>VWZZ01000321.1:620738-669577 GCA_013399095.1 Psophia crepitans
AGAATAATCCCAGACACCAGTACAGGTTAGGGGTTGACCTGCTGGGAAGCAGCGCTGCAGAGAAAGACCTGGGAGATCTGGTGGATGACAAGCTCTCCATGAGTCAGCAATAAGCCCTCATGGCCAAGAAGCCCAATGGTATCCTGGGGTGAATCAAGAAGACCATGGCCAGCAAGTCGAGGGAGGTTACGCTTCCCCTCTTCTCTGCCCTGGTGAGGCCACATCTGGAATACTGTGTCCTGTTCTGGGCTCCCCAGCTGAAGAAGGACAGGGAACTACTGGAGAGAGTCCAGTGGAGGGCTACGAGGATGATTAGGGGGCTGGAGCATGTCTCATATGAGGAAAGGCTGAGAGAGCTGGGTCTGCTTAGCCTGAAAAAGAGATCTGATCAATCCTTATAAATATCTAAAGGATGGATGTCAAGAGGAGAGGGCCAAACTCTTCTCAGTGGTTACTGACAGGACAAGGGGCAACGGCACAAACTGGAACACAGGAAGTTCCATCTCAATATGAGCAAAAACATTTTTATGCTGAGGGTGATGGAGCACTGGGACAGGTTGCCAAGAGGTTGTGGAGTCTCCTTCTCTGGAGATATTCAAAACCCACCTTGATGTGATCCTTTGCAACCTGCTCTAGGTGATCCTGCTCTAGCAGGGGCTTGGACTAGATGACCTTCCAACCCCTACCAATCTGTGATTCTGTGAATACCTTCCTGTACGTTAAGACCTATTAACATTAAAAGAAACAAAGAACAAGTCTAAGAGCCCTCTTTCATGACATCCCAAAGCAGAATACCATCATCTCACCCAAGAAAGCCAGCTTCCTTGACTTCTTTGCACAGGATTTCCTATATTCTTTTGTGGCCTACTACCAAATTATATTTTACTCATTCCAGTCTTTGCACAGCTTGTCTTTGTCAGAGGCTTTGGAAGGTACATTAGTAACACCTTGATGCATCACCTTATGCGAAATGCTTAAGGCATAATCTTCTCAATACAGTCATAGCTAGTCTCTCTCTGTGAGCATTATATAAAGACCAAATGTGGTGCCACAGATGGCAAAATTGGATGTGGGATGCTTAATTTGAATAACATTGCCTTTTGTTCTATGCTGGTTTCAGGAAAGGGGAGGAATCTTTTCACACGCTCACTTCTGTCTCCCTTTCCGTTCAGCCAGTTGCCTTGTCAAAGGGAACGGCAAATTTTTCTTTCTGTCCACTAAGAGTAAGACAATAACTAAATTAAATTTACCTCAATTACTAATAATTTAAGAAAGTCACGGCAACCAACCTTACTAAAGAATAATTGGCAAGTTTGTGGAGTTCCCTTACTGTAGAATTTAGAGAACAGACTTCTAATAAATACATATTCTCCAGGGAATTACTTAGGTATATTCCACTCTGCTTCAAGCATGGCATCAGGTTAGATAACTTACTGCTGGGCCATGTCTAGGAGTAGGAAATCTATTCAGTATTTCATTCCAGAGGATACCAAACTTCTTCAGAAGCAAACTGAAATTAATGGGCGCTCTCATTAAAAAGTAGCCTGCCTAGCCAGTTCTCTAAACTGAATCAGTGTTCAGTACAATAGGTGGAAAAATCTACAATTAACCGAAAAACATACAGGAAGTTTATATTGTTCCCCAGAGAGAAGTCAGGGCGTCAAGTATGCAATACTACAACACAGGTATTTCATGAAGTAAACTAGGAAGTGATGGTGTAAGCAGAAGTTGCAGCCACATCATATAAATGACAGGAAAATGATCGTGCACATGCTTCATTTTTCAATGTCTTGATTACGCAGCTTTTGCTCGAGAGGCAGAGGGATGGAGCTGTAGGCAGAGCATGCTACTAGCAGGCATATTAAATGATCTGAGGCAACACAGAGCTATCGAAAGGATGGGATGTTGTTTGCCTTTCCTCAAGGACCACATCAACATTATTACTATTATGCTGCTGCTTCCAGCAGACCCATTCAAGGGAGACTTCCAAATTTTTCCACAGTTTGAATTATATTTTATCTCTTAAACATTATTTTGCTTCTCTGTGAAGTATATCTATTTTAATCCTTTCCTCTGGCATTCATATTGGGCTCATCAGTGGAGGAACCCCAAGTATTCTTACTGAGTCACAGTGTCTCATGACTACCTAACACATGCATAATCATCAGAGATGGTGCGTGATTTCATTGTGAACCTCTCCAATAGCTATTTCATTTACAAGAGCAAAAACTCTACTTGTGTTACTGATAGGAGTATCTACTGAAATCCTGGAATTTATTGTTAGTAAAATCTGGTTTCTACTGGCAAGCACAATATGTAAAAAATACCAGGAAAATTAAGTTCTCCCCTTGCCTTCTCCTGCTTCTTCCCTTCTTCTCTCTGAATAATACATAAGACATATCCTTAGAGGAAGTTACTTGTAGAAATGAGAATCAGTAAAATCTTCAATTGGAAAACCAAAGTCATGTTGTTGTTCCTTTAAACAGCAACAATGAAACATTTATGAAGATTAATGAAATAACATAAAGGCTGCAAAGAAGCATTTCTCTTGAACTGAAAGAGCAAATGTGAAGGGAGCAGAGTTACCAATATACCAGCATTTCCAGAGGCACCGCAAGTAGCTTGAACAGAAAAAGTATTAAGAACACTCCTCTTGGGCATAAAAAAAGTTACCACACATACCAGGAATCAAAGCAGACACATTCACCTTATTATGTATGAACAGTGTGCTTTGAATAAGCCTCATAAACTGATAGCACAGAAGGAAATGAAAATATGACAGACCCTATTTATAGAATATCTTTAATATCACAGAATTATCTTCATGTAATTTTCATCTGTTTCCATAAAAAGAGGTGTATTCTTCACTTAAATCGCTGGCAGAATTATCATTATTATTTTCACATACATCTTAAACAAAGAAGCTATTTTTGTAGTATCACAAAGAAGAAATTGTAAGAAGTAGGGATTTCCATACTTCATTACTTCCAGCTATTAAATAGAATGTCTCTTTAATGAAACAAAAGAAATAAGATGGTTTACCCAAAAATAGTTTTGTAGAAATTTACAAAGATCAGAAGATCTTTGTGACCTTTGAGAGTCCTTACGTCCTAGACTATAAGAAAATACACTTGATAGCTGGATTTAGTTTAACATTTTATAGGTCATAAGCAGTTGCTCTGCTACTGAAAAGGATTTTTTTTGCCAAAACCATTCTTTTGACATTTAAAAATGCTTGTATGGTGTGTCCAGTATTGTGCAAACACAGTTGGTATAGAATGTATGAAGATAAGGAAAAATTCTAACAAAGAAAGAAAAAGGTATTTACTCATTTGCAGCTTCCCATTCCAAAGACCTCTCCCATTGTTTCCTATTTATTGCAGCACAAACAGAAATGTACTTCCTTCAGCAATTAATGGCGTATTCACCTACTAAAACTTTCAGGTTTGGTTTGCTCGTTCGGCATATTTTTTTTCCTAGACATTTTTTCCATTTTGAAATAGGAAAGAAAAAAACGTGCATGGTTGATTTTTTCTATTAACATCTTCCTCTACGTTCAGCGCCTAGCAAAGGTACATGACCTACTAAGGAGATCACGTGTCATGAAAGGGTGCCTGCTTGCCCTCGGTAAACGGGACTGCAGAATTTAACACAACACGGGACAGCCTTGTTCTGCTGTGCTGGCTTGCTTTTCCAACAAGCTGCGTTACGAATGTTTACTCCCATATTTTTACACGGCTGAAGAATTTTCCTCACTGTTCATAAGCTGCTATAGAAAAACATGTCATTAAAACATGCCCAGAAAGACATGGCTGTTTCTGGGATCCACACTGAAGACACCGAGCTGTACTACGCCTGAGCTTTCTCCAGGAACACCATCTGCTTCCCAGCAGGCACACAAGACAGCTCTGAGATGTGAATGAACTGCTACCAGGTAAAGTCACTCTACCAGGTGAAATCATTTATGAGTTATCACTTAATCTACTTCAGGCCTTGCTGTTCCTGCCTTCTTCCTCTTCACTCATACAAAGCACCTTGGTATCTATCAACTTTTTATGTTCCTTTTAGGCAACTAAAACTAGAGAGCGTCCTCTTAAAAAAAAATCCCAAGCCACAAAACTGGGCTTAGGATTAACTCTAGAAATAATATTTTCAATTGCTTTACCAACCAATATACTTAATATTCAACACAGTATTCTGTTTATATTTTAACCTGTATAAGGAAATAAAATCAGTGAGTGATTTAAATACAAAGTATGTTAACGGCTTTTTATAACCATACTTACAGAAAAAACAGCAGCCACAGTCTCAACAGCACCGGTACTTAGAGTAACATAGGGAATTGTTTCATGATTGATCCCAGCTTCACTGAAGATGTTGTTTGTGTAGTACCAGATCTGTATCAGAGAGAAGAAAACGAGTTATTAATCATTATGGTGTGAACCACAATATATTGGTATTCACTTCAAGCAGCTGATCTGCCAGAGACCAGTCTGTTAAAATACCAAGCACATCTGAATGATGGAGGGCTGGGGTGGACAACAAATGAAGGGCAGGAGCAAATTTCAAGTGAGTTAGTCACAACACTGCTCTACTTCTGTCTGCAGACCCAGGGAGAATTACAAGCAGCTTTAACTCAATTTAGCTTGATTCACTTTAGGAGTAAATCAAAGAAACTCACTTTAAGCTTGAACAAGAGGGTACAAATAGGTTTCGTGTGGCTGAGCCACACTGCTTAAAAAGCAGGTTTGGGTGGCTTTATGGAATACTTCAGCAGCACATAACAACAGAGGAGAGAAAAGGAAAGAGATGCTGAGAGGGACTGCAGAAATCTCTCCTTTTTGGACAAAAGGTGTGAGATTTATCTCACTTCACTTCAGTGTGGACATCTGCAATCAAGCCATCACCCTAAGCTCTCTTTATTATCAGCAGAAAGAAAAGATACTTTTAGAGTGAGAGTTGCTTGGTGAAAAGTAAAAAGCTGCTTTTAGGATGAAATGAATCACAGGCTAGAAGGAGCTGTCACTGCTGGACACACAGGGAGTGTAGGGTTACTAGCTTGGAGGACGTCATTCGTGTTTGGTCAGTAAAACCACATCCAGTGGTGACAATATCCAGACAGAGAATATACAGTGGTAATGCTCTAAAATAACAAGTCTGTTAAGTGTCAGAGACCCATTCACTCCACAAATACAGCCTGAAAACCATGTATTATTTATGTTGGACTCAAGATGACAGCAAAGAACTAGCCAAAGATTTTGCCTGCCAAAAGCATGCAACAAGGAGAGTCTGCCTTGGAGACAGAGAAGATAACTGATCTACTAGAGAAGATGAAAAACAATTGAAACAACTGATTATCAGAAGAAAATAAAGTTCTAAATCACAGCTGACTACCTATGACAACAAAACTGATAGCCAGAGATAACGATGGCACTAAACGTAAAAGTAGCAGTGATGGTTTTTTCCCATCTGCCGTCCCTGCGACAAGCCCTAACAGGGCAAGCACTGTTAAAGAAAAGAAGAAAAGGCTTGTCTGATGAATAGAAGTGTTTTGATCGCATGAGGAAAACCTTGCTGCCTGCCAGCGTATTATGCACATGATACATCTGCTCATCAAGCTTTGGAAAGAAAAAAATAAAAATAAAAATAAAAAAAAATCAAATAATTCTAAATTCCCACCTAGTCCTTCAGCAAAACTCTTGTCCTAGACCAAAGAAGAAAATTCAACTCATCTTACATAAAACAAAAATAAAATAAAATACCAAGAACTAAAAAGTCACCTGTATCACCTTGGAGATAAAAAGAAGATGACTGGAGATAAAGAGATTACTTTTATGCCTACTGCTGGCACACCAGCTCTCATCAGAATAGATGCAGTGACAATGAGTGATAGAAGCAAATTTCTTTATGTGAAGTAATCTGCCTTCACGTAGTGTGCACTGGCATTGACTGTGTGTTTCATTGGCCTGCTGATACAAAGCACGGACTGAAGAAAACCCAAGGATCAGCTCCTAATTCCCGCTGAAATGTTTATGCCCAGTTTTTGGGAACCAGTACTCCAACAACCTATTCACCTCCCATACCCCTGTGCAGCAGATAAGGAAAACGAGGTAACACAAAACCATTATAAAAGTAATTTTTCTCTTCATACCACAAGTTACGAGACCGAAAAAGAAGAACAAGGCCAAAGAGTCACTTAATCAGACATGCCCCAAATGCAATTTAGCTTATGTTCTAGTTGTTACATTCTGACGTTTTGCAAGTGGCTTTACAGACGAGCATGAGTGACCATTGATCGAAGAGAGGTGGTAACACAGCTAGATTAGATTGGCAGCGCAAAGACGACTGACTCTCTGTAGCAGCACAAAAATAAATTTGGGTAAAAATTAACACAATGTACACATTTCAAAACAGTAAAAGTGAATTTTTTTCAGCCTGTATATCATTAAACAGGGAACTACATTGCTCTACAGAGACAAACTTACTAGGCTAATGATGACTACTCTACTTTCACTTAAGTTATTTTTTTAACATGGTTTTTGTTAGCTAATGATTTCATCAGCTAACAAAATTAGCTAATGACTGGTAAAAAGTTTTGGAATGAAAGAGCTGTGGAAAATGGTGCAGAAGGTCCAAAAATCCATAAACAACTGTTGTTGAGTCCAAATCAACACAGGGACATCTGACTTCCGACATCCACGGTGAGTTGATGTTGCTTCGCGGGCTTTAAGTGCAACTTTGCCATTTTGGTCAGTTAAACAGCTGCCATAAGGAACAGCTGTATCTCTGCAGTTTCATTTCTGTGAGTTTCGAGGTAACATTTCAGCATTCTTGTCTGTAGATGACAGCTGCATGGAAGTTGCTTTCACTGCTTATTATAAGGTTTTACTCCTATAAGCTCTTACCTTGAAGTGGCATGTTATACATTATCAGTGGTGTTCCCAAAGTTTCTCACACCATTGACCCTTCTAGCATTGACTCAGTTTTCCAGTCCTTTTATTTCTTATCCAACTCCCTACACACATTTCTTCCTAAGAAATTCAACTCTTCAACAGGAAAAGAAAGCAACAAAAAAATAAAGATGGGCAGCACAGACTGTGTTGCACATTGCATACTCATCCTGTCCTACACTACCTGCTGCCAGGTCTTCTCCATAGCAAATGCAAAAACGCATTTACCAAAAACGGTAGATCTTTCACATACCTAAAACACGCAGGTTTGCCATTTGAAATACAGCCCTCCACCTTAAAGCCAGACCCCACAGAAGCCTTGGGATCCCACTTGGGGAACGACTCTCTTAAAGCAGTACAGTCTATCTCTTGATATGAAAAGGGATAAAGTTCTGACTTGCTGTAGTTTTTTGCTGTCTTTAGAACTGAGATACAACCGTGGAAGATAAATTAATTGTGGATGGTACATGTCATGGATAAATTTTATCAGATGAAAAGAGTCTAATATAGATTCCTTTATGTATGTCAATTTAGGTCAGACTGTCTGCTTTATAATTGAATACATTAATATGATCAGGGCTTCACCATGATTTCTGTTCCACGTGGAAACCAACAGATGTACTGGTTTTAAGCAAAACAAATTTTTATTGTAAAGTAAAAGCCTTAAAAGGAAGCAAGTGTTCTCAGATACCAGCAGGACGATTACAGAAGTATGCCAGTTGGTAATCTCCCCAGAGAGTGACCTGAGACTCTTGCCTGAAAGAAGTCCAACTTTCCCATATGCCCTGCCCAGATGGTAGTTGTGGAAAAGACCAGACTGACTAACAGGCCACTACAGACAAAGCAACAAACTGAGTTAGAACGAAGTATGTGCAGGCAGTTAAACCTTGCTGATGCTCGTTCATACCCAGGTTAGCTCAAACACAGGCAAACCAAGACCTGGGTTCAGCACTATCTGCCACAGCTGTAGCTGCCCTCTAATCTCTGAGCTTCAGGTGACTTGAGCAAGAGCAGCCAGAAAAGCCATGCAGAAAAGAAGGAAATGAAACCTGGTCTCTTAATCATAGAACCATAGAATGGTTTGGGTTGCAAGGGACCTTAAAGATCATCTAGTTCCAAGCACCCTGCTGTGGGCAGGGACACCCTACACTAGACCAGGTTGCCCAAAGCCCCATCCAACCTGACCTTGAACACTTTCAGGGATGGGGCCTCCGCAGGTTCTCTGGGCAACGTGTACCACTGCCTCACCACTCTCATCATAAAAAATTTCTTCCTTATATCTTATCTAAGTCTAATCAAGTGGTCCAATTATTTCTCTTGACCTCTCTTATCATTTGCTTGCTTTTCCTGGATGAACTATTTTAAAAAAACAATTTCAGAATGCAAATTTTGTATGAAAATTTTTTTTTCATGTTCAGTGGTATAATATGGGAGGAGAAACAAAGTAATAAAAAAAAGGTAAGGCTTAACATAGCCAACTTGATACACAGGTTTCCTGACAAAAATAGTTTTTCTGAGGCATATTTTCATGAAGTGGCCTTATACGGACACTTCAAACAACTCTCTTATTCATTTTGGACTGGACATGTGTCACTATCCCCTCACACCCCCACTCAAGGTATGAGTGTGGCTTTGTTCTGACACGGAAAACTGGACAATTTCTGTCATCTATCAAATATCCTCAAAATCCTTCTCTTTGCCCTGAAAATTTAGCTGTGGCATTCTTTTTTTTTTTTTTTAGCAGTGTGCTTCATTATTTTAAAAGTCTGTTTCTTACTATAAATGTCATTTTATTTCATTTATGCATCGATAAATCTTAGAAAGACCAGATGACAAGATAATTCCATTTCTTTTCTTAAAAAAGTGTCCACAATGAGGAACAAAATAGACTGTCATTAGTATCAAAATCCTACAATTAGAAGAAAACACCACCTATACAAACTTTTTTATAGTTCACAGTATGAAAAAAAATCTTTTAGCTCCCTCCTAGTATTTCATTAAAAACTTTTAGATACCAGAGTTCTAATTCCATTAATCTTTCAAATGGTGTTGGACAAATTACTTTGTATTAGGAGTTTCAAAGCTGTAGAGCTACCTGAGGTAAGCCTGAACTAGCTGCTCAGAAGCATTTACACTTATTATCACTGACTAGCCCTGGGGAAAAGAAACTAGCTGAAGTACGCTGTAATGCACAGAGCCACAGTGAGAGCTCCCTTCAGCAGCGATAATACTGCCTTTCATATATATAAGTATTTAACACCTTCGAACTCTGATGAAAACCGCTTTTGCATTGAGGTGCTTCATGAGGTTGTTCATGTTGTGCAACATAAAGCATCTAGTCCAGATGTCACAAGCAGCAGCAAGGGAAGTTCTGGCTGTATACAAAGAAAACGCTTTTCATGTTGTAAGTGGTGAAACCACCTGGCACAAATCGTCCAGTGAGGTCGTGGACTCTTCAACCTTGGAGATGTTTAAAACTCAACTGCACAAAACCCGCAGTAGCCTGAGTCAATCCTGAAGTCAGTCCTGCTT
The DNA here is from genome assembly GCA_013399095.1 of Psophia crepitans. Taxonomy (NCBI): domain Eukaryota; kingdom Metazoa; phylum Chordata; class Aves; order Gruiformes; family Psophiidae; genus Psophia; species Psophia crepitans. The sequence continues at coordinate 630,221 of VWZZ01000321.1, forward strand.
TGGGCAGGGGGTTGGACCAGATGACCTCCAAAGATCCCTTCCAGTTTAAACTGTCCTGTGATCCTCTCCCACCTGATGCAATAGACTCAGATGGAAAAGGAGACTTTGATATCCATTAGCTGCAGACACATTAATGATCAACAGGACTTATTGCTATTGATGGTTTTGTGTCTTTTTTCCTGTTTTGCTTCACTTTCCAAGAAAGGCATATTGAAGCACAGCTTATTCTTCAAATTGTATGCAACAACAACAAAAATCAAACACTCAGTGCAACCTCTTAAAATCACTTACAGGAACTTTTACTGACTTCTATAAGTACGGAATGGAATTAATACAAGCAGAAATGTCTACTGAAAAGACCAAGTTTACCTAACATGAAATAACACAGGGCATATCAGACCAGATCTTAACTGACCAGAAACAGAAACTGCACACTCTTTGCTGATCTGTGCTACTTTCTCATGTATTCCTTCACTGTTAACAGAAGATGGTTTCCCTTACTTTTTTTTTCTTTAAAAAAAACCCCAACAAATGATACAGCTCTGTGGACCTTCCCACACGCTGGTATAACAAAATCGTTATGAATAAGAAACATCAAAAAATAGAACGTCATAGAGGTATAGCACAAACCCTCTAATAAAAAGAAAGGAGCACCCCAGGAGATGCCATGGCCTGAAGAAGGACACTTACAGCATTCAGCCCACAGAGCTGGTAGCAGCCCATGGTGACGACCACGGTAATGACCTGCCATCGCACAGCACGGGTCCTCAGGAGCTGAAGTATCGACACTAATTTGGTGTTTCTTTGGACACGAGACTCTGCCAAAACTTCTTCTACTTCATGAGACACGTCGTTTTTCCCAAGGAAGGTCTGAAATGCTACAAAGAGAGGACATGTACTTTAGGCCAGACTTGTTTCATAGAGATGGAAATGTGCGACACAAACAGGAGATATAGATAGTCTACAACTTAATTACTCTTCTGCCAACGATATCATTCAGCTCTGGGTATGATCTGGCCCATCCCTGCAATTGGTCTCAGAAACTGCAACAGGAATATAAATTATTTGACACCCTACCAGATCTCTCCTTATATTATTTCGTATATAATATAGCCTAACATCCAGTGCAGAGCCAAAACCCTGTGATCTGAAAAAAAGGTTTAATAGAAAAGCAGTCCTGAATATTATTTGACTTGGCTACTTTTGCAGCCTAATAATATAGCAGACTTAATTGCTGAAGATAGATGGGATAGAGAAGTAATAACATGTAAAAACATAAGAAAGTCTGGTAAACCAAGAAAAGGCAGACATTTGAAAGGAACAGCTATTACTCTTCATATTACCTCTTGTTTTTACTAGCATATAGCCAAAAATTCACTTTGTCAATATGATTAATATTAGAAAGAATTACCAAGAGCAGTTCAGGACTTTCTATTTGTCAGCACTGGAGACACAGGAGTGAATTTACCTGGCAAATGTAAGCAAACAACCTCATCTCCCCAGAAACACATACCATTTAGTATTATATTATTGCACATCAATGACTTACTGAGCTATCCTTCCACTATGAATAATAAAAGCTGTCATCTCACATCTCCTCCAAGAGATACTACAAACAGGTATCTCCTAATGAAGGTGGTGTATCTCCACCAACGTTGTTTTACAGATACCGTATATGCTGATGACACTTTCATCACTATCTTACGAACATACCCCAGGGGTTGGCTTTTTAAGAGATGTTTAAAATGCTCATCATCTTGGAATGACTGCAGAGAAACAATTACATTTCACATACCCATGCAACAAGGCTTTGCGACCCAGTAGGATGCTAACTCTAACAACAATCCTTTACACAGCAGGTCACTTAAAAATGTTATTTTGTATTAAGTAAATAAGTTAATTTAGTCCTCCGAAGAGTCAAATCCATTTTTCTCTTAACAGCTTTGCACAGTACTGCTTAAAAATAAATGACTTTCACATCTTTCAGTAAAGTATACATTCTTTTGGATCACAGAAAGGACTTGGATGGTTAAGAAAGCTGGAGACACTGACTAGTCATGATTAGAACATCTAGACTCCATTTAGGTTTCGAAGTTACAAAAATTAACTTTACCCAGCAGGTGAAAAGTCCAAGTTGTGGCTTTTCAATGTTGTGAGGGATACATCACACAAATGGCCTTCCCAGAGCATCCTTCTCTGTCCCTTTGGCAAATGTGCAATGCCTGCTCTGCTTGCCTCCCAGTCTGGCAGCATGGGGATCTAACTTAAGCTCTGGGCCAAGATTTTCAGATGCAGTTAGCACTTCCATTGCATTTTAATGGGCTCTACATGACTCTGCTTAACAAGAAGGATGATTTTTTAGGGGATGAACGCTGACCACCTCCGGGTGTTGAGTCAATTCATAACATTCATTTATTCTGATCTCCAGTTTCTCTCTTGGGAGAGGAGAGGTCAGAATTTTTAAATCCTTTAGAAACAGCATGAGAGTTATCTTTTTGCCCAGGCCTTACAATCAGAAATGAGTTAAGTTTGGACCTCAAAACTTAGAATTTAAGCTGCTGAGTTTTGCCCTTGTGCTGTTGCCCACTAAGACAACATGCTAAGCGCTTGCTGAAATGAGTGTGATGTATTTAAAGGCTATGATAAGAAATGTAAAATTAGAACAATGTGTGCCTGTGGTATGTTACAGTCAATGTCTCACACTTAAATTACACTTTCCTCAGCACTATTAGGGCACTATTAAAGAAAAATTCAGATAAAGATGAGAACAACTAGACATATATCACCACACTCTTCTCTGAAACGATTCTCTCAGATTTATAAGCATCTGGTTTATCAGTGTGAATTAGGTCAGTGCACATTTTTCTTTATTTTTCCTGTCCTTAGAATCCTTGGCATTCCTGTAGGGCACACAAGTCAAAAACATAGGTGCAGTCAAGTAAAAAGAAAGCAATCTGTCTTTTCTGCACAAGAGAGCTTGCTGTATTTCTGGAGGAACCAGGAAGTAAAAAACTGCAATTACCAAAATTACTGAGTACAAGGCAAGAAAATATCGACACCTGCTTTCTTTTTCTTCTCTCCCTGGTATTAGGCCCAGAGCTGAAATGCCACCAGGAAACTTTGACAGACACTTAAAATTACCAACCAGTTAAGAAACACTAAGAAAATGCTATGCTATACATGCATAGCTTTGAGCAGACGATACTCAGTCTCCTTGGAAAAATACATTTTCCTGCTACTCAACGCATCTTTAATCTTCTTCCATTAAGAGTTTCTCAGTACAGTAAGAATCACAATTTTATACATAATTAATGTGGAAATAAATTCTGCATTACCAGGGAGATGGGAAAACTCAAAAAGGTCAAAGGTTCAATTCTATTCATTTTACATTTTAAACCCCTGCATTATTGGCACCGAGAAGCACAGCAGTCATTCCCGTCCCCGCTGCAACGACTCATTTCCCTCCGTGACTGGCTGCTTCTCGCTATAGGGAAAGTCTGTCTTTCATGACACGCTTCAAACCATCTAAAGAGTTACAGTTCTAGCAACTTTTGTATCTTTTCCAGATTTCTTTTCAATTCCCTTGGATCAGAAGGTCCTAGATACTTGTCTTTCAGAAGCTGACAAACTGTTTTTAACCACAGTGGAAGAAGTGGATGGTTCCAGTCAAGGGGTACAGAGATAGGAAACCCTTTCATTTACACCACCAGGCTTCATTCATCTCAGCTAAGTGAAGGTGGAACATCTGCAAGTGGCTCAAAAGTCTGAACGAAATCAAGTTGGTCCTGTCTTTAAAACCAATCAGGACTTTAAATTAACTGAAGAAGGGCACTCAAGAACTCAACTACATAAGGAATTACTAAATCTTTTTCTACTGTAGTACTTCCACGACTGTGCAAAGGAATCTGCTGTTATTGTAAAGACTGAATTAGCATGTAAACTTTGAGAAGACATTTAAAAGGATCAAAATGCTATTGTGTGGTTTACAGAGCAGAGCCAGCCTCAGGCAAGAGGAGGCAGAAAAAGAGAGAAGTGGTCACAGGTACTCGTTTGGCCAAGAGGGATTATGATTTTAAAAACTAAAAAAAAACCCCAAACAACAAAGCTGCATGAGTATTATTGTCATCTGTCTCCCACTTTCACTTCAGTGATGATTAAGCATATTAAACCCAGTGTCTTTAACATGAAGGTGTGTCTCAGTTCTGCTTAAGCAGCATCTTCCTTGGCCACCTTGGGAGACAGAATACTGGGCTGTACGGATGCAGTCAGGCATCTCCTATTAATGCTGGCTGCTGTTCTGACTGGCAGTAGACATGCAGGGTGCCTTGCTGTTTGCCACAGCACCTGCAAAAAGCTCACCCAACTTCAATGCTTTTGAATCAGACACGTAGTAATTTCCCTTGTAGCAACTTCATGTCAACAGAAAAATATTTGGTACAATTAAAAAACCAGTTGTTTTCATATATCACTAATTTTATTAGTATTGAATAGCCAGAAGAATAATTTAGATATACCTTGCTAGAATAGATTTAAATAGCTATTTAAATCTAGGAAAATATTCACTACTATTACGTAGAATGGCAAAGTTTAAGAATAAATCTCAAATTTGCTATTCCAATTCAGTAAATATAACTGCAAGAAAAAGGCTTTAAGCTTTTCCCATGTGTCATCTCCTCCTCCTTCTAAGTAAAGGAACATACAGATCTTCTGTGAGATATCATCCAGTTTGGGATTACATCTTTACCTGTTCTTACATCTGGCTTCACAGACCAAAATAGGCCTGCTCAGGTTCACTAGCCTCAGGTATTGGTAAACTAGCCAAGATGTACAGGTAAAAAAAAAAAAAATCCACATGCTACCCTAAAATAACAGGAAAACCAGTGAACTGAGTTGTATCAAAGGTCCAGTGAACCAAGTATCCTTTGTAAAAGACAGAAGGTTTAAGAAAAGCTTAAAAACAAACCAGACACACCATGATTTCTCCAGCTTTTGGCAGTCAGCAACCATCTGAGATGGAGCCTCTACCATACACCAGGAAGGGTAGCAGTCACGGCTATCTCTTCCTTTCCAATAAGCATAGCTTATAAGGCTTAGAGACACACAAAAAGCACAGATAAGCAAAAATAAATCATATACATCCTTGTTGTCAGACATAACTTCATTTGAATCACTGGATTTGCAGCAATTTATTCCTGCCTTAACTTCTGTTTTAATCTCTTCCGTCCATGTGGGCCCTATGAGGGGCTTTGTAAAAAATTAGCTACCAGCTTTTTAAAATCAGGAACGGCCTCGCTCTTTTATCACACCGAAAGGTATCAACTGTAATCCATCTTTCTAAGAATTTATATCTACACTTCTTGTTATACCTGGTGTAAAGCTTCTTTCATAACCATAGGAGTTTTAATGTGTGACTGAACATACCAGATAAACAGATTTTGTACGTCACCAACAGATGTTACTGTGACACTGTATCTAAGCTATTTGACCCTTAAGACATAACAATATTCTTGTTCTCTGGCAAGCTGGGATGCCACCTGAATTCCAGTATTGATTTACATGACATGCCACTGTAGCTGCATTGAAAATTCAGGTTTCCTCCTTGTAACAGTATCATTCAAAAGAGACGCACCAACTCTCCAAACGACGGTGTTTATAACCAATGTAGTTAGTCATCAAACTGTTCTGTTTTATTCCATTACTAGTACTGTTTTTACTTATATTGCATCATGGCCACAGTAAACAGATCAGAGGTCCAATTGTCATGCAACTAATAGACAACTGATGTCAAATTCCTGTCTTACTGCCCTAGAGCTTGGATGGTAAACTGCCTGATGTAACTATAGCAGCAGATTTTTCTTTTTCTTTCTGTTTCTAGGCCTGTTACTCTTCACTCCCACTGCTCTCTAGCAACTGAATAACAATCTCCTTCCAAAGTCCTTCTCCTTGATCACTTGAACACCCATTTCTCCTCCACTGCCTGGTAAGCATTATGAAGAAGGATCACACCAGTTAAATGCCAGGCATTTTTCTCCCTTTTACGCTTACCAAGAGAGAAGAATGTTAGTTATGGGACCTGGGAGGAGAGCTGGGATGGTTCTTCCCTCTCCCCATTACCAGACTTCTAGATTTTGAGCAAAGCAGGTTTATGGATTGTGCTGTTTGTCCAGTCCATCATTCTTCTCCCACAACACATAAATCAGTTCCCCCTCATTCAGCAGCAAGACAGGAATATGGGAGATACAGGATGGTGACCTCCAGGAGGAGAAGCAGAGCTTGCCTGCTAGCATTGCTTTTGGCAGCCACAGTGTCCAAACAGTTGATCAGCCAGAGATCGGCTCAGCCACCCACAGTGTGCACCGTTTGCACTGCTAGAAAGGGGAAAGCAGGGAACTGGGTAGATCCCTGTTGGTGGAGCCCAGGAGACATCACCTATCTGAGTCCTCACTACTCCTGTGCTCATAGAGTAGCTTCTCTTGTGGTGGTGTGGTTTACATTTGTACATGACGCCTACCTGCTCTAATCTCATCCCTTCTCTTTTTTTATCACTTACACAATACATTTTGGTCCTTCTTCCTCTTTCAGTCACTTAAAGACATCATGCTCTTTTACATCTCTGCCAAAACAGACAACGAGGCCACTTGTTATTCAGTAGGTATAGTCTGGTTATCTCGTGAGGACAGAAGGAGGGGATGAATACAGGAGCAGAATTTTGTGGAAACTCAATGACCTGCATTATCCCATCAGATTTTTACCGCTCTAAAATAATTTGAAAGATTAACATTGTCATCTCTATTTGAGAAGCTTTGTCAGAAATATATATTTTAGAGTATTTTACAAAGACTAATGTAGTCATGTGCCTTAAACACAGCAGAGTTTTTACAAATAACAGTTTTATATTTCTCCAACAAGATATAATCCACAGTCAAATGTATATATGCAAGAATAGCCTTGATCCATTAGGGGAAGAAAAAAGGATTTAGTCAGAAGCGAGACTTGCACATTTCTGGTATTAATATGCAGAATTAAACGTAAGAGGCAAATAGTTCAAAAGCATTACTGCAGTCATTATTAAAATGGAGAACACTGCATTGATTGTCATTATATGGCTTACAAGCAGTAGGTTTTTTTAATAACCCACAACCTCCAGATAATACTATCATTCAGATGTTTTTTCTTGATTGTTGATTCACAGTTATTCACCCTCCCATTCTGTGAACTCCCCCCACTCACTTTTGTTATTCCATTGCAATACTCCAGATTTGTGCCTAATCTGGATTTCTCCAAATGCCCTGGGGTAGGAAGGAGGGCTCCAAACCCTGCGCTGGGCTAACATCACACGTGTCCTCTTCCCCGTCCTTGCATGAATCAACTCAACTTCTTCCCCACCTACTCCCATGCTGAACACAGATCCAAAGATACTCTCACTTGCAAATCCACATTAGGAGAGGAGGGATTACAAAGGATGAGTAACGGTAAGAAAACTGCTTGTGTTCCTACCATGCTTCATCATAAGGTATGTAAATACTTCATAGCACATAAGATGACTACGCTTCTACAGGTGGATTTTATGGATTATGAACTCTGAAATTATGTTTAAGAATCATCCTTACCTATCTTTCAGCTGATACCTTACAGGCTACCTTGCCCGTGCAACAAGGTGGCCAATTCTGGAAGCATGGCTGCTTGACAGGCAAAGAATGGGAAGGAAATTCAGAGGGGATGTATACACCTCACTGCCCTATGGTTCTCTGCAAATCTCTATGTAGAATCATCAGTTCCTAGGTGTTTTGAAAGCTCTGTAGACTACACTCAAAATTAGTTTCATTCTGTACTACAACACATCTCAGTATTAAATTTTTAGTTTAGAGTTAATCAGGTCCAAAAGATTCCATTGATAAGCAGTTACTTTGAAAAGTTTTTTTACATCAGCCTCCTCTTTTTTTCTCAGAGTGCCTAAATTTATAGTCTTTAAGGTGCCTCATGAAAGTAATTTTCTCGTGATCAGCAAGCCAGTTGCTAAAGCCCATTTCCCTTCAACTACCAAATAAGGTATGGGTAACTTGGCTCTCCTGTTGTCTTCTACTCCAAAATCCACCTCCAATGCACCTAGATTAGCTTTCAAACCATTTTCAGAACACACATGCTGAAAACATCCCAGACTGCAGTTGGCCCATTACCAGCAACAGAAAACGGTGTGGATTTCAAAGCAGGTGGCATTATTTTACTGATATTTTTTTATAATTTTTAAACCTCTACCTATGAGAGGCCCAGCTTTTCTGTCAGCGCTGAGGTTTCCAGGTACTGTGCAGTATTTCCAATAGATCCCTATAACAAGTGTGACATTATGAAATGGCATTACAGGTACGGAGTCTTTGCCAGCCCTAGCTCTGGAAATACATTTACAATTTTATCAGGTAGACATGAGCCAGTTTAAACTTGGCACTCAAAACTTTTCCTTCCCAACCAGCCATGGTGCTGCAGAATAGAAGAGAATAGAATCATTAAGGTTGGAAGAGACCTCAAGGATCATCTAGTCCAACCGTCCCCCCACCACCTATTAACCACTAAACCATGTCCTTCAGTACCGTGTCTAACCTTTCTTTAAATACCCACAGGGACGGTGACTCCACCACCTCCTTGGGCAACCTGTTCCAATGCCTGACCACCCTTTCCGAGAAGAATTTTCTCCTCATCTCCAACCTGAACCTCCCCTGGCGCAACTTGCAGCCATTCCCCCTAGTCCTGTCACTAGTTATCTGCGAGAAGAGGCCGACCCCCAGCTCGCCACAACTTCCTTTCAGGTAGTTGTAGAGGGCAATAAGGTCTGCCCTCAGCCTCCTCTTCTCCAGGCTAAACAAGCCCAGTTCCTTCAGCCGCTCCTCATAAGACCTGTGCTCCAGACCCTTCACCAGTTTCGTTGCCCTTCTCTGGACACGCTCCAGGGCCTCGAGGTCTTTCTTGTGGTGAGGGGCCCAAAACTGGACACAGGACTCAAGGTGCGGCCTCACCAGGGCTGAGTACAGGGGGACGATCACCTCCCTGCTCCTGCTGGCTACACTATTCCTGATACAGGCCAGGATGCCATTGGCCTTCTTGGCCACCTGGGCACACTGCCGGCTCATGTCCAGGCGAGCGTCAATCAACACCCCCAGGTCCTTTTCCTCTGTAGAGCTTTCCAGCCACCCTGCCCCCTGCTCACCACTGTGTCCCTCTGAATGCTCTGACCATGGCTGGCAGGCGAGCCCTTTCCTTGGTGCTTCCTGGAAAAGCTGTCCTCTGCCTCACCAAATCTCTCCTGAGTCTGCAAAGCCAAAGACCTCTCCCCAAAGCCTTGTTGCTTTTGATCTCTCTGTTTTTCTTTTTTCTTTTCTTTTTTTTTAACACTTTACTGTATCTTTAAATATTTGAGGCTCCAACATTTACAAAATTCTTCACTCAACACCAAAGTGAGACAACATTGGAGTCATTAGTGTGCAATTCTATTTCAGTGCTCATCAGAACAAAAAAAAGTCTAGTTTTTCATTTCATAGTAGGAGAAACAGGATAGAGTGAGTTGCACTATTTTCATGCTAAAAGATCACTAAATTTAACTTTCAGGGGCTGATCCACATTTTCCAGGTAATTTTGGAAGCAACTGGAAATGTTAAGAGTTATAGTCAAATGAAGTTTTTAGGAATGATTTTCAAAGCTCAGTTATGTTCTGCAAACATCTTGGTATCATAATCAGGCTCCGTTCTTCTTTGTTCATTCCTATTTTTAATGCATCCCTGTAATAAAGAAAAACTGACTTCCAATATTCTCTCAATCACAACATGATGATATATTGAACTTACAACTGACCATAGTGGGGCAGAGTAGACAGCAGCTGTGATCACACAAATTATTTTTTTTAAACGCAGAACATAAAGAAAGAACAAAATATTCTGGTCTGTGCCTGTGAAACTGAAGCAAGCTACATGGAAGCAATGAAAATTTTCAGTTAAATAGGTGTATGAGGTTTTTATTAGATCTACAAAAGTTATTGAGTTACAGGAACACATGGTCAAACACAGTGACTGCTGAACAAAACCCAGCCACAGCGTCGGTGGTTTTGTTAACCAAACTGCAAATACTGTAGATTAAGAAAGAGTCATGAAGGCTGAAATCAACTTTCACTGCTGAATGAACCCTGCATAGAGTGGCTGACGCACAACAGCAAGATGATTTTGTTAGGTTTGTGTCACCATGAATAACGCTACATAGGTTAGTTTGTTGGAGATTTAAAAAAAAAATAAAGCAACAGTTATTTTTATACAGACATAAAAAAAAAGGTGAGGGGAAAAAGTTGCCAAGAGAATCTCTTCTGGAATATTCTGCTTTCACTGTGATACCAGAATCACTTTCCAGCCTGCATCCCTACAATAACAGGGATGTCTTGCAACAGAGTAACACATCATACCTTTTTCTGCCTTGCTTGTATTATGCTTTTCAAGCAGGAGGTAACGAGGACTTTCAGGAAGAAAAGGCAAAATCACGACTTGTATCAATGCAGGAACAATGATCGCTCCAAATAAGTAAGGCCACCGAGATTCCTGCAAACAAATGCAAATGTAAGTCAGTAACACTCTCCCATAGTGACACTAGGAAGAAAAATAGCTTTGATGGGAAGTGCTGTAACTTTTCATCATTCAACATATTGTGTCAGTGAGCAGAGTGATGTCTTCTGCCTGAGCTTAGTAAGCAGTTTGGACACTTCCCCTCAGATCACCTTACTCAAGGGCCAAGGAAGACAGAATTCAAGCCATCAACTGACTGGGCATGGAAAGAGAGGCAGGGAAGCTGGAAAACAGCAATACATAAGATGTTTTTCCTCTCTGTCAGCATCAACAACTATACATGTAAAAATATGATATATACTCAAGCACATATTCTACAAGTCATCCCCACTCACAGGAGTATCGCTCACTAGCTTTAAGAAATAGTACAACACTATTTTCGTATACTTACACATACTTGCATGTTGTCTCTTCATCTAATCTAACTGATCTTAAAAAAATACATATATATAGATACATATATTTGGCTCAGTCCTCTGTTTGCCATAATATGGGTAAAAACCTGGTAACACTTTGGCTAATCTGCCCTTTAACAGAGTTTTGTGGTTCTCGGTGTAATGCAGGCAGTGGCCATTCAGCATTTCACAGCTGCTGGGAATGAACCAAGCTGGGCTTAGGTCTCACCACAAATCTCTTTTACTTGCAGAAACACAGTATTTGCCTTACAGGTACAACTAACACACACTTGGGCAGTTTTCATTTCCATTCAGAGAAGACACATACAGCTCAGCGCAATTAGAGTGAAAGACAGCTATGTAATTTAACAACAAAGATATCTGGCTAACCCAAGTGACATTATCTTTGATTCTATCTCTAAAGCTGGCTTCCATTCTAATTTAAGTATAAAAAATGGGTTTCACATATCCTCCTGCCCAAAATGATAGAATCATAGAATAATAGGAACTGTGGACTCTGTTGAGGGCTGTGGGCCCTTGCAGAGAGACCTGGACAAATTAGAAAACTGGGCAATCACCAACCGCAAGAAGTTTAACAAGAGCAAGTGCTAGATTCTGTATCTGGGAAGGGGCAACCCTGGCTGTACATACAGACTGGGGGATGATGTGCTGGAGAGCAGCCACACTGAAATGGATCTGGTAGTCTTGGTTGACACCAAGATGAACATGAGACAACAGTGTGCCCAGGCTGCCAGGAAGGCCAACCATATCCTGGGGTGCATCAAGCACAGCACTGCCAGCAGGTCTAGGAACAGGACTGTCCCACTCTACAAGGCACTGGTGCAGCCTCACCTTGAGTACTGTGGGCAGTTTTGGGTACCACAGTACAAGAAAGACATAAAGCTACTGGAGAGTGTCCAAAGGAGGGCAACTAAGATGGTGAAGGGTCTAGAGGGAAAGACGTATGAGGAGAGGCTGAAGACTCTTGGTTTGTTCAGTCTAGAGAAGAGAAGGCTGAGGGAAGACCTCATTGTGGCCTACGGCGTCCTCGCGAGGGGGAGCGAAGGGGCAGGCGCTGATCTCCTCCCTCTGGTGACCAGCAACAGAACCCGTGGGAACAGCATGAAGCTGCGTCAGGGGAGGTTTAGGTTAGATATCAGGAAAAGGTTCTTCACTGAGAGGGTTGTCAGGCACTGGAACAGGCTCCCCAGGGAGGTCATCACAGCACCGAGCTTGGCTGAGTTCGAGAAGTGTTGGGATGATGCTCTCAGTCATCTGCTCTGATTGGGCTGGTCCTGTGTGGAGCCAGGAGTTGGACTCAATGGTCCTTATGGGTCCCTTCCAACTCGGGATAGTCTATGATTCTATGATTTCAAGTTGGAAATATCCAACTTGAAGTATCAAGTAAGTAAGTATCAAGTCCAACTCCCTGCTCCCCATGGGACTACCTAAATCTAAACTTAAGAGCATTGTGCAGATACTCTGTGAACTCTGACAGGCTTGGTGCTGTGATCGCTTCCCTGAGGAGCCTGTGCAGTGACCGACCATCCTCTCAGTGAATCACAGGACCTTACTGACATCCTTTGGTTCTATAGGAGTGTCACTAGAATAATACATTATTTCCCACTCTGCATTAGCTAACCTAGCTCAGATGTTCAAATGAAACACTGACTGCCCTGTTCCCAAATCCATGCAACAGACAGTACCTTTTCTACTGCCTCGCAAGCTATCTGCTGGCAGGACCTGAAACACCAGAGCCATCTGCAGCATCCCCATCAACACAAATGACCCCTCTCTGGCAAGTCACCCTACAGAAGACAGGCAATTTTAACCCACCAGAGCTCCATGGCTTTGCAGGCAAAGAGCACAAGGTACTGTGCTATTCAACGCTATTTATACAAACCTACTCAACTGCTGGCAGATTTCAGATACAACTTGACTTTGATAATTTTCTTTGAAATCAACTGAAACAAGGTTGTTAGCATCCTCAAACACATTCGTTATTTAAAACCAGCTACAGAGGGTGACCTAAACAAATCTCTTTCAGGAAAAGGCTGGGAAAGACAGTGGAGAACTCATCTAGCTCTCTGGGCTTTCTCTCAAGGCAGGATACTTTCAAATAGCTGAAGGAGAAAGGTGCCAGCAGTATTATTTTCTCCTGCAAAATGGCTCTCAATTTGTCGGTGTTGTTAAGATGCCTTCTGTTCCAACTGAATGTCAAGATGAAATTTTTTAGTTGCTTTCTCCAAGTTCAGCCAGCATTCATCTATTTAATTCAATGCTTTCTAATCTGAGACTTGGTTCTTAATTGAAAAGCCTGCTAAGACTTCGGTGGGCCCGCTGTTCAGGCATCGTGTCTAGCACATTTTCAAAAGCTTGGCTAGATCAAGCGCAGATTGCGATGCAGCCTGGCTGACGGAGCTCTGAGAGGCACTGGGAGTTTGGATCACTTCCCTCCACCAGAATTAATCCATCCATTCAGAGCCCACAATTCCCCAAACAGAGCCAGATAAAATGTATTCCAATCTAATTTTTCACAGTTAAACCAAGGGTCAAAAGTGCCCAAACTACTTTCTGTTTACAGTTTTTATTTTAGATCCTCCCACTTCAGCAATATTGCTAAAACACAGCTTACTGCACGGGACTGGATGTAATCCAAGACTCCAACCTGAACTGGGGCCTGAGATAATTCAAGAACATAGAATATGCAGGCTATCTCCTAACAAAACTTTCCACCTGTCCTTTAAGAGACAGGTTCAGGGGTTTTTTTACATCTCCTGGGATGGGAAAACAACTTGACTAAGGGAGTTTTTCAAACAATTTAAAGCTCAAGGTTATCCGTCTTCCTCAGAGCCTCCACTGCCATGAGGACTTCAAGATCTTACTTCTTCATTCTGAATTTTATTATTTTTTAAATGCAGTTGAGTGGATAACTTTACCTAATATAAGAGACTCAAGAATCATTAACAATCTGTTTATAAACAAGTGAACCTCAGTCTTACTGTAAAAATTAGGAACTTAAAATTATGTTAAGACTTCAAGATCAGTTAATAAATCACATTTAAAAATAGGTACCTAGTTGTAAAGAATAACTTAGGAAAAGAGGCAGTACAACTGATCAGTTTTAGTCTGTCTGCCTGGAATCAGACATTTCTTTCACACAGTCATTAAAAAAAGACATTGTTTTATTTAATCTTTATCATTATTTCCTGTAATATAAATACGCTTGCTATGTACCATATAAAAAAGTTTATAGGGCATTAGAACTTTTTACAATACTTCTAGATAAAAATCTTACTCTTGATCAGCACATCGTATTTCCTGTACGTTTCTTCCACAATGCCAAGGACACTTTTTAAAGGGGAAAAAAAGTCTCTCCTGTATATTGTTGTTGCTAACACTCTGCCAGTCTACGGAGACTTACTTGGAAGAAGCTTTCACCCCTTTTAAAGTCTCCCATAGTGTATGGTGTTTCATTTGGTCGCATTTCGCTCAAATAACTCTTCTGAAAGTGTTATTTTGAACAAGCTATGAACGGGACTGAACTTCTGAACTTACCCTTCACAATAAATAACAGACCCTGACAATATAATAAAATGCCCTCTATTTTCACCACATAAGACACTGAGCTTTATTTCCTCTATGAAATGTTTATGGTTTGCTTTTTACTATGCTAACTTTTAAAACCTTGAAGTAAAACAATCATAAATAGGCTCCCACTTGCCGTGGCTGGCATGAGTTGATCGGTAAGTCACTGAAGTCAATGGAAACTCCTCCAGACATTTCAGAAGTTTTTAAATGACGCCTATTAGTGGGTAATAGGTGGGGGGGAGACGGTTGGACTGGATGATCCTTGAGGTCTCTTCCAACCTTAATGATTCTATGATTCTATTCAATGCTACAGAAACATACATACCACTTGCTTTTCTCTTAATTTACATTATGTGTGTTCATATTCTTCACCCCGCTATATAAAAGAAATAGGAAGATTAAAATGAATGAATTTAAAATGTCCATACAGTTGTTGGTCTGAAATGATAAAACACTGAATTAGACCCTATAAAGAGAATTAAAAGAAGCAGGGAAAAGAGGGGTTCCCTAAACTTTTTAAGAAGGAATAGGACAAGCTACAAACTGGGACAATGCTCTGAAGCAATACAGGCAGAAGACAGCGTAGGCATGACTTAGAAGACACATTCACCTCAGTTGTCATCAGTAAGGAGAAGCACAGAGGCACTACTGAGAGAAATGAAAACAACCACATCCCATTTTATCTCAGGAAAAAAACTTAAAAGAGCATTAAATATTTTAATTACAGGGCACCCGATTCATCACCTGCTCAGAACTGGTACAAACAACATGTCAAGATGGTAAGATTTAATTTTAAACTGTCACTTACGGATATTTGCTTAGGTTGGAACGTGAAAAACCCAGCTTTGATGTATTTACAAAAGACAGCTAAATAGTAGAGCAAGTTTGGCAGCCACAGACTCATTCAACAGTTGATATAAAAAAGTGCAAAGCTGCAAAGTACAAGGGGCGAGGAGGAAATGGATAAAGCATGGCATGGATTTATCAACCACAAATTAGACAAGACTAAATTATACTGGAATAAAAAATATAAAGCAAATGTTACTATGGCAGAGATTCATCAACTGAAGTGCAGAAAATGGAACTTACTGTAACAATTAGAAGATGGAAGAAAAACTGGCATGGAGAATGTCAACAGGCACTGCTGACAGCTGAACTGTTGGTCCATATGAACTTCTATGACCTACATAAGCACTGGTTACCTTTAAAATTTTCCCTAATTATGAAGATTTTGATAAAATTTGAAGACACTTTCAACACAGACAAGGCTAAGAATACACACACACATACATAAATATTTTAAAAGGGGAACCTGAATCATTGACAAGGTCATGCAACAGAAGTGGGAAGAAATGCTGCACTGCCCTGTACGTGGGCATTCATTTTTTGAATAATCTAGTGAGGCCAATTAAGTATTCCAGTACAAGATGTATGACAGGATAAAAATATCTGAGTAAGGAAATTCACAATTGCCACAGGCTTTACACATTTTCTCTCTCTTTAAATAATGTAATTTACTTAAAAAGCATAATCTGGACAGGCATACCACTCCCCATCCCCAACTGAGTATCAACCACTACCCCGCAGTCAGGCTCCTTGTTTGCTCTCTGCCCTGAGAGCTGGTTCTCTCTACCCTCACAGCCAGCCGGGCATCCCTGATCCCAACTGCTCCAGGGAAGGCCTCCCACATCCCTGTCTTCTGTCCATTCCAGAGCCACGGGGAAATTACTGCACCTCAAACACACGCCCAAAACACCTCCTCCTGGGCAGAAGCCTGCACATGGAGCAGGACAGGGCACTGCCTGTGGACTCCGGCCCTGCTTTGCATCCCAGCATAACAGCCACGCCACCTCACGGGGCTATCGAGGGCTCATTTACCTTTACTGCTTGACACTGGCAGGAGATGGTTATCAAAATAAATACTCACTCTCTCTTTTTCTCATTCAGTGCACAGGATGAACTGTGATCTCTCAGTGAGCCGGTCTACTCACCAGTCACTATTCCAAACTCCTTTAAATATTAATTCTGGAATTAATTCCTTCCTTGGGACGGGAGGGCGTTTATGATGGGTTTACTACAGCACTGAACACTTGACAAACAACAATGTTTTTTTTGTGTAATACCTTTCTCATGGGTGAATGACATATTTTACTCATTT
The DNA here is from genome assembly GCA_013399095.1 of Psophia crepitans. Lineage (NCBI taxonomy): Eukaryota > Metazoa > Chordata > Aves > Gruiformes > Psophiidae > Psophia > Psophia crepitans. Next base: position 646,960 of record VWZZ01000321.1, read on the forward strand.
TATATGTGGGGAGCAAACAGACAAAAGCCTCTTGCATCCAATGCAAGATACTCATAATGTCCAGGAACTAGTGATTTGGCAGTCTCTTCTTTTTCATGTTCCTATAAGAGGCAGACACACATTTAAAATTTTAGTTTCTCAAAGTATAATCACACACACAGAAACAAAAAGAATTATATCTAGTATAACTTCTAGATGCCCTGAAGCATCTTGCCTCACCTCCCACTGCAGCCCCAGGGGTTTTCTGCGTCACATCTGCCAGTCCCACAGGGACACCTAAGATACCCTAGGGCATTAGAATGATACTATTATGCTCATGTTCAAGTAGTTTAATCCTAACCTCTTCAACAGAGAGAGGGTATGAAAACTTTGTATCATATCAGAAATATTCTGTTTGCCGCATGAAAAAAATCACATCGCTGCTCAGAACAGACTGAGTAGACATACTTGTGTGTGCAAAGCTGAGCAGGCTGCACAAGTCCAGCATTTCTCTGTTCATCTATTACTGTGCCACATAAAACACTGCTAAAGGTAAAGGACCTCACTGGCCTGGGGCCAAGGACTGAAAAAGCATCGAGATGGAACCAATTTCTTAGCATTAGAATTGTCTTTTCTTCCTTGAGTCAAGGGTATGACACAGAGGTGGTGATCATGAGGCAGCTGAGAAATGAGTATGTCTTCTGTATCTCCAGCTTGAGACCAGCTACTCACACAACGTGCAGGACACTCACCTTCCCCTCGTCTTCCCCGTGCCACCCCAAACACTGCTCTACCATCTCCTTTGGCTGCAGAGGAGGGCACTAACCTCCCCATCTCACAGCTGCATCCCTGCTGGATACAGTTTTCTCTTTGCATGACCATTCCTGTAACCCACTTCTGTCAAAATAGGTTTTAATAACAGAGTTACAAATTGCTTACCTTCTCACTTAAAACACAGGCAACCCAGACAGTATGAGTGTTTCACCTCTGTTCCACACTCACACTGATATCTATTTTTCCATGTCACTACTACAGATATAACTCTAACAATAAGATTACCAAAATCCAGTGTCTTCCCAGATATTAAACAGTACAGAAAGTTACCAGACGTAAGGCTGTACAATCCTAAACTAAAATTCACAGAAATCAGCAGGAGATTTTTTGTTACTGAGTAAACCACCTTTGGATTAGGACTTAAAACGGCCTTGAAAGCGGTTGGTGTCCAAATCCCATGACCTTCAGTTCTTTAAATTGCATGTTAGATCATGTTGTACATATTGAGATAGAGAATTGAAGTGTCTGTTACAAGTTCCCAAGATGCTTTTTTGGTCCAACTTTTTATTGTAGTAACAGCTAGCTTTTAACTGAACACTCAAATGGCATAATTTCTCTTCACTGCCTATTAATTTCTGAGAAAAGCAAAGATTTCTGAGAAAAGCAATGGGAAATGGCAAGCTTTCAAAGGGGATTATTATCAGCAGCCAGCATATATACTTGAGTTTCTTTAGAAAGAAATATTAGAGGCACATTGGAGCTACACAAAATTTCAGGCAAACTTCCTTTCCACAATGCATGTAGACTCAGGTTAACTTCCATAAATAATTTAACATAAAATAGTAAATTAAAATAATAGTAAATTTATATAATTGAAGAGGATAAGATTCAGTTGTGTGAACACAAGCATACAGTATCATTTCAATGCCCTAGGGTACCTTCGATGTCCCTGGGGGACTGGTAGAGGTGACACACACAACTTCAGAGACCTGTATCCTCCTGGGGCTGTGGCAGGAGGTGAAGCAAAATGCTTCAGGGCATCTAGATTAGATGCAATTCTTTTTTGTGTGTGATTATATTTTGCCCAACTAAAGTTATAAAGGTTAGACGATTATATTTTGCCCAACTAAAGTTATAAAGGTCAGACTAAAGTATATTAAAGTTAAGGAACAAAAAAAAATAAAAAAGCCCAAAGCACATTTGTTGTTTTCAAAACAACCCAAACAGCTGAATATTCAATCCTGACACACTTTTTAATGGTGACATCTGTTTTAGATTTAAAAAATCTCATTTTAATTTGACATTTACTTTCAGTTCAAAAAACTCTTCGAAATACTAATCATGAATATACCTCCTGATTTTTCCTTTTGCCAATGGTTGCAAAAGCACACTAAGAAACATGAGTCTAGAAAATACACGCTACCACTCAATACGATGACTGCATGCTACCCTATGATGCCTGACCAATTTACTGTAGCATTAATATCCGATTTGTAAAGGACAAATTTACATATTAGGAAATGAATTTGCAATAATGGGTGATTTTACAAAGGACAATGGAAATTAAAACCAAAATGTTAATCATCCAGAACCTTCAAAAAGGTTTAAAAGGTGGTTATCTCCCCAGCGTGGGAAGGAAGTCACAGGTCAAATCATTTTAGATTTACTGCTTAGTAACAGATTTGTAAATATTAGCAGGTACTCAAGCACTAAGGAGACAGGTAAATCTTCATCTAAAAGGTTTACTTGTTCATAAACTTCTGAAGCAGAGTCCAGCTAACCCAGGGTGAGATGAGACAGATACTGTCTGTTACTAGGTCAACTACAATAAGTGAAAAAGGAACCTTTTTTAAGTCTGACAAAGGAAAAAATCAAACCTTACATATATAAACAATAGCGCTAATTTTAGTTACATGTGTTAATTGTGTTTCAGTGGGTCAAGAGAAAGCAGCATGACAAATTATAAGCAACTGCTCTTGACTTCCATGGTATTTTTGAGGTTTTTACTTAGAATCATAGAATCACTAAGGTTGGAAAGGACCTCTGAGATCATCAAGTCCAACCGTCAACATAACACCACCATGCCTGCTAGACCATGTCCTGGAGTGCCACGTCTACGCGTTTTTTGAATGTCTCCAGGGATGGCGACCCTTCAGACCTGTTGAAGGACTTCTTTCCATTAAGTGTCTACTGCTTCTCCAACTGATCCAATGAAACACAGTACTGCTACATAGAAACCTTGTCTCCTCAAGGTGGGCACTGTTCTGTCTGTGAGACAGAGGACATCAGTCCTCACTGATGATCAGCTGTCATCCAAACATCAGATGCTCTGCCATTAAGTCTGTATTCAGCAGCAAGCCTAAAAAAGACATACACATCTCCAAAGTTCTTTTTTCTATAACCACACTTCAACATCTATATTCAGACAAATCCTCTCCCTCAGGCTGCTCCCCTTTGCAAATGCAAAATTGCAACATTTGAATATTACATATGCCCGATCAGCCATGTGTTATTCCTAAAACTTCAGGAATTGAAGTCTCACAGCACAACTTTAATGGACTGAAACTCATTTGCAAATATGAAGACTCACAGCTGTTTTCCCATGCATTACTTAATGAGTTCTGTACAGAAAAGGGATGAATAAATACCTTGGTGTCTGTCTGGGGGAACCAATAAAACGCTGATTTATAATCTCCAGTAAATACATCATCTCAGTTGGTCCACCATAGATATAAACAAAATACCTCATTTAATGTCTCCATTACAAATATATCAACACCCACCACATCCCACCAACAGGGCTGGTGTAACAGAGCAGACCTTCTCTTCCCATGGGTACTACTGAACTATGAATATGCAACAACCCAGAGGGTCGTTGCTGTACTCTTGCCAGCACCACCAAGGCCGTGCATCTCCAGCCCAGTGGCTGCACAGCAGCTTCCCTTGGCTGCATCAACTATTGGGTGAGGTGACCTCCAAGCCTGCAACTCACAGCTTGTAATTCAGTGCAACTGCCTTGATAAATGACAGGGAAATTGCTTCAGCAATAAGAAAGTCAGTGCCTTATGTGTTAATGTGAAGAGATGAAGGAAATTTCCCATTGCTAGATAAAAAAGGAACACAGTACATACTTTAAAAAGGATTGCCATCCTTGAAATCACTACCTAAAGCAATTCTTAATTGGCATTTGTGGTACCAGTCTGGATGAAGTGTAGGCAGATTTCCATCCAGATACACATAATCAATCCAGGCTCAGAAAGGCATACAAACTCCTGCTGAAATCAGTGATTATCTGAATAAATGCTGAAAGGTTTTCTTGTTCTCGGTTTCTGTGTTTTTTCTTTTTGTCGTTGCTGTTGGCGGTGTTGGGGTTTTTCTATAGATTGTTTTTAGAAGTTCCTGTCTTTGTAAGGGTGTTTTTCTGAGCTATTCCAAGCAGACACCATGCCATTATGGATTTGAGAAGTCATTTACAAGCACCAATATATCTCCTGTATCCTTAGCAGACGTTTTAAAATACTCTTCTGGGAAGGCTCCAGCCTTTAAATCAGTTTTCCATTTTACTACAAGAAGATAAAGAAGCTTTGCTTCTGCGCTTTTAAGAAACACTGTATAAACTCAGCAGTCCAGAAGAATGTCTGGGACCACGGTAACTTTTTGCAAGTCTGACTCAATAGCAGAGCATTTACAGGAGTACTTGAAACCACCTCTTCATACTCTTGCTCCAACTCTAGGAGACTCCCGATTCAGAAAATAAAAAATAAGAAAAGTTTGAGATCAGAATTGATGAGCAAAATGCCTAGTTTATTTTTCACATGTCCTACACTAATTTTTGCTCATAAGATTTTACTAACAGCTAGCAATTTATATAATACAACAGGCTCCACAAAGCAGCATATTTCTAAGGATATAAATTGCCCCTCTGAAATTAACAGGACTATTCACGTATTTGGGCATATGGTTTAAAGTGTCTGAGCTCAGGTTTAAGAGCCTTACGAAATCACTCTTCAAAAGTTCAACACGAATACACTGAGATCTTTGCATTGTAAATTGTTATATACAGCCCTGCGTACAGAATCACAGAATGGTTGAGGTTGGAAAGGATCTCTGGAGGTCATGTCGTCCAATCGCCCTGTTGAAGCAGGGTCACTTAACGCTGACTGCCCAGGATTGTGTCCTGATGGCTTCTGAGTATCTCCAAGGATGGAGACTCCGTGACCTCCTTTGATAACCTGTGCCAGTAAAAAAGTGTTTCCTGATGTTCAGAGGGAATGTCCTGTGTATCGATTTGTGCCCGATGCCTCTGGTCTTGTCTCTGGGCACCACTGGAAAGAGCCTGTCTCTGTCCTCTATGCACCCTCCCTGCAGGTATTTATATACCTTGATAAGATTCCCCTGAGCCTTCTCTCCTCCAGAATGAACAGCCCCAGCGCTTTCAGCCTTTCCTCAGTGATCCAGTCCCTTCACCATCTTAGTAGTCCCTCTCTGGCCTCTCTCCAGTCTGTCCATGTCTCCCCTGTACTGGGGAGTGCAGAACTAGACACAGCACCCCATGTGAGGCCTTACCAGTGTTGAGTAGAAGAGAAGGATCACCTCCCTGCTGGCAATACTCCTCCTAATGCAGTCCAGGATCCTTTTGTTTGCCACAATGGCACATTGCTGCCTCATGTTCAACTTGGTGTCCACCACGACCCCAGGTCCTTTTCTGTCAAGCTGCTCTCCAGCTGGGTGGCCCTCACCATATACTGGTGCACGGGGTTGTTCATCCTCAGGTGCAGGACTTTGCACTTCTTACTGATGAACTGCATGAAGTTCCTGTCTGCTCATTTTTCCATCTTGTCAAGGTCCCTCTGGGTGGCAGCCTGACTCTGGCATATCAGCTACATCTCCTAGTTTGGAGAAAACTTGCTGTGGTTGCACTCTGCACCATCCTCCAGGTCATTAAGGAAGATACTGAGCAGGACGGGACCCAGTATTGGCCCCTGGGGTACACCACTAGTTAATTGCCTCCAGCTAGATTTTGTTCCATTTCTAGAATGTAACTAGACAGAATGAAGATGTTACATTTTTCTATTGTACACAGCCAGATGTTTGGAACCATCACAAATAGGACACTTTGGGAATTAGTGACTGGGGAAAATGCTTTAAATAGTGGATACTTCTGTCCTACTCTAATGGAAGCTACAAACACCCTTTTTACATTCTGTAACAGCATGTGTCCGTGAACCATAAGCTGCTTTAATTTTCAAGATGCTTCACACAGTGGCAAGAGTTCACCCGCCAAAATTCTGCTCTGTCTCTTACTGCCACAAGAGATCTTGGTTCTGTATTCTGAAATAAATTCTCACGGATATCCTGAAAGATAAATATCTTTAACCATAGTCACTATCATGGCTCAAGGGGAAGATAAATGTATAGAACAAAAGAAATCACAGAAAAATATGAGGAATACGGTTGATTCATACTTTGTGTTATCATGCTAATGTCTAAGATTCATTTGAACAGCATCTCCAACAGACTATTCTGTCACTGATGTCCACCTGCAGGCTGCAGGTCCCCAGAGTAATTCTGAATTGCTTTCTTTTCTCATCTATAATTTACTGACAGTTTTTCAGGAATCCTCGAATATGAATCAAGAGTCTTTGGAAGGAGGATCAGTTAAAAAAAAAAAAAGGAAAAAAACCACACTAAAAATGAAGCTTTGACAAGTAAAATCAAAGCTTAGTTTTCAGAACAGTCTTCAACTGCACAGGCTGTACAACTACCTATTCCATTGCTGTCTATTTTAGTGCAAGTGAAGGAATAATTTTAAAAGAACTTGGTAAGGCAAAATTAAAAATTCCTATATAAACTTTCTTAAACACACAATTATCTGTCATTTCAAATATGTCATTTCTAAGGGGTCTTGAAAAGAAAATTAGAGTTTGACATGGCATCTACAGAAGTTCTTAGTTTGATGTTGAAAAAGGCAAAAAATCACAACTTGGTAAGGTTCATTTGGATAAAGAAGAACTAACTTGAACGGGACTCACCACAGACATCTTTCCTTACTAGACTTACAGTACAGTGCGAATGAATTTCATTAGTTCTTTCCCAAATTTTGCTGTAGAAATTGATATTTCTATCAATAAGAGAATTTTTTTGCTAAAATAATCAGTTGTGCAGCAAGGACAGTTTGGCCAGTATCACCATGTGTCACAGACTTATTTCCAGCTCATTCATTTTATAAAAGCGTGTAATCTCTAGCCAGATACACAATAAAGCTGCTCAAAATCCTTCACAAAAAAAAAAGGAATGTAAAACTGTAATTCATGTTGTTTCGATGACAAAGACAACATCCAATTAACAAAGTTTGTAACCATAACCACTTACACAGCAGTTTTGCAATATGGCAAATTCCAAATGCGTTTAAAAAAATATCCAGGAAAATCAGACAAAGATAGCATGTCATTCAAAGAGAAATTCTGAGTTCTTCTTCTGGTCTGCTTTGTTTTGCATTGCTTTAAGTGTTTAACCAGCACGCGGTTACCCATAAAAGCTGCTGAGCCTTAGCCCAGCCTTCTCCTCAAGAAGCCACTTCCCAGCTCTGATCATCGCTGCTCTCTCCCGCACCTTACGTTGCTCAACTGGTCTGGACAGAGAAGCAGCCGGAGCCAGCCAGCCACTGGGAGCAGCTCCAGGGAACACAACTACAGGGGAACAGGGCTCAAAGCCGACGTCTGAGGAAAAGATGGCAACAGGCAACAATTCCAGTTTTATCTGTCCTGAACACATATATGCATACTGTCAAATGTTTTTTCTCCCCTTTCTCACATCTGTACACAGATGAAATATCTATGAAATAGATACTGAGGCTCACTGTATTCATATTTTTTTCTATACATTAACAACAGCAAACGTATTCATAAACTAAATCGTCTAGCATTTAAGGAAAGATTAAAGCCTACCTTCACTAAATAAGCTGAAGCGATAGAAGAGACAGCCTGGTGGTCTACAATATTTAAAAGATGTTACTGTCCTAAGGAAACCTTTGGAGTGGGACATAGGCTCACCTGCAGGAAGAGCTAGATGAGCTAGTTTCAGATAGATAGCTGAGGATACATGGAATATGCCAGAATCAGGCCAGACAATATTCCCCTGAGATGGTAACTGTAAGTTGGAACGTTCAAAACTGAAGTTGACACTGCACTGGCCCTTGCTTTGCAGGGAACAATCTGTCAGAAAAATGGGCTGGGTGATTTAATTGCAGAGTCACAGAAACGGAGAGAATGGAAACACCTGAAGGGCAGTGTTTGAAGAAGTGACAGGTCTGAAACACTTTCTCTCTATCTTAAATATCTGTTTTTTCCTTCAGTCAGATACATGGAAAGCTACACATGTTATAGAACCAAAAATGCCCCAAATTAAATAATCTTGTAGCCAGTAGCAATACCTCAGTGCCCACATGACAGCAGATAATATGACTGCACTCCTGTGGGCTGGCACCAAGTTGTCATCTACAGTTGCCATGGCTTCCTGAAGAATTAAGGGCTCTGGCTTACAGAAGACTAAAACAAGATGCTAGTACATGAAAATGAGCACACTACTTTCAGCAGTCAGGGGGGTGGAGAGAAGCAGGTCACCAGCATGTAAAGTCATCGTGCTCTGCAGTCTGATCACCGGCCAGCTTTACCATCGTGTACTTTCCCAAACCTCAACAGAGACACAGTATCACAGAATCATAGAATATTGTGAGTTGGAAGGGACCCATAGATGTGGTTTCCCATAGGTTGCCACCTACAAGAATCAGAATCTTGAATAAAAAGCGGTGCTGGGATTTGTTGGATGGGAGGGAATAAAGACAGAGGAAAGAAAGAAAGAATATCAGATCACAGCAGCAAAGGACCATTGTCACACTGCAACTTTCCTCCTTCAGATAATCACTCTTGGTAAGCACTGCACACTAAAGGAACACCTTCTTCAGACTCAGTACTCTAAAATTAGTACTTCTCGAGACAAATAGAATAAAAGCCTACATATTCAGAATCCAAAGGAATGACTGTGTTTAAGTTCTACAATTATTAAATGTTTTAAATTTTTTTGCATCTGCTCTTTTATATTGTAATTTTAAAACTGGATGTAGCAGTGTTTGGCAAGTTCACGTCAACATGGCATGATACAGAAAAAAAAGTAGATTAATTTCTGTAATATTTCAGCCAAAACATTGCCAGGCAAACCAGGAAATAAGGAAGTATTTAATATAATTGTATTTTTAAAAGTATCATTTCATCTGTGTTATCTATATAATCTTGCTATGCTGGGTTCAAATTTAAAACCAGAATTATTACAAAGAAAGGCACCTGGGAGGAGAAAGAGATTAATGAGTTTGTTTCACTAGAAGAGATGAATTCTAACCCAAAAGACAATGATCACAAGTGACAGGGAGGAGAAAGGAAGCACACTGCAGCAGGTGGGGGGAAAGGAAAAAAAAAAAAGAGAAAGATACTAAGGGATAAATAACAGTTCACCAAAAGAATAATGGGAATAAGTTGAAACAGGAATAGGAAACAGCCAACCAGCCTTAAGACAGTGACAAAACCAAAGATGATCACTGTTCCCAGCACCGAACCTGGGGCTTCCCACATGCCTCCTGCTTCACCTGGGCTGGTCTTCATAAATAAAAGATTGCTAAAAAATCACTTTGGGGCTGCTTAACCTACTTGACACAAAAAGTGGTAAGGGTATTTTGAATTCCCTCAAGTAATACTCAGTGCTCGGGAGCTATTTTTATCACACTTCCATGTTTAAAGGAACACTGTTGTATTTGATAACACAGGAAGTTATCAATTAGGGTGTTAATAAAGGTTTATAAGGCTATGCCCCACAGTCTGCATAAACCTTTTCCTTTTCTGTGGAGAGACTTCTACAGAACCACTGAAGGCAACAACCTCACATAATCCAGATAAATGCATCAAGCTTCAATTTAAAAGTTACATTTTGTGCTCAAGCTACTTCAGCCAGGAGTCTGTTCCAAGCATCACTCTGCTGATTCTCGGCATGCAATTACTCACAGAACATCTATAAAATGTTATTCTCGTAGCAGTATTGTACTTGAGACTAAGCCACTCTATTCCTTCTGCAGTTCTGCTTTCTTGGGTTAACATGGTGCAGTCCTTCCTCTTCCTTCCCTCTATTTACACAAGCAATGTTGTTGTCATCTCCTCTTACAAGACAGGTCCTCGGCCATGCCTGCAGCCCTCCACATGTCCATTCCTGTTCCAAACAATCTGTTCCAGCAAGATGCCCAACTCTGCCCCTCTTTCATTCAAAACCAGAACTCAGCATAGATACTCTACACAGATACGTAGAACTCAGACACCATGGTTAGTAACCTCTTAGATCTTTGCTGAAGTTACAAGTAACAGATACATGAAGGAGCTTAGAAGAAAACTGTTATGAAACCATGACAGAAGACAAGTATAACTAGCATTATTTACAACCAGTTCTGATAGAAACAAGCAACCAACCACCAGAGCAACAAAAAAATACTCCTGTGAGGTTTTACGTCACGATCATTAAAAAGCCGGACAGTGTTAGAAAGACTTAGCAAAGGTGTTTTTCTACGTGGTAGTGCAAGCAGTTGTGCAGAATTGTGATCACTGGCAACACGCTCCTATTGATCTCAACTTTCCTGTTTATTTGCTTTAAACAACTCAGGAATTTTGCAAAGGTAGAATTATACCACAGACTGGCATATTACAGAATGACTTAAGCATAACGCACATGACCTCAGGCTTCTGAGAAAAGCAAGAGCTGAAATCCATAAGACACCATGAATGCATAGCTGTCTCCAAAATACGGTGGCTGTGGATCTGTAACGCTGGCCTCACTTCAAATACAACAAAGATTTCTCCAACAGAAGAAAAAGGAAAAGCATAAATAATATGGGAACGAAGCTTTGAGCAAGATGCTTGCTGGGGAGGGGAGAGGGTAGCCTTGCAAGGACTGAAGAACTCAGGAGTTTGCTCATGTTTGCTGCTTCCCAGTTTCAACAGAAGTGAACTCATCACCCGTATCCTCAGCAGGAAAGGCCTCTGGCCACGACTGCTCTTCCTGCTGCAAAACCCCCACTGACTTCAATGGGAACCACACAAAGCAAGGGAAGAAAACCCTGGCTTGACTGAAACCAACCGAAATTTTGATAAAACCTTCAAAGAAGGATAAAACTGCACTAGGGAATCATACTTCAAACTGCCTGAGGTTTCCCCTCAGTGCGAAATTTTATTAATATATTAAAAGGAAAACACAACCACATACTCAACTGGAAATTCAAGTCGGCTTCAATAACTTGACTAGAAATACGCTAATTCACACCAGCCAAAACTTCGCTTCTTTTACATGCTGATGTCATCTAACTTGAAAAGAACTAGTTCTACAGATAAAGTGTATTTCTTCTTACATAAATTAATGGCTATCTCTAAAGGTGTAATATTAATTAACTGCATAATAAAGCAGGTTGTAGAAGCAGAATCGCAACATCCACAATGTGGGAACGGAACGGAGGGAAGGTGAGAAGAAAAATAAAAAGAGCAAGGGTGAGCTGAAACCAAGGAGTTAGTATTTCCTATTCAAAATATCCCAAAGAGCTAACAGGGAAATAAGAATTTTCATGACACCTCATCTTTTAAAGCGTATTAAAAAAAACCCCCAAATTTAAACAAACCTACTATGTAAGAGCTGACACATATTCTAAGCAGTCAGATCAGACTCCTGACATTTAACACACTCATTTGTAACAGACTAGCTTTCAAAGCAAGAGAAGGGACATCTGTAGAAGCCACAAAATAATGGTCAGGGAAAGCCATTTTAAGCTTTTTCCTAAAATCTGTCGCTTTGATGAGGGGGGAGTAATCTGTCCTTCGATAAAGGGTAAGATAAATCAAACCATTTGCCTTCAGGAAGCCTGAACAGGATAAGTGAGCCCAAGGACAAAGGGACAGAACAGGAGAGCCGGTCAGGCAAAAATAAAAGTGTCAGAGAGGATGGTACCCTGTGTTTACAAAGGAGCTGAATTTGGATGGACACTGGAGGACAAGCTCTCCTCACTTTTCAACTGTTCACTACTTTTGTGGCTCTCTGAAGGGATTCTTAGTCCAGGTTTCATTGAGAGAGGATTGCTTCAGACATCTCCTCCACACTGCTTTGAAGATTCATCTCTGGATGAAAAGTGTTTCCAGGTGCCAGCGTGAATAAACCTCGACTTCATTTATTCAGAGTAATGACGACATCCAGTGGCCACCAAGTTAATCTCAGCCTACGACAGCAACATAACCTCTTATATCAGAATACATAATCTCTTTACATAAAGGTGTATATTAACTCTGCTCTTCCACCTTCTAGTCTAAAATTAGGAGTGCATTACAAGGAACACTATAACCATTGAGCAAGAGTCTTCCTATTCAGGTCCTCACTCTAGCCAAGCCTTTTTCAATTCCAGCTCACACTGAAAACTTAGAAATGAAAAACGCAAAAACTCCTAAGCACTTCCATGGTACTCAAAGAAACTGGAAACCAGCAAAAATAAATGCACATCAAGAAAGGGCGCTGGAGTGGGGAAATCTGCCTATGCACGCACACAAGCCGCGCGAGCTGTTCAGCCTGCTTGCCACATCTACTGAACTCAGTCACACGTACACACTTTTAAAAAGACACGGAAAAAATCACTTTTCAAAGAGTTTCAAAACAACAACAACAACAAAGCTTCTGTTTTCCACTTTTGTAAGGAACTCAGTATTCAAAATATGAAAATGTAACGTATATTAACATTCTTTCACAGAAAACATCTGCTAAATACTTACCTGCCCAAATATTTCTGGCAGCCCCAAAACTTGACCAGTGAAAACACCAATACAGATGAAAATCGCTGTGACCTGACCCAATGAACCACGTATTTCCTTAGGAGATATTTCACTCAAATACATGGGAAGAGCACTCAAAGAAATGCCTACAAAGGAAGGAAAAAAACGTATATTAAATCAGGTTGCCTTTTCATTAGGCCAGGTATGAAACAAGTGTCTTTTGAAAAAGGTCCGCGTGCTAATCTGCTCACAAGACTGGCATAAAAACATGCAAAGAACAGAACTACATCAATTCACAGATAATATGAAGTATCTTCTCTGCATGTCTAATTACTCTTGCACCACTTAATAACCATGGGATTGATTACCTGGTACAGATCTACAGTGATGTGTGTAGGTTGCTATTTGATGAGAAGCACCAAAGGTTACTCGGAGATGAGAATGCCCAGGAGAATGGATTTCATGTTTTAAATTTGCTCATCCCGAGGCAAGCAAAGTCATGTTAGCACTGGTGCAGGTAAGGAAAAAAACCCCAATGCATCAGGCAGAGAGAGCAGATATTTCAGATGAAATACTTTCACTGTAAACGGTATTAGCAGATGTTCCTCTCAATAAAGGCTTACAGCTGCAATGAACTCTTAATAGCAGGCATAAAATAAGGGTGAGAACGATGCTGAAAGCCAGGAGAAAACAAATGTATGACCCTAGTCATTGACAATGTTTACACAGCTCCAGAAGTTTGGTCATTTGGTGGTAATCTGAGACAAAAGTTAGCAGTCAGCACCAAAATTATCCATGAACTTCACGCTGGAAGTGACAGACACATCAATTTTCAAACCACCATAGTTTGTGCTTACTAACAGCATAGCCAAACTTGTCAGAAAGGGGGCTGAGTGGTGCAAAAGCCAAAGCACTTTCCATTGTTTAGCATCAGGTAATTACACTGAGAGTGCAATACCATCTTAATTCATCAAGTCTGTCTTCACATTAGGTAAATATTTCTCACCAGCGGTCTGTGAAGTGGAGGAGAATCTCACCACTACCTGCAAGACTACTCCTGTGCAGCAGTACGTCCATGATGTACTTTGATACCAGGAAGACCACGTTGCTAGGAGCAAAGGATGATGTACCAAACACGCTGCTTAATCCTACCGGTATTAGCATGGGATCCACAACTTCGAAACACAAAGTAGCAAGTAGCAACAGACCACACCTTCCTAGTCAAAGGACTTTCATGACATGAAGACAGATAGGTTCTACTGCAGCTGGAAGAGGAAAGCAGGAGGAACAACCAGGGTGGACAGCAGCAGTTAGCATCTATTCCAGCGTCTTCTCCAAACATCAGATCCTCCAAACCTTAGACTGCTGTTTTGACCCAGTGAAATCAGTGTGGTCAGTCCTGGAAATGCCTCTTTAATGTAAAGAAAAATCTAACTGGGGCAGAAAAAAAAGAATATGCATGGTGCAAGTATTTCAGATACGGACAGTGTGATAAAAACTTACCTGCATCAACACCCATTATAACGCGGCCCAGGATGAGCATTTCAAACGACCCCACCAATAAGGAGAGGGACATCAACAATGCGGCTGTCACTGCAAACACATTATTGAGCAGCAATGTACATTTCCTAAAAGGAAAAGATATTTTATGTAGACACCAGCATCATGACAGTTAAATCTAGTCATATTCAAAGCACACTAGGCTATTATTCTTAAATATCCATAAGCAAAACCAAATAGTGCCTAACAAGCCTTGCCTCTCTGACCTTGTGTAGAGTTCCAAAATACTACACCCAAACAGGTACAGTTCCAGATCTATAGCACAGCTTTAAAATAAAACATATCATAGTGAAGTAAATCACAGAATCACAGAATCACAAGGGTTCGAAGGGACCTCGAAAGATCATCTAGTCCCACCCCCCCTGCCAAGGCAGGGCCACCTAGAGCACATCACTCAGGAACACGTCCAGTCGGGTTCTGAATGTCTCCAGAGGAGGAGACTCCACAACCTCCCTGGGCAGCCTGTGCCAGTGCTCTGTCACCCTCACGGTGAAAAAGTTTTTCCTTACATTAACTCGGAACCTCCTATGCTTCAGCTTGCACCCGTTACCCCTTGTCCTATCGCTTAGTGAGGCCGAGAAGAGCCTGGCTCCATCTTCCCGACACTCACCCTTAACATATTTATAAACATTGATGAGGTCACCCCTCAGCCTCCTCTTCTCCAAGCTAAAGAGACCCAGCTCCTAAAGACCTGTACTTCAAACATAGAGCAATTAGCCACCCTCCACAGCCTAAGAACTCAAGTGCCATGCCCAAGGCACTGTATGGAAATAAAAACAAACAGCCTCTGAGTAAATATATGTACATAGAAACCTGAGAATATACTTCAAATATAACTACTGGCATTTCTATGCTACATACAGTTTTTGCTGTTTTGAGAATTTCCCAATACTGACATATTTATGTCATTACAGTTAATCCATAAACCCATTATACTACAAAAATACATTGAGAAAAATTAGTTACTCCTTGTAGAGTTAGAAAAAACTTCTGGGCTCACATGAGTGAAAAAAATCAACTTTTTTCCAAAAATTGTTGAAATTAACAAAAACATAATTTACTTTTTTTTTAAATATAAAATTATTTCATTATACAACACTCAAATAAAACATGAAAAATATTCATTTCAAATAAATATTCTTTGTGGAAAATTTCTACCTTGTTAAAAAATACAAAAAAACTCACAGGAAAGATATTTTAAAACATCTCAATTTCTCATTCACACTACACTGAAGCTGTTATTTCTTAGAGTTTTCATCTTTCAAGACCTTTTGCTCAAATTTGAGGGACTCATTAATTCAAAAGTGACTTGTGAGTCTCAACTTCTGCAGAGGGAAATATTTTACAAAAGAAATGATATGGGGGATTTCAAGGGCCTTTGACAGTCAGTTTCAAAAACTGATATCCAAGGTCTCATTTCTTGAACACGTGGAAGAATAGAATCATAGAATCATTAAGGTTGGAAGAGACCTCAAGGATCATCCAGTCCAACCGTCCCCCCACCACCTATTATCCACTAAACCATGTCCCTAAGTACCACATCTAACCTTTCTTTAAACACACCCGCAGGGATAGTGACTCCACCACCTCCCTGCGCAACCCGTTCCAATGCCCGACCACCTTTTCTGAGAAGAAATTTCTCCTCATCTCCAATCTGAACTGACCCTGGCGCAACTTGCAGCCGTTCCCCCTTGTCCTGTCGCCAGTTATCTGTGAGAAGAGGCCGACCCCCAGCTCACCACACTTCCCTTCAGGTAGTTGCAGAGGGCAATAAGGTCTCCCCTCAGCCTCCTCTTCTCCAGACTAAACAGCCCCAGTTCCTTCAGCCGCCCCTCATAAGACCTGTGCTCCAGACCCTTCACCAGCTTCGTTGCCCTTCTCTGGACAAGCTCCAGGGCTTCGATGTCTTTCTTGTGGTGAGGGGCCCAAAACTGGACACAGTACTCGAGGTGCGGCCTCACCAGGGCTGAGTACAGGGGGACGATCACCTCCCTGCTCCTGCTGGCTACACTATTCCTGATACAGGCCAGGATGCCGTTGGCCTTCTTGGCCACCTGGGCACACTGCCGGCGAGTGTCCAGGCGAGCGTTGACCAACACCCCCAGGTCCTTTTCCTCTGCACAGCTTTCCAGCCACCCCGCCCCCAGCCTGTAGCGCTGCCTGGGGTTGTTGTGGCCAAGGTGCAGGACCCAGCACTTTGCCACATTAAACCTCATAAGGATGATTAAAGACAGAAGATCAATAGCTCTGCTGCAATTCTCTATAAATCAAGTAGAAAACTCACATAGAACTCAGAGAATCACTGCTACCTTACACACATCACTCCACATCATAGACAGATTTAAGTGGCTTTTTGCTACATTACAGCCTGCAGGTGAATGGCTGGAGAAGCCCTTATCATAAGGTCAGCCTTGTGAGTGACTAAAAAGTTTCTTAGGATTCCCAGGCAGAGTCCAAGGATATCTGTTGCAGATGTGGTGGTCTCTCTATAGCACATCACAGCCGGGACAGCTGCTTTGCATTGCCGATGATCTAACACAACACAAACCACCCTAATTTTCACAATTATGTGGCAAGAGAATTTTCCATCTGTGAGTCACCTCCCTTAGCTATACACGGTAATGGAGCTTTGTATTTACAAGGTTTGCAGTCACATAATTAAGCAGCCTTGTTCTGGCTCTAGAGGTACAACTCAATACTGAAGCCTCCAGTCCCACTCACAACAACATATGAAGAAAACAACTGATTTGAAAACAAATTTATCTGAAAACAAATTTACATCACTGATGATGTAAATTATTAGGAATCCATTAACTGTGACAGTAAATTACACAGGCTGAGAATACGTCAATTTTATTTTAAAAATGAAGTGGTATTATATTTGTAAGTATTCTCAATGGACCCGGTATTTTGCCACATTGAACCTCANTTTTCAATCTCTACATATTGTAATTTCCATGCAAAAGAGGAGGAATGATCAGAAAGGTTGTCTACTCTTTTCTTTTCTAAAGCAGGTAACAAACTGACCCAACAATCCTCATTCTTCTGAAGTTCAACACAAAGTTGAACCTCCACAAGTACCAACTGGAAATCTCCTGCCCATTGAACAAATCATCCAGCTTCTTAAAACAGATCGAAACATTTTTAATATGAAATGTTTTTAAGCGTTGTATTTTAATTTTCCTGCTTTCTAGTGATTTTAGAACACTGAATGAATAACATGGTTTGAAGATAAAAAATGAAATTTTTAAAGTTCTTTTAAAGTGTATGTTTATACAACATAGCTGTCAAGAGTAATGGTTTTAACATTTGAAACAGATTTTTCAAATGGGTATCATTTGCGAGAACTGAGGTGATATAAATAATGACAAAAATAGAAAAAAATTGTTCATTTGGGTCAGAAAATTGCTATACATTCATCTGAAGATACTACTTTCCTCCTCTTTAATTTAAATAAAACCTACAAGTATGTACCGTTTTTAGAATAAGTTGGCCAGCGACCCTTTATGCTATGCAGCAAAAACCAGAAAAGCACAGCCTAACTTACCAAGAGAAAAACAAAAGGATTTTGTCTTTGCCAGATTGGGAAAAAAAATGAAAATAAGAAAGTAACACACTGTTACTGGAGGAGAAGGTGCTCCACGACTGAACAGGTACATCCCCAAAGGGACTGTGGTCCATGGAGGACCTGCACTGGAGTACAGAAGAGTGAGAAGCAGAGAGTGGTGGAGGAAAGTTGCTACGCATTGATCCTGACCGCCTGCACTGCCTGTTCTCTCACTGAAGGGACCGAGTGTGACCTGCTGTGGTACCAAGGGAGAGAAGAGGAGCCTGGAGTGATGGTCAGCCAGGGAAAGTGGGAGGAAAGGTGTCCTAATGTTTGTCCTGTTTCCCAATACCTGATCAGTATTAAATATTTATGCTAACTGGCAATAACTTAAGTTAAATTCCCCAAGCTGAGTCTGTTTTGCCCATGACAGTAATTGGTGTTCTCTCTTTCTTCAGTTTGACCCATGAGTTTTCTCACTCCTGTTCCTCCTCTTTCTCCCGAACCTCTCCATCCAGCTTGGGGGATGGGGGGTGATGAGCAGCTGGGTGGGTGCTTGGCTGCCAGCTGGAGCCAACCCACCACCAACAAACAGTGGGAACAACTTCTCATCACAGCTCCTAGGAAAAAAATAGAGTAAACCTCCCAACCTGCCCATGCTGTCTCACTTTAGTTCCATTCAGGTCGTGTTATATTCAAATTTGCTACAATCAAAGTGCCACACTTTCCTGATCATGTAGGGCAAAACTGTATTACCTTAGCAACAAGGCATAGGAAAAAGAAACAAACCAAAAAACTCCAACAAACTACTATAGCTCCAATATAAATAATATAAAGATATCACATTTCACAAAGCACCGCGGCAGTCACTGTCCCTTGGGGAAGTCCAGCCAATCTTGTCAGATAACCGTGCTCACCACACTTACAAAGTGTAAGCATGCAAACTGCAGAACAAAGCCGCCACAAGAACAGACACACTGATGTGTTCACAAGCCTAATTATTTCTCTCACATCCCAAATCACAAACTGATCAAGCAATTGTCCCGGTGGCACCTGAAACCTATTGAGGTATATACATCATACCTAGTTCCCAGAGAGCACATTTCATTTTTCAGTCTTGCTGAAGGTTACAGAGCACACCAGTATGTCTGTTTTGTAGCTGGGCACACAGAGGAATAGACAGCGAAGTGGACTCAACCTAAAGCTAACGTGCAAAACAGTGCCAGACCTGGGAAAGGGAAACTGGGCTCAAGCTCCCAGTCCAGCGCCCCACATGGTTCTGCTGCAGCTATTGCACTAAAAATACTAGACTAGTACTTAAAGATGAAGATTTTTGTTGCTTCTATTCAAATAAGTCAGAATTTGCTCCAGCCAAAAGAAATAAAGCATTTATGTATTCCAAAAGCAAGACGTGTTCAAAACCTTCTGACTGAGTGCAGATTCTGTCACAAGCAGCTACCTCCAAAACCAAACTGTAAGTTTTGCAGTTTAGTACCAAAACTGGCTGGCTCTAAGGCTGGCTATCTGTATTGCTGCAGGAATGTAACTTCCAAGCCTGTACTCACTCCAAAGTAGTCCGAAGGGAAAAACCATTTGCTCAGTAGAAATCAGTTTCTATAAGCATTCCAGCTGAGACAGTTCACCCATCAGCTAGACACAAAGAGAGCTAAGCTTTAAGGATTTTTCTCTGCCACCTTCTTTTTTAGGTATTTGGATATTGAAAAACCTCATAATTGTCCTTCGCTTTTTGCAAGATCACATATGATTAATCTCTTGTGATTTCAAGGTCGCCATTTGCTCTCATGATATTGGATATTTCCAGAGACCAAAACAGAATCCTAGTGACTATGTGCGCTCCACAGCCACAATAACTTTAATTAGGGATTCGAGTTAATAAATTAAATTAGAAAAATGATAGAATTAAAGTTTCCTCAAAAAAATGCATTGTCTCACAATTCAGAAATAAGAAAGAAGCTCCACATGGGAGCAAATATGACACACAAAAGGTATGCTAAGGAATCTAGGTGTTTCAATAGCAAGCTGCACAGCCAGTAACAGGTTGAAAACTGGATTGCATTTCAACTACACTAGATGACTTCAGAATACAAGAAGCGGTAGCATTACTAAGAAAATCTAGCTAAATTCCCTTAACTGCTTCATACTCAAATCAGTTCACTGTGCTTGAGGGAAGGAAGGCCTTGCTCCTCTCCTGCAAATGCCTCCCCAGCAGCGGCCGAAGCAATCCACGGAGCATACAGCATTCAGGATATGCAACGGCAGCTGCTCTTTGGTAGTAGAGGAGAATTTAAATCATAATTGTCAAAGCCACACCTGAACATGGGACTTCTGCTTCTGTGGATGAAGGCGCGCTCTGAAAAAATTGCTCTACATCTCTCTTGAAGTAAATATGGCCTAGGAATCTGGTAATTTGGAAATTATGTTATTAACCTTACAGCAATATGATTCAAGATGCTCTTTTTAAAGTCATACATTATTTCTGACTAATGCTTTTGATGCCCCTTAGTTCATTATACCATGTCAACGTAAATGGAGCTCAGCTTCGTCATACATACAGCCCTCCAACCTACACTTCAACAATTTAACAGCGAAGTATTTCATTGTTCTATCAACATTTCATAATGTGCTGCTCAATTATCATACTGATATGTCAGTCTGGTTTCCTAGACCAGACAAACACACTGCAGTGTGAAAAGCAAGTTCAAGAACCACGCTTTGATCAGCAGCCTTTATCCAGTGTCCCTGAGAGACGCAATCCCTTCCCTTCTCTAATCATTACTCATACACCATAAGAGCTATTTTCATGGTTTAACAGGGATAAACATAATAAAAAGGGGCAGAGTCTACAAAATTCAAAGCTCTGCCCTGAAAATAAGATCTGTTCCCATCAAAGTGGTATTCATATGACTGACACAAGCCACCACTTTAACAAGCTTGCAGAAAAACTGTTCTACTCTTCACCAAAAATTCAAGCCTTCTATGAACCCATTTTTTACTTCTCTTTTTAATCAAGTAAAGAAGACTAAGTGACAATTCCAGCAATTAATCTGTCTGAGTCAAGCATAGTTTCATATATTTAAGAACTATGTAAAAGCCAAATTGATGATTTGGCAGAAGAAATTGCAAACCTACAAAAAATAATGTGACTATGAAAAATATTTAAGAATTGAACATCAAATGGTGAAGTGAAGGGACAGAATAAATTAATGAAAAATGGATAATACATTTACAGAGCAGAGAATCTAAAATAATGGAAATAGTCAAAATGTAGAACAGAAAAGTAAGAACAGTGGAGGTGGATGCATATATTTAGGCCTCCATGAAGACGTTTTTCAGTGGTTTAACTGAGCAAGAATTATCAAACAATATAGAATTACAATTAAGGAAACGTCAAATAAGCAGTTAAGATGAATGCTGTAACTGCTTTTTTCCATGCCCTTCTAAATTTCTGATTTACCTATAATACCTTTAAAATTCTCTTTGGAAGACTGTATGAAACAAGAATTGGGCATAAATATCTAGATAATACCTGAAGCAAAAATATAAACATACACCAGCACAAACATTCCTAAAATACTCTTATTCCCTATGGTCAAGACTTGGTCAAATACTGCATTGCACAGAGTCAGGAAGGCAGCCCCAAGCTTGGGGAAGACCAAACACAAGCTTCACCCTAGTTCGGTTCTTCAAACTGTATTTTAAGTTGACACTAGGAAGGAAAAAAAAAAAAAAAAAGGAAAAAGAAAGAAAAAAGAGCAATTTTTTATTACCGTATGAGAACAAATGTTGTTGAGAAGCAAATGAGACATGTTGATAGCTTTGTGTACAGTAAAATACTCAGCGGACTCGTGAAACAAGAAACTGCCAATCCTCTGTGAAATCTTTCCTATTTTATAATATTCTCCTTTTGCACTCTTGACAATTCAACCTCCTTGACATCTCAACCCACTGCCCATTCAGAACAAATGGCTTCTGTGACTCAAATGGTGCACAGTAAGGCCATGACAAAGGTACTTAGTTTACTCTTGGACATTTGGAACTCTTAGAAAAGAGCTTTCATAATTTGAAGATGTTTAAATTTGCATTCTGGTGAAGAGGGGAAAGTAAAGCCGCCTAGAGAGACCAAGTGAGAAACTGCTTTAGAATCTAGGAGTTTTCCAATACACTTACCGTCCAAAGAACTTCACAATTGGGGTAACAATGATGGCACCCACAAGGCCACCAATGGCAAAAATAGAAACAGTTATAGACCAGAGGAGAGTCAGTGTGCTTTCATCCACTGAGAAGCCATATCTTCTTTCCCAAGTTTCATTGTAAAACTTCTTGATATACTGGAAGAAAATACATAACAATACATGTAAAAATCAGTCTTCAAGAACACAAGTGACAGAAACAGAGTAAAAAAAAACCCAGTAGCTTGCTTGTAGGAATCATGCTTGCTCTTCTATCTCCCTCCTCCAAAAAATGGGGCCTCACTTATAGATGCAACTGCCATACAGACTAACTGAACCAGTCAGAGCATACATATGTTTAACTACGTGCAAGTCATAAACAAGGTGGGGAAAAAAACACATGTAGACACGAAGGCAGAAGAGGTATATAAAAGAGAAACTCGTACAAAGCAAGGGTGTTACCATTTAGATAGCCAGTACAAGATTGATGACAGTTTGCTCTAGGCTTACTGTTTACACTTCTATAAACATTTCAGGCCGAACTGGGACTAAGGGCGCAGACACAGAATCACAGAATGGTTGAGGTTGGAAAGACTTCTGGAGGCCTTTTTGTTCATATCCATGCTCAAGCAGTGTCCAGTTGCCCAAGACTGTGCCTGGAGGTTTTTGACTATCTCTAAGGAGGAAAACTCCACAAAAATTACCCAACAAGTGTAGGGTCCTGCACCTTG
>VWZZ01000322.1:0-20796 GCA_013399095.1 Psophia crepitans
CCCTTGTGATTCTGTGATCATTTTCTCTGTTCTTATTAGAAAGTACACTGCATTTAAAGCTGCCTCTTGTCTATTGTTGTTTAAATGACAAGTCCAGATCAGGTGCTTTGAAAGTTTGCAGTTACAAATGGAAATGTCTTTAACTATTTATAACCATCTTTGTTTAAATTGTCTTCACATGTAGAAGCATGGTAAGTGAGGCACAGAAAACAATGTCTTGCTAAAAAGTCAGTGTTTTTGTGAAAGAGCGCATTCTTATCGAGGACTGAGAAAGTATCTTTTTTCCTTCAGCGTATGAAATATTTACTTGTTAGGCAGTATCAGGAATACCCATTTTCCATAGTGCTGTACCAGCCCAACCCATCAATGTGCTGGTTAATTAAGTGTGACCTAAACCAACTTGACTTGAGCTGTGCATTAAATGCACAAAACCCATTTGAGCTGACCAGCAGCAGAAGTGGTACTCAGAGAAATTGAAAAGGATTTCTCCCAAATGCTTTCTACTTACTTACAGCACTCAAGTAATGGCTGAAGATTAGCATATGACATGACAGATTACATTAAGTCATGTCTTTCCAGTGCTTTATGACAGCACTATCACATTAGCTTCTTAGCACTGGCACATCGAGGCATGCAAATGTTTTCAGACCCTCTTATTCAAATCTACAAGCTGACATGGCAGCCTTGATATGATTATTAGTCATTTGAGAGACTTTAATTCACGTCATCAGATAACAGGTTCTGCTAAAAGGTTAGAGAAACTGTCTGCTTTTAATGAAGCCCTCAAAAAAGACCCTCAAAAAACCTCACTGCTCACAGAGAGCCTGATTTGACTTTATTGACAAGATCCCCCTAAGAATGAACTTGAGTTGAATAAGTAAGCAGGCATCTAGAGTGGGGAAAAAACACTGACTCCATTTAAAAATTAGACGGAGCTGGGTTGAAGTCCTATCTTTCCACCTCCCATTTTATCCTGGCTTTATCTTAGCTTTAAAGACAAGATGCTCTGTCTGGAAAATTTTTTCAACATATGATGTTGAATGAGGTAAGGGGCAAGGACTAGTCTGCTACCTTTGTGGAAGACTGAGTGGAACGTCATCACAGCTTACCACAAAGGGGTAACTAATGTCACAAGGAGCAATGCAGCACAGGTACAAATTCTGTTTATGTTCTTTTAGTCTGCATCTATTAACATGACTTCACATTCAATATTTTATGTTAAATCATGATGAATCTCCATTTCAATGGAAATCTGGTGTAAATCGGTCACCCATAGATCAGTGGAGGTTGGTACAGGCTTTGGCCTGCTTCAGATGAAGAAGGGGTGAGTGAGGGGGGAAGTGATGTTCTTCCTGGGCAGTTCGAAAGGGAAGGAGTCCTCTACTGTTAGAAGGGATACTTGTTGCTAGAGGAGTGATTAATTTTTTTTCTTTGCAGAAGGCATGGGAAGATGGTGTTGATTCCAGCAAGCACTGCCCTCAGGCCAAAGATATGTCACAAAATTGCAGAGAAATGAATCTGAGTTCTTAATCCTTTTGGCATCAGTGTTGCAGTGGCCTCTGTATCAGTATGAGCCTATGTCCATATAGTGCTGCCCAGACTACAGCAGACTTCCAGAAAGGTACTGGTGTCTCTGTATCTGGAGCTCACTGCAGGCTTTTGTTACCTGATCCCTTATCTTTGCCTAAGGAGGAGGCTGGAGCTTACTTGTAGACTTTGTGAAGCACCTCATTTAGAGATCACTTTGCTTATGCTTCAGACTTTCTCTACAGCCTTTCTTGGTTTGCCTCTCTGAAATAGGTTAACTTGGAAAGCGGTAGAGAGATGTACTTGGGTTCACAGACATAGTGTAATCAAGCTAATTGTTGCTTTCAGTTCTCTGAAAAGCCAATTCAGAGTCCCTAGTACAGGACTCATACTTTGATTATGAGGACATGCATATTCTGAGTTTGAGACAAGGGATTGTCTGTAGCCAGTTCACCTCCGTGTAAAAGACCTGGTTTGTATCACCTTTCATGTTGCCTCTCAATGTCACCTCTGTAGCACACATGCTCCAGTAACTCTGGTTTTGTTCCTTCTGAATATGCGTGCCAGGTACAAAACAGCTGTGTCCTCTATACTGTCTCACTCAGTGCTTCCATCTACATTTGCCTTTGCCTCTCCTGCTGTTGGTCTCAGTGGCCCTCTCGGATCCAATCAACCTATTCTGTTTTTTCCATGTCTTCCAGCTCTTTATCTGAGCAAAATTGACTGCTGTAAATACTACCAGTCTAATCTGGCTGTACTTCATCCCATTTCCTAGGGGTAAATTGACAGGATGAGCCAAAAGGCAGTGGGGCACCACCTCTTTTGTTACTGTTCCCACCCTCTTGCTCAAGAGCTTTTCTGTTCTTAATCACAGCTCCTTGTCACAACAGACTTCCGTGCTTTGCCAGCATAGACCAACCTTCTTTTGCATCTGCTTCACTAATTCTCCACCTTCTCTCACATCCATCTTAAAATGCATCTTTCAACCTTGCTTATACTTGTTAATTTCTTTCATTGGAATTATGATCAAGTACTTTATTAATCATACAAAGTCGTCATAACTGTTATGTAACTTAAACCATTATTTTATATAACTTTGTACAGTTTTTTTGAGCCACAGTTTGTATGAAGGCTACTATGTGACATAGCTACTGTGCTGTATTCTAACCTTAATTCTAAGGTTTTTGAATGCTTTCTCTGAAACAGTAACAAAAAAACCTTCAATTATACTATGTTACATCATTGCTCATAAATTAATTTGCAAGATTAAAATGAAATAGTTAGACTTAACTCTTGCAAACTCTTCCACATGAGTTCTCCCACTGAGCTTGAACAAGACTGAAAAGATTTAAGCCTGTTTGTGGGATGCTTTGGCAACTGATCATATAGGCAAATGAAACCAGAGGGGTTTACAGCAGTTCTCTCGGGTGCACCATGGAAGCTTCCTACCTATGGCAAGAATAAAGGGATACACATCACAATAAAAGACAGGATGTAACTGTAGCTTTTCCTCATCACAGAATAAATGTATGGGCTCTCTTACCACTGGTTGTAAGCCAGATTAGGTAAAACAAATGAACAGAAATGGTCAATATATGTATGTACGTATGTCAGTAGTATATATTAGTAAAGGTAAAAATATACGGTTGCTGTGAGTCTTCATAACACAGGGGAAAATCACTCCCAAAAGTGATCCTTATGGGATTTAGCATAGACTAGCCTGGTTGAAGACTGTTTCTTTTAAGTCATCCGTCACTTCACTATGCCTGGGTACTTCCTGTGAAAAGGGAGTTCTATACGTCTTTCTCCTGCAGCTCTACTGGCAGCAGAAACCTTAAGCAATCTGTTACTGCACTGTGTGGCATTGGGTGTTGAGATCCCATCCCTTGGATCCAGCTCCACACACCCTCTGTCAGTGGATATGTTGGTGCCAGCATGGGCCTCAAGTACTCAGTCTGTGCAGTCTGGCACAATCCCAAACCCAAAATGGCTCCATCCTGTTTTACAGGTTGCTTTCACCAGCAGAGGGAAATAGCACGAAATGACTTCTAAACTGGAGATTCCAGTTGCTGTCCCTTCAGCTCCAGTCCCAGGAAGGAGGGTTTAGTGTAGCTGCTGACCATATTAGGGCACATCTGACCTGCTTACATCTCTTTTATGGACATATTCCTGATCCTCGTTTGCTTTTTCTGAAACACATCAAGTAGAAGACTAGGATTAGAGAAACACAAATTATTCTAAAAGCCCTGCTGAGTCTCTGAAATTTTGCAGATAGTTCTGCACTTGCAGTTATTTCCATCTTGTAGTTTAGTACAAGCTAGAAAATCCATACCATTTTGCTCCCCTCTGCCTATTTCTTCTGTTAATCAATAAAGAATTTATTCCCCCCCTTTTCATTACTTCTAGCCTCCTGCCATACTCATTCTCTTATACACAGGTTATGAACAATTCCTCTGTCTCAAAATTATTTTAAATGCAATTTAGGTTAGAATGCTGGAGAGTGGCAAATGCTGGAGAGTTGAGAGGATTTGTTCACCAGAGGCTGCAATCTCTTGCGACAGCTCACTACAGCTCTAATCTTCATTTGCACTCTCCCAGTCCTGTAACAGATTGCATTTCTCTCACCCTTTCTCTCTCTCTGTTATTAATTCTTCACCTTTAAAAAGATTAATACCTTTCAAGAAATGGACTTGTGTGCTGATTCAACTATTCTGAGTGCTAATATATGGAGCCCACAGCACTGAGAACAGCAGTTTGATATCCACCACCTGATGGACCTTGATGTACAGCCACTGTTATCTCAAGTTTTCATGGTTTGTGAGGCTTAACACTTACTGTACTTGTGTATAAAGGTGCTGCTAGTGGGAATGAAACAATTGCTTTAGGAGTTAAGAGAACTACAGGACAGTTTTAGATTAATCCTACCTGATAGTTGTATATGTCAATGTTGAAGGGCTGACCTCAGTACTTGTCAACCTCAGTTCCTGTCAACAAAAAAGCTTTCAGTGACCTACCTGAGGATCGACATAAATATAAGGTGTGATGAAAGGGAATGGCTGAGGTAAGTGGCAGAAATAGCAGGAATCACTTAAATTTGGCCTGTACCAGAACAGGTGATGATGTTGACTTTACAAGTTATCAGCTCTTTCTCATTACCTTATGCTGTGGCTGATATAGAAGTATTTCAAGTTGTCTGCCACTGAAGCCTTCTCAGAATGAATTTGAAAAAAATTCTAATATTTAAAAGCTGGCATTCAAATAGCTTTTAGCAATCTAGCAGTCACAAAAGTAATATTCTTATTACTGATACCTGCATTTGTATAAAATACCGTTTCTTAAAAAGCTTTGTTATCCTGTTGTACTCATTTTCATGCCTTCACTGATCATGTGTTCTTCAGACATTTTTGAACTTCTAGAATTATTAAATAGTTAGAAAATGAGTTATGCAACTACAATTTGAAATGAGCAGTGTTTCAGGAAATCGTTTACTAGCACGGGGCAGTTCCAGGAGTGTTTCAAGGGAGTGTAAAGATAGCTCAAACTAATGCAGCTTCTGAGTGATTACCTTTTTGCTTTTGGCCTCGTCCATCTCTTCCCCATCTGGGACTATCTTACACATGCATCTTTCTCTCATTTTACTTTATTTGTCCTTCATATATCAGTTCTGAGGCTTTGTCTGAATTAGGACAGGTGACTCCTAACTCCATTCATCCAGATATGAACAGATGTATTTTAACTATCTGATGTTAATACTATTTGTATTTCTATACCGTACACTTTCATGCTATGTAAAGTTATTTGGGCTTTAAACAAGCTTCTCTGAGCTTACTGGACTCACTGAGTGCTGGACAATCCTGGGTTTTATATTTCTGACACTGAACTGCCACAGATATCTCGACAAACTTTGCTTTCTGAAGTACAAACATAGAACATACTTCAGATTGCATCAGACTTAGTTTAAATGTGAATTAGCTGGTGGATGTGATATCTAAGCTGCTCTTTAACTGTCCGTTTAAAATATATATTTAAATCCTAGGCTGTGTATGACTGAATTTGATTTAGCACTTGGTCTTAAACCACAGTTCAGGTTTAAAGTGAGCGAGTAATTGGGTTTTCCTCACAGTGACAGAAGATCTTGGAATGAAGTTGCTTTGACAAATATTGTGGGCATTATATTTTTATAGCATGAAACCTTACCCTGTTGTCACTGAAGTCAAGGGTATCCATTGATTTTTACTGAGGAGTGGAAGCAACCCCACAGCCAACAGGGCTTTAAGACACAGCTTAGCAGAAATAATTCCTTGGGCAGGTGGCATTGTCCAAAATACTCTTCGCAAAGGAGCTGATTTAGAAAGCAGCTCAACATTTTTTCTGGGTGATGTAGTGTGACATATTTGATAAATGGATGTGCTATTAAATGAAGCTTATATGACCCAGAGTTGAAATTAGCTATAGACCTTAGACATAAACCAATATTGATACATCTCTAGAGAGAAAATATTGCTGTATTAATGGTTGGCATTCATCTTTTGCATTTCTGACTATATTAGTGCATGCATGTACATGCATGCAATGTGTGTATTCACATACATGTACATGCTATACTTCTAGCCCGTTAGGAAGATATCATGTTAAGGTCAGTAGAGGGGGTACTTACCTTTACGACGCACTTGTCCATGCCTGTACTTTACATCTTAGTATCTCTTGAAAGCTTTTGTCTTCAACACTATGCCTTACCATGCTGTCTGTGTGGTAAAGATTTCTGAAGAAATTATTGTGCGATGGTAGAAACTCTGTTCTGCTCTGTGGGGGTCCTTGTGTGGGAACACAGGAGAAAGTTTATCTGAGGCAGTCACATCTGTTTTGTACAATATGCTGTCCTTTGCTTTTGCTTGACATACCTCTGAAGCCAACAGGCTCACAGGGCTCTTAGTAATGTCTTTCTCCAGTTGTAAAGGAGCTTGAGCAACAGTGCTGGCAAGGATGATGCCTAGGTGTCACTGTCCCTGTGTGTGCTAAGGATCTGCTGTCAGAAAAACTGAAAATATATGTAAAAAAAAAATCTACCACAAAAAAATGAACCCACCCACACCCCCAACCTCTCCTGGGTTCTTGGTTGTGTTTTTTTTATTTACTCTGTCACTTCTTCTTGACTTCATTAAGGCTTATTTTGGGGGTTTTATGTAATAGCATACATATAGTGTTTTAAAGGGAAATGTTTGATAAAGAAAAAAATTTTTTTCTTATTTATTCTCAAGATAGTGTAAAAGGTGTGTAGTTTAAAAAGAACTTGGAATTCTGAGTGACACTCAGATTGAAGGTGATCTGTTAGAGCAGAACAGACGGTCACTGGAAGTCCTTGTCACATGATGCTGAAATTTTACACAAGTTCAAAAAGAACAGAGGAAGGTCAGAGCACCAGGGGGAATTAATCAAGGGTTATTGCATACCGCTCTAGTGCTGGTGTCTCTGCTGGGCAAGTATTCTGGAGATACGTCATTACACACTTACCTCTATTTGTGTGGTTTTCAGTGTCTGCTGGACATTGTCAGAGTCAGGATATTTGACTAGATGGATCTTTTATCTGACATGGTTTTATTCTTAAATACTGCAAAAAGAAAGAAGCCTGGAGAAATAACCTTATTTTACTAAAATATTTAATGACTTATTTATTCTTGTCCTCAATGCCAGAATGACAGCAAGATAGACTCTCCTATCCACTAGGCTATGTCTAGCCACAGGATTCTTGGAAAATCTAAATGATGATTGTATTAGAAACGTGACTTTTGGAACTGATAAATTGTATTCAGGCCCTAAAAAGGTGTTGCTGGTATGGATAGATATATTGCTTTATTTCAATAGCAACCATAAGCCAGAGAGCTATTAGAGCTCTGTTGTTAGATGATAGATAGCATTTTCTGTTAAAACTAAGCAGAATGTAGTCAGGGTGTTCATATAATGACAGGAACACTTGTTTACATCTAAGGAACTGCTGGTTTAATTCCTTCTAGGCATGCTGTATCTGTGGAATTCTATGGAGACACACACTGTAACCTCAGAGAAGGGGAGAAGAAATAAGGCTTAATCCTCTGCTGCTCAGAGAGTCCTAAATGCAGTTGTACGGCAGTGGTGATAACAGACCAAAACAGCATCCTGTCAGGTAGGCACAGGTCTCGATTAGATGTACTAGTTCAAAGGAGACATGGCTCCCTGTCCACTTACTTAAGATACCTCACATGACCTTCAGCTGTAGAGTCTTCTCATGTTTGTAGGCCCAGGAAAGGACAGGTATTAGAGAGACAAACTCACAGGGCACTAACAAGTGTGTGTAATATGGTCTGTAAAGAAAGAGTACTGTAGAAGAGAGGGAGAAGGACTTGCTGCTGGGAAAGGGTTGAAATGACCAAAATAGACCACTAAACATGACTTAGAGGCCACAGCAAAAGGGAAGCCATTTTATCCCATTTTAGCAATTCCCAAGCGTTCAGTAGTAGTTCATTCACTTTGTGATAAAGATCAGTAGATTTGAGGTTATGCATTTTAAAAGGCTTGTTAAAACATTTAAAAAAAAAAAAAAAAAAAAAAAAAAAGTTGGCCTCTACCACAGCAGGTTGCCAGCTGAAAGAAACAAGTGTGAGAGGAAGATGGGAGTTAGAGCTCCTTGGAGAGGAGAGTTATACAGGTACCAGGTCTCAGTTGAGAAGGACTGTGGAGAGTCAAAAAGAAATTCTGTCATAGCTATGAACCAGGTGCTTTGGGAAGATGAAAGTCTGAAGGACATGCTGATGCCTGCAAGGGCTGGCTAGAGGACACAGTCTGCATAGCTGATAGTAGATGCCTGCTGAGATACAAAGTATGGAGAAAATCAGATAAAAAGCATATCTAAAATCTGCGATGTAACTGTTAGCATGTTTTAATGCCTTTTTTAGCCATGGGCAGACTTTAAATTGAGCTGGTTCTTACTGGTGTTTGTCATTTTTTTGCATGGTTGTTAGAAGTTTGCATTGGTACTCTCTAGATTATGGCTGGATTCTGGATAAACGAAATGCTTCTGTTTCTAAGCCTGCTAAACCCTTTAATTTCATAAATGTTAGCATTCATCTTGCTGCTTCTGCTAGTCTGTGTTTGCATATCTGTAACCACCACACACTCACCAAAGTATACTACCTCAAAAAGTGATTCAGTGCAATAGTTCTTCCCTGAGGCATATAGCTGAATGATCACCTTCAGAAAAAAGGAACACTTGAGTAAGTGAGCTCGTGTGTATCGTATACCTGTATAATCCTCTTCAGAAGAGTTAATGCGCTTGGAGCAAATGTTACATTGAGTTTCAACAAAGCAGGGTACGTTTATCAAAGTATCTGAGTAATGCTTTTGATAGGTCCTTTAATATATTCACTGGGAAAAAATGACTAAATTTTGGACGAAAATTGGTTACATTTCCATACATGCAAATAAACATAATTTTGAAGATTTGAAGTTTTTTTAAAAAAAACTGTATTATTCAATCCATTCCAGTCGTAAGTATGTACAATTATGTGAGTGATGTATGATATATATATGAGAAACTTAGCTGTAACAATGCTGGTAGTTTTTCATGAGAAGACTTCTTTAGAGTGCTCATCTGAGACTGAGACAAACCTCTGGGTTAAATGCATTGAGTTTCTACTAGATAGTTCTTCAGAAATTCTGTCCATTCAGAATACACAGTATAGCATAATGTTCAAGCTTGGCTTAAGGCTCCATACGATTTACAAAACAAAGTTTGACCGTAAATGTTACAACAGTTTTATAGTTCTGTTTTTGTAGGAACATTAACTTGCCAATCTGTTCTATACATGCATCTGTAGCCATAGGTGTAATTCACTTATAAATATATATGAAATCAACTCTGCATGTTCAAGTGTCTTACAAGGTGTGTTTGTTCAATAGGTATCAAAGGTTTTTATGAAGGAAGTTAAGGATGATGATTGTCTCAACTGTGCAGGTGGGGAACTGAAACTAAGGAGGGCTTTGCAGATTTGCTGAAGGCCTAAAAGTAGTTCTCAACATTGGGCGGTGGTTTTCTGAAGAGCTTTAGACAGTAAATGACAAACCATATCTGCTGCATGTTTGTGCTCTGGTCTCTCCAAAACTTTATTAAAAGTGTGCTATTACCCCAGAAAACTACTATCTACCTAAAAGCACATCTGTAAAGTGTTAACTGCATTGATGTTTTGTTGAATTTCAGTTGGAGGTTTTGCAACTGAAGTTAGGGGTGGAAAGAATCTTACACAAAATGAAAACCCTGCCCTGTAGTTTCCTTACTTGCTGAACAATGTGTTTCCCAGTGTAGATATAGAGCAGAAGTGTATATATGTACACATATAGATGCAAGTCAGTGTGTATTTTATACACACATGGCTCCATGCACATCCTTTGTATTTTATGATCTATCCTTTCCTTTTTGTCTTTGTAGCAAATCATAATCCACGTTTTCCCCTTCTTTTCTTGGGCTTAAATTTTAAAGCAACCCTTGTGGCCACGGGTTTTGCTTTTACAGCGTTTTCTGTAGTGCCAACTGCAGTTAAGTGTTTATTTGAAAAGCTTAATTCAGATTAGCCAAAAAAACTCATTACTTTTCAGAAATCATTCTTACTATCACTTCTTATTATTTAAGTGTAATGAGTATGGAACTGTTGAACCTGCAGCCTCTATGGTGATTTAAAAAACTGCAGATTTTGTCTGCCCTTCAGAACAGTCACAGTTGGTTCTGATGAGATCCCATCTGGGAGTTACGAGTTAGTCTTGGTTGTGAGTAGCCAGTAGCTTTCACACAGACATGCATAAACGATGGACCGGACTTCTAAACTAGGTCTGGAGGCAGTATCTGCAAGACAGGTGGAAATGACTGTTCTAAGTTGCCTTTTCTTGCCTGCCTTGAAGTCAATCCACATCTGTTTCAATTGTTACTTATTAAGCTAAGATCAGCAGGTAAAATGGTCTTCACAGAAAATGTTCTGCCAGACAGTGATTTCTGGAATACAACCCTTGCCCTGATTCACAGCCCTGAAGAATGTAGGAGAGGTTGGTTTAGAGGTAATAAAACCTTCAAACTCTTGGCTGTGGTGAGGAAATTTCCCTTTCCCACTGAGGCAGTTTTCTAGCTGCTCTGTGTTGCTCAAACCAGCTGAAAAGCAGCGTGGAATATTGTATATTAGAGTACATTACGCTCTTGAGAAAGTTATGTTCTAGCTGAAATCCAAAACAAAGGGACATGTCTAAAATATAGTCTTGAAATCGTGTACCAGGTTTATGTGCACAAATTTTCATAACAAACAGCAAATGGGGAAATTGGTCATAAAAATCCAATTTACCAATAACGGAGTTTGTGCCTGTAAACTCTTGAGCACCACTTTGAAAATGGCCACTGTAATAAAAAGGAGTAATCAGATTGGATGGAAGCAGTGGTAATCAGTTTTTCTAGTGAGCTTTGGTAAGGAATGTTTGTGCTCATGTTCAGTGTATAATAGGACGTTGTGGTATTGGTACAGTCCTCTTTTTCTAGAAAAAGTGTGACACTCAACTGGGTCTGGTTCTTCTGAGTCTTCCAAGAAATGTAAAAAGCAGAACAAGAGCATTACTGTGAAGCAAAGCATGAGGGTATTTCAAAATTCCAGCAGGTTATCTTTAGTAATTGATTGCAATTATAACCTTTTTTGCGTACTTTCTTGTAAGCATCTGGCTGACTTGCCATCCTTTCGTGAGCTCCATGGGTGAAGAACGTGCGATAGGTAGGCTAGGTACAGGTGAACAGAAAAGACAGGGTGTTCCCCATCAATCTATGTTCTCTGTGGAAATGTTTGCTTTACTTATTTTAATATCAAGGATTTGTTAATATGGTTCTGAGGATAATCAGTTTGGGCAGAAGTTAGTGGGGGGGGAGGGGACCATAGATTTTAAATGTCAAGTTATATTTATAGAAATTGCAGCTTAGATTACGTGTAATTGATGGTGTCCCTTAGATTGACAAGTGAGATAGGATCATCTTATTTTCAATAATCTTATGTTTAAGATGTTTCTTTAATGGTTTGGATTGCAGTTTAAAAATAGAAAGCCTATGCATGTGCTTCTGCTTGCTAGGGTAACTGCAAACTTGATTTCTGAGGTTGCTGACAGCTTCTGAAAGATTTAGGAACTGTCAGCAGGAAACATTCCCATAGAATCTGTACTGTGAAGTTTTTCTGGAAAAACAGCATCATTTAGCAGGTAATATATCTGCAATAAAAATACAGTTATGCAATAATGGCTCATTAATATGGTAAATCATAGCATGGTCTTTTCTATTCAATTTAAAAAGGAACTTGTGGAAAGAAATAAGTTCCTACTCAGCTAGTTGCTGAACTTGGTTATTTTTGTATATTGTTGCTTTTAAAACTTCAAAATAGCTATTTGATTTGTATGGGAGATAAGATTTTAGTATGACGTTTTATTTCTGCACAAACAGATTTTCATTTGGGCTCTAGATTAGTACAATAGGACTTTTTTCCTTTTTTTCCTTTTTTCCCTTTTTGAATATGCTAGGAACTACTGGATTACTTTGTTTGGTATGTAACTGCTAATTTATCCTGTATGTCTTTACGATCTTGTCAGTGCCTCATGTCTTCTGTAGTTTTTCTAATCTAAAATAATCCCAGTGAAATCCTTTGATTGTCTGTTTGGACCTGATCCACTTCTAAAGCAGGAGTGTAATGGGCTTTATGGCACTTACTTGGAAGTAATTTATCCAACAGAGTGAGTATAGATACTTGTTTTAATAAAAATATGCTTTATGGTAAGTGGGGATGGCTATTTAATTAGCCAAAGGGAAAGTAGTTCATGATACAATCTGTTCCAATCATCTTGGACATTAAACAAAGTCAGGCAGACTTATTTATGTACGTGCACTTTATTTGGAGTTGTTTTGTGTAACCCCTCAGTAGAACTTTACAGCATTATCTAGATAAAGTGGATGTTGTGTTTTGGTGGTGGTGTTTGTTTTTTTTTAATGTAAACAGGAGTTTCACTTATTGCTGTCAGTGCTTCCAGTGCGTATATATTTAAGCAGTTGACAGTGGCGGCAGTGCTCCGTTTATCCTGGATAATACCCTCTTTCGACATTTGGTGGTTTACATCTTTCTGGTATGAAGGGTGATATAGGATGCTATAAAAGCATTACACTCTTCTTTCTAATGTGGATTTTTTTTCTATTGCCTTGAGCTGCCTACTGCATGGATAAATAAGATGTATTTCTGAACAATCAGGATTCCCATGAAGTGCTGTGGAAGCTGTTAGGATTTTAGGAGAGATTAGAGCAGCATTTGGAAACTATATGGGGACATGCTTCCTTCATTTCTTCTGGTTGCGTTGAGTACTGGACATTTACATGATTCTGTGTGTTATAATTTGCTATTAGTAGGAAATGTAGTTATAAACCTATAAACAGCAATGCAAAGAAGGAACTGTTTTCAGGCTTCAGAGTTCTGTTGTTTGAGTATGAAATACCTATTTGTTGTTAAAGTGTGCTGACTACAATGCTTCATTTTCCTGCAAAATAGTCTTTAAGGGACTAATTCAAAATCTATTTTATTTAAAAATTTCTATGGACTTCGGTGGTCTTTGGATTATGCCTCAAGGAAGGAAGCAAGTCTCATTTGTCCAAAGTTGGAGCTATTGCAAACACAGGGCACTGTTGAAAGGTGTCTCTGAGTGGGCTCAAGGTGCTGGCCTTAACATTAACAGTGGCTATAATAGATACTTTCAATTGGTAATTTCTTCCCTGACCACCATTTTGTCTGTAGAAAATCTTCCAAGGTCTTTTCACTCAAGCAGATCACCAGGGTGTCCTGAATAACTGATTTCATATGCAATTTGTCAGTTCACAGGAGCCTATCCAGCTTTTTGTGTAGTAAAGTCTTTATTGTGCTGAACAGCCACAGTATTTTCTCAGCATTATGATAACAGAGACAGATATCAAATATACTCATTCAAGAGGAATGCCTGTGGCAATAGGAGTGAAGTCCTAGGGCTGAGAGTTTATTTAGTGCAAAGAAAAATAGCACAATTAAGGAAGGCCTTTTATTATGGCTCCAGTTTCCAACCTCATTTACAGTAAGTTGGAAGAGCTTTTGATACGAGACAGCGGGTAGTGTGTGCTGATAGTTTCCCTTCTCCTCACAAATATGTATCACCAGCTGGTTTCTGTGACCCTGCTTGTTCCCATGAAGTCAATGGTAAATCTGGAATATTAAGTAAATATGGACCATGTACAAACACAAGTCATGGCATAGCCTGGAAGCTACTTAAAGCCAACAGACTCATGGCTTTCTCTTTGTCACTGCAAGAAGTCAGAGAGGAGCAACTGTTGGAAGTTATATGGGTATCTCAAACAGATCACTTTATTCAGCCACATGATGCAAATAAAAGCATCATGGTAAAGGGGAGAGATGTTTTATTTGGGTCATATTATAATGCATTTCCATGCTAAATTCATTTAGCAATTCAGTTCTGGCAAATCACCAGTAGGTTACTCACGAGTATTGGAGACTTGTTGTGTCCAGTCCTAGCATGATATCAGTTGTTAATAGACAGTGCGAACTCTGTTCAAAATTACATTTTAAAATTAAAGCCAAAAATTAAAATGGCTATTTATTATATACAAATAGTAACTGCCCCAGAGGAAAACCTGTCTGAACTTCCTAGACCTGATTGTCTAAGGCCTGTTTTCTAGAAGGTGCTAATTGCCTCCTAAGGGATGCCAAATGCTCTCAAATCCCATTGAATTCAATGAACTCCAATTGATGTATTTCAGTGAATTCCTGATGAAGTCAGCCCTCTGAGTGCTACAGACTCAAGGGCTCTCAGCAGTATTCAGGATCATGTCCTACATGGACAAAGAAAACAATGGTAGTACAGTGTCCTGGATGACAACCAGGGAGGTTAATAAATCAAGAACATCAATTAGGAATTGCATAGCTGCACTGCTCGTTTATGCCTTCATTCTTTGGAGACAGATGCGTCTCTAACTTCATGCACTGTGAGTTGTCCCATTGATTTAGATACAGGGAACTATTCAATGTCTACAACTGAATATGCACCTAATTCCTGCAGAGCTAATGCCTGAGGGGTTTAATCCCAGCAGATTTAAGAGCAGGGACAGGACAGCTGACAAGCTGTCTGCCACTCTCCCATCAGCTAGACAGCTGAGCTTCCTCAGGAGCTGCTGCTCCACCACCACTGTTAACAGCTTGGAGCCCATTTTGTGAGCTTTGATTCAGGTGCTGTTGCAGAGGCAACTTAGCTGTGTGTGCAGGTGTTAGGGCATGTAACCATGCATGTGATAAGGTCAGTGGTAACCCCAGGGTTAAAAGTGCCTTCCCTTCACAGAGCTCGGAGGTGGAATGTTTCCAGGGTGGATATGGACTCTTAAAAATACAGCAAATGCTACTTAGCACCTCTCTGGAGCTTTTGGAACTTCAGCTTCCCTGTGAAGTTGATCATTACAGTATACTGGCAGCACTTACCTCTGAGTGACATGCAACCACCTCTGCAGTGAAATGCCGTAGCCATTTCAAAGTGACATT
This sequence comes from Psophia crepitans, assembly GCA_013399095.1. Lineage (NCBI taxonomy): Eukaryota > Metazoa > Chordata > Aves > Gruiformes > Psophiidae > Psophia > Psophia crepitans. The sequence goes on from VWZZ01000322.1 coordinate 15,129, forward strand.
GTAACACTCATAAGAAACGACAGGCATACTTTAATGACCGCAGATCATCAGATCCTTAGATTTAGATCTTGCACAAAAGACCTTCTGATCTCCTAACACCTGGATCCAATACTGAATCAGAAGGAAGAACATTATCTATGGCATCACTAAGCTGTTCCTGCAGTGGTGAGCTTGCTTGGAGGTCTCCCTTCCAAATACTAACTAGCCCAACCCGTCTTAGCTTTTAAGATCACAGCACAAGGTAGTATGGCTGCAGGCCATAACTCTAATGAAAACCTGGTACAGTGGGTAGGTTGTTCCTGGATCTCGTTATAGGCAATTGTTCCACTACTTCTGCTGTTTTTAATTCCTAAACCTAATATTTACCTCTGAGCATTCACAGTTATTTTGAATTTTATCTTGACAAATCACTAAGGGGCCTATTCTTCTTTCAGTGCATGCATTTAACTCTCATTAATGTTCATATGAGTTATGCACAGAGCTCAGCTCCAGCAGGTTTTTTCCAGCAGGGCCTGTGTCTCAACCCTTATATGGTGTTTCAAAGTTTCTTATGCTCCTGAACAAACATAAAATTCTTCTGCCCGAATGGAGCAGAACAGTGCTTCCTCCCACACTCGCTGTGACCTTCTGGTCTGCTACACAGATCAGGCCTGCACTGCAGTGGTAAGGAGTCTGCCCCCTTTTCTTTCTTCATTTCCCGCCGTGCTTACGTATGCGCACTGGGAATCCTGAGGACCTGATTTAGCAAAGAACTCATTCAGGCTCGACATTACAGGAGCCTTGTGCAAGCTTTTACTGTAGGGAAACTGTGGGTGTATTTTGTACTGAATCAGGCTCTACATTATGCCTAATGTTCAGTTAACTGGAAAGGAAAACAAGCCTGGGCATGTTGTACACCATTTTGATGTTCTTTGAGCTCTCTGGCAGTCTCTCAGTTATAATTCCTGAAGATGCTTTTGCTTTTTTCATCATATTCTTGACAAAGTGTTATGTATCCTGGACTGAGCCTGTGATATCTAGAAACAAACAAACCCTAAAGGAATTAATTTTTGGACACAGGAACCCATAGGTTTAAGAGGATGACTGTTGTTCATACTGTATTAGCTACTGTAGCAGGAGTTGAGAGACTTAGCATAAAGGTTTTGGAAAATTATGATTTCCTGGGGCTTCTGCATCAACACTTTGATACAGTGCAGGTTACTTTATCAAGCACTGACTGAAGCAATCTCAAAGAAAATGCTGGAAATAGAAGGGGCTATTTTGAAACTTAAAAATGCCTCTGCAGGGCAAGGTGCATTCTCCTCTGCCTGGTGAAAGGAAAATAAATCTCTTCTTAATAGAGAAGAGCTGTAGAAAGCCGACCTTGAAATACCAGTGTCTGCATTACAGAGATCTCTGGATACTGTCATGAAATAGCCAAATATGTTGCTTCTAACAGTGCAGGTAGAGCTGACCGGGAAACTGAATTTCCATTCTGCCATAGATTTTAATGTTTTCTTTGAGGTTGGAGGACGGAAGAGGAGAGAATTACCCCTCATTTTTGACAAAAGCCAAAACCACAGGAAACATGGTGTATCCAAAATGAGCTGTGCTGCAGGGAATGCTGAGCTGACTGATGGAGTCTGACACAATTTTGGTCAGTTTTAGTGCTGTGAGTTGCAGAGAAGAGTCAAAGTGGAGGGAATTCTGTTGGTGCCAGGGCTTCCAGGGGCCCACAGCCCACTGTACAGTCTGTCCTGAGAGCAAGGACCCAAGATTTCTAGACCAGTTGGCTCCCTACTTACGGAGCAGGATGGGAGCCAGGCAACCTACATGGATATCAGAACTGGGAATCTGAAGGCTTTGGGATTCAGTACGACGACACATGTCATCCTGCAGACACCCACAAGCTACAAACTCTGAAAGCCATTTTCAGGCATGTGGCAAGGGTCTTTGATCCCAAAAGCTCTGGTTTGACTGAGGTTGCCAAGGCTTCCAGACAGATAAGAATCCGGTTCTGAGAACTTCAGTAGAAGGACATACAGCAGTCTGGGAAACAGGGCTTCACAACAGCTTAGCAGACAGCCTGGCAGGAAGCCAGACATGCCAGGACGTGCCTGACAGACAGGATTTCATCAGATGTTGGCTGAAATAGAGACTTTTGGGAAAATACCTGGATTTTGATGAACCAGCATTTTCAACAACAAATTTCACTGGAGAATTCCCAATGCGCTCTAGTTTCCAGCAGTTTGAGATGGTTCAGATGATGTTGGGTTTAGATCAGCTCTTCTTATAAAATGCAAACAAGCAGCAATTACTAAGTGCTAAAAAAATATGATGTAGTAGAATTAATCTGTTTTGGGGGCATGGGTTGCTAACAGAAAGCTAATTAAAAAAAAAAAGTAAATACTGTGTATCTTCTGCAGGGAAGGCCAAGAGTTCTAGGAATTTGCCTCCTTTCAACTTCCTAGATGAAGCTGCCTGGCTGATGAGACACTGTGTGTGTGTAGTAAATAACTGCAACCTCGAAGGGAGAAGTGTGATTCCTACTACTTCCAATAGGACAGAACTACCGATTTCATGAACAGTTAGGTCTGCAACTAGGACTGCCTCTCTTGCACCCTTGGGAACAGGCTACGTAGCCCATGTGTGTTTCACTTGTGGATATTTCAGTTTGTCATGTGAACAGAACACACTGTGTTTCTAACACATCTTCTCATTCTCTTTAGTTTTGGGACAAAAATGGCTGTGACAGATCCGGCCACTCATTTGATGCCCTAGTTGTTTTACTGGGGTTGCTTCGTGAGCTTTTTTCAACCTGGTATTACTTCAGTGTCTTCCCTGCTGTCCATCTGTAGTTTCTTCCTCACTGGCCAGGTTCCCCTCTCAAGGCGCTTTTTGTCCCAAACTGTTGTGCTGGTTCCCTGAGGGCTTCCCCATTTCCTCTATGTCTCACCAAATTGTGCAGTGATGCAACACTCATCGTATTTCTACTGGTTCCAGTAACAGTGTCTCTCTTAATCTTGTGCAACAGTGTAAGGTAGTCTGAGAAAGGTGTCTGTGTCCGACGTTGTATCAGAAACTCCAATCTTTTTCTGGGTCCTTATAACTAATGTCACTAATGCAAAACATCATGCCTTGCAGACAAGTGATCTGATATAAAAGCATTTACAAGCCTTCATGCTTAAGAAAACTAAGTAGAAGAGTAAGAGCTAACAACTGCATCTGGATAGTAGCCATCACAATGTCATTTTTAATATACTATTTATTTTTATTTCTCCATCCTCTGGATAATTTTTCACAGAGATAGTACAGTGAACTGCTTTCACCAGTGATGAGAGTGGCTTTGATGCTCTCAAATGACAGTTAGTTTTACCTTAGAAGGAACAATAACCAAGCCTATATTTTTACTAATTGGTGGCACCAGCGAGCTCTACAGTTGTTGCAATACCTTTGTTTTAAAATAGTGAGCTCATTAGAGGCAGCGGACTCCGCTTCCACTGGAATGGTTAACAAGCTGCAACCCAGAACACTTCTACATGCCTTTCCACCCCCTCAGAGACTGCCTTAGTCATCTGCGCAGTTATAGCCTGTAAGACGGATTGTTTGCTGAAATGTGAAGGAATTTTACCATTTTGTGGTATTGGAATTAACGTACTATTATTATTGGATTCCAGGCCTTTATTACTTTGATGTCTTTATTTTGACTATGATTCTTAAAGCAGATCTGTGAAAGAACTTCTGGCTTACTACACAAACGTAAAACACATTTAAGGGCAGTATGGTGGAAACGTGCTTGAGTGAGTGTGTGGGTATTAATATAACTAATTGAAATGAAACTTAGTTCAGTACCCTGTATTTACTGAAACAACGTGAGCTAAGCAATGGTTATATTGTTTTATACTGGAAGGGAAACAATTGTCCATTGTATATCTCACTTAGTGTCAGGTAAGTGTTAGGTTGCTGGACATGTGCAGTTTCATTCTACCACTCTGAAATAGCACTAAGCTGCTGTGTTTACAGCAATCCTGGGGACTAAGGGTCCCCAGTGGCAAGAAGATCTGATATCAGTAGTGTTGACTTTGAAAACTCACAAGCTCTGGTGGAAGTCATGAGAAAAAGCACCAGATTCACACGTTATTAGCAACATGGCAGAAACAATGCCCCCAGCCCGTCAGCTGAGTCTCTCAGCTAGCTCGATGTAGGCCTATCCCTTTCAGTATCCAGTCTAGCAAAGCCAGCTATGTGCTTAGCTCCATGTCAAGTCTGAGTCCAGATGACCAGATATCCCTCTGAAGATGAGCTGACCATAGGGAGAACCATTGGATTTGAAAATAGATACCGGAGCTTCTCATTTAAAGACCGTCCTCCCCAAGGCTGGGAGGAAGAGGAGCTCTTGCTTAAATTTTCCCAATTAAGACAGCAGTAGATGGCACTGGCAGCTGAAAAGGTTGTCAGGTGTCAATAACAGTAAAATCCAAATAACAGACTACCCAATACTCTCCTGAAGAGAAGCCTTGAGAGCTGATTTGTGGGAATTCTGAAGGATTAACTGGCTAACATCAGTCGTGCACTCTGGGTATAAAATCTGCTATATTCAACAAGTGCCATGAGCAATTGCATTTGTACATCTCAAACATGTCTTGGATACCTGTTCAGAGATATAAAAAACATGATTAGAAATTTGATCTGTCCAAACAGTGTAGTTACAGACACCTGGCTCAAACAATTAAGAGTAAAATGTGCTCAGAACTGCATTTAATTATGGGACTATTGCCCAGGCTGTTCCCCCTTCTCCTGCATATTACTTCTATTTTAGCTGAGCATAGCCTACTGCATTTGGGGTGGTTTTTTGATTGTTTGCTACCCATTGTGTAAATGGTGATCTATATGTACTACTACTGTGGGTCTATAGACCTAGTTCTTTTGCTGGAATCAGAATAGGGGATGTGAAAAGGTGACCTGAAATATTTTCCTTCTATGCCAGTGTGTGCCCCAGTGGCAACAGAAAGGATTTGCATTATTTGCTTGATGTTTTCTGTTCCTCACCTTGAAAGAAAGGAAGGTAGCATGGTCTGTGTCCTCTGCAATCACAGCCTTTTTCTAAGTGCTTTGGTATGTTATTGTAACTTGCCTTTTTCCCTCTTAAAAGTCTCTTCTGTAATACATTATAAATACCAATAAAATGTTAGTAGAAAAAAAACACATAAAATGCATGTTATTTGTTTTAGAAGTCTATGAGATACACTGAGTGTAGGAGACTGGAATTTTTTTACAAGGGGGGGTATTATTTTCACTTCTTAATTTCACATTGACCAATATTTTTACTTTGGGTAAAATAAAAACATACATTTTCCTGAGCCTTTACCAAGATAAATTTTCTGAACATTAGGCATTCCAGGATATACAGCCAACTCCTCCTGAAAGGCCAACGGATAGATTCGTTTGCTTTGGGATATGGCTTTGTCCCTCTCATCTGTCAGTTCTTGCCTGTGGCAGCAATGCAAAGTATCATGGACAAAGCAAATCAAAGGTCTAAAATGAACTGGTCCCTGCCACCTTCTCATCTCTCCTGTACTATCATAGTTCGGGTCAAGATATGTGGCCAGGAGGGAAAACCTGACCAGGAATAGTGTAGCCAGCAGGAACAGGGAGGTGATTGTCCCCCTGTACTCAGCCCTGGTGAGGC
>VWZZ01000322.1:20911-120911 GCA_013399095.1 Psophia crepitans
AGGGTGGTCGGGCATTGGAACGGGTTGCCCAGGGAGGTGGTGGAGTCACCATCCCTGAGGGTGTTTAAGGAAATGTTAGATGTGGTACTTAGGGACGTGGTTTAGTGGGTAATAGGTGGTGGGGGGATGGTTGGACTAGATGATCCTTGAGGTCACTTCCAACCTTAATGATTCTATTCTATTCTATTCTATTTACTCTTCATACACCGAGAAAAAGGTGAGCAAAACAGTGTTTGGGGTGCAGTTGTTCCCTGTGCCCTAGGGTAGCAGAAACAACAAGGCACTGTGACAGTGTAAGGAATGTTGGGGTGGAAGGTCAGGTGATCAGCTTGGTCACCTGTTGCCATTCCTGGCAATGAGTCACTCTAACAATGTTGTTAAATGAAGTAATTTGCTACCTCTCCTCTAAGCCATATTATTAATACATCTCATAACCAGGCAGTCACCGCTCATCATTATCCAATGTTCTTGGATGCTTCTCTTATTTTGCCAGGAGTACCTGAGCCATTCACAGAGCACTGGGGATGCCTAGTAGGCTGATTGTCTTGTGAAGACAGTGGCTGGTGTGTCTTCTGAGTCCCAGTGCAACCTTTGAACAGTTCATTTATGAATGGGCTATATTCTGGTACATTTAAAAGAAAAAACAAAAATCCACTTCAATTTGTATCTTGACTTATGTATTTAAAAGTCATAAATACACGTGTATTCACGTATTCCTGTACACCAGCGGGACGACACTGTAGGTGAAAAATGTACCTCTTCTCTTGGAATTTTGAAGGCATCAGTATTGCTTAACGCTGCACTTCTCACACTTAGACACAAACAAGAACAATCCTTTTACACAAACAGGTTTCTATTGCTGTTAACACACAGCTATAGCATATGCACAGATAGAGCCTTTTGCCCAAGGACCTCTCAGTGTCTTAGAAAAATTTATCAGTGAGTCGTAAGCATTCCCACTCTAAGACATGTAAGTCCTTATGCCCCTCATATAGAAGTTTGCACAGCAAGATTGCTTAAAATTTCATCATTCTGAATAAAGACTAAGGTAGGAGATGAGCCATCTGATTTTCATTGTAGCCTCTTCTGTAACAATGACATGTGCAAAAAATCTGTAAACAGATAATCTTCCACTGGCAGTGTGATTTTTCTTGAAGGACTCTTCCAATTCTTCCTTCTTTTACTGATAGCAATAGGCTGGTTTTTCCCCTTATAGATGACCTTTGTTTAAACTTTTACTGGAAAGCTGTATTTTGCTCTACTGGAGAACCAATGATTTAAGCATCTTCACAGAATGGTTTCAGTGGGAAGGGACCACAAAGATCACCTAGTTCCAACCCCCCTGCCATGGACAGGGACACCCTTCACTAGACCAGGTTGCCCAAAGCCCCATCCAACCTGGCCTTGAACACTTCTTGGGAAGTGGCAGCCACAGCTTCTCTAGGCAACCAGTTCCAGTGCCTCACCACCCTCACAGGGAAGAATTTTTTCCTAATACCTAATGTAAATCTCCCCTCCTTCAGCTTTAGGCCGTTCCCCCTTGTCCTGTCACTCCATGCCCTTGCAAACAGTCCCTCTCCAGCTTTCCTGTAGGCCCCTTTAGGTACTGGAAGACTGCTATAAGGTCTCCCTGGAGCCTTCTCTTCTCCAGGCTGAACAACCTTAGCTCTCTCAGCCTGTCTTCATAGGAGAGGTGCTCTAGCCCTCTGATCATCTTATTCATTAATTTTGCCAAAATTTTATATTGTTTTCTTTTCTTTGAAATGCTACAAACTATAGGCTTATTCATTTTTAATAAGTATGAGAGACTGGAGTACGAATTAAAGGCCCAGATGTCCTTTCCAGCACAGACTGCAGCAGATTTTTGGATTCTCCTTTCCAAAACTTGACATTAGAGCATATGGAATTTTTATAGTAATTTTATAGAAGAGATTACTACTTTGATAACTATTTTTCTGTTCCGAATATTGAAAAATATTATTTTGGAATTTAAAGCGAAAAGTGTGTTTCGAAATACTGTGGCACTCATTTTGTCTATTCTTGTAGCTGAGGTCCTAAGGTGACTATCAGGTTTCATACCAGATCAGGTCAAGTCTGTAGTGCAGTGCAAGCATGGAGTTGCTCTGTATGATATAGCTGGGCAAGTCTTCGTGATTGGCTGAAGTGTCAGCATCTGCAACATTTGGAGGAGTGGACCATTTCTCATAGCCAAGAGAGTATAAATGAGGGTCTGAATTATAGTTCATGTAGCAAAATAACCACCTTCTCCATTGTGAATATATATCATTATTTAGTGACAGCAGATAGTTTAACATTCACCTGCTACTAGTTGGTTACTGATTCTGCTGTGTTGACCTGCCTGCTTGGCAAATTGAAATAAATACAATCAAAACACAGAAATTAAGCTGTCCGCATGCTGGAGAGGACTTCGGATTTGTCTCTGACAGTGATCCATGGCAGTCCACTTGAAGCAACGTGTACATTTGTCCTACATTAGGAAGGTGTGGGGCGACTTTTCTCCTTTACGGTATTCAATGTCTTGATAATACATAATATTCTGAGACTGATTTAAATTTGAATAAAGGACTTCAGTATTCTTTCAACAGTATTTTCAAAAATCAGTTCTGATAACTCTGGCATCTTTTTTTAGTTTGTAGAAGTTGTGGCAGTTTTGTATTTAAAAAGTTTTTTGTCTCATTTCCAGTGGCTATAAATGGCATGAACTATTTTGAATTCCTCAACTTTTAACTTGATTGAGGTTTTTTGGATCTTGATTGTGAAGAAAAAACATGATTTACTTTCTCTGTGTCATTTGTTAGTATTCTTTCAGTATGTCCCCCTTTTGTTCATCTCTCTTCTAAGGTAAATAATCTTAGTCTTTTCAGATCATCCAAACAGTCTAATTCTTACCTGCTATATCTCTTGAGTCACTTAACACTTTCTTCTCCGGCGTTTGGGGATTTTGCTTGGGTTTCATTGGATTTTTTAGGTCCTGCTCTTGACATAAAGGTGCATGTTTTTTATTTTGATGTACGTTATTTCACAATTGTCAGCAATTAATTTCTTGTCCATTCTCATAGCTACTTGTGATGTCTCAGCATATTATCATGGTCCTCCTTTATTCTCAGTAAAATACCCTTACATACGCTGCAAATGCTGCCATCTCACTGCTCCTGGACCTCGCAAAGATTGATAGGCAACAAAATAATCAGAGGTGTAGTATGGAACATGAGGCCTTCAATAGTTAGCTTTTCGCTGTCCAGAAAATTGACCTGAATGCTGTACTCAACTTCCTGCTACACAAATTTTTACCCCAGCAGGATATGTCTTCCTAACCACTTGGCTTCCTTAGTAGCTTCTCATGAAGAAGCTTGTCATAGGCCCTTCCTAGCTGGAGTTACCTTGTGTCAAGCAGCTCTCCTTACCTACTAATTCAGATATGATGGATTGTAAAAGATTAAGTGAGGCATAGTTTTCTATTACTTGAATCAATTTACCAAATTCAGACAGTCAGACATACGATGGATGATACGAGACTCTAATTCCTTGATCATTCTGAGATTTCTCCTATACACTGAAGGGACAACGTTCACTTGGCCTGACTCCTTTGGAACAGTTTCTCAAGTAAGAGCTTACCTTTTGCCGGCAACCCAACCAATTTATACTTAAGACCTTCTGAACTCTTGGTGCAATGTCGTCATCTGTACCTGATGACTCATTGTTTTTATGATTATCAGTTTGCTCAAGAACCTTTTTCCCTGACACCTCAATTTCCCAAAGTATATCATCTTTATTAGCAAAGAAGAGGGAGGGAGCTTGGATCCTGGTTCCTACTAGAAATCTCTATTAGATGCCTGGCAACATTAGAGTTTAAAGCATGTCCTGAAGGTCATAATCTTTTCTAATGAAACCAAATTTAAAGTTATGAAAATTCACCACAACTAGAATTACTTTTCCCCTCAAATTCTATAATTGGTCCTTTTTGTTAGCTTAGTGAAAGTAGAATGTGTCTAGTCTTTTTCCTTAACCTTTTATCAATTTTCCAATTTATTTGGTAAATAAATTGATAATTGGGCAAAAAAAAAATTGTGAATAGATCCCAGATTGGCTCTTATTTGTCGCTTGAAAAAACTAAATTTTGGATTGAAAAATTAGTGTTCTCACATAAAATGTTATATTGAAGTAATAGAGTTCACATTTCATTCTGTTTTCGTTCTACACTCTCCTGAAATTCTTCCTTCTGTGTTGAACTTGCTTCTTAAATATTTGACACGTATATAAGTGTTTTGCCGCCTGTAAAATTCTTTGCAGGAATTTTAAAAATTAAAGTGAAAAAAAACCCCTTAGTGAACACGGTTTGAAAATGCCAAGCTTACAGTCTGGAGAGGGCAATACATGGCACCATTAAGGATAACAAGAAGAAGAATTCTCTGATGGGGACTCTAATAAATGTAGTCATGTGCTGTAATAAAGAGCATATGAAAATGGATGTGGTATAACAAAATTATTCATAAAGAGAAACGCAAAAGGTTGTCATGCTGAGTGGTTACATGCAGTTATATGGAGCACTAACAAGGTTGTCACTATAAGCCGAGTGCTGGGGCGCTTACATGTTTTCTAACTAGCAGAAAGAGTAAACTGTTTTTTATCTTGGAGGATATAGACAAGGCTGGAGTTGAAGGGGTGCTAAATCTTTCTACTGATTGTTAATAATTCAGAGCCAAATGGCAATAACGGCTCATGTAGGTCAGCGTAACAAACAAAGCAACTTCACTTCAAGGTGTTTGATGGAAGGTTTTCCAGTTAAACGTTTTACTGCTGCTGTCTCCTGGATTCTTTTTGATACAATATTATCATAGTCTCACCATGTGCTTTATAAATAAACAACAAAATGTGTGTGTGCATGTGTATGTATGTGCACACAAGTGTTAATGAAATATAGCAAGCAAACTGAAATCTCATTGAAAAGGCTTACTGTGAAAGCAATGAGATCTTGTTAAGCAGCTATGGTAACGTTAAAAAAACCAGCAGCTGAAACTCTCCTCGCATTCCAGAAGTACAAAATTTCTAGGAAGTGCAGTAATTCAGAGTTGGCTAAGCGTTGTTCCAGCAACTCACTGAGCTAAAACATCATTTACCCGCAACATCAATATGATGTGAGTTTTATACTATCATTTAAACATTTAAACAGCAACAGCTTTACAGCATAGACTCAAGATATGGCTGTAACTAATACTGTAACAAAATCAATAGACAAATGTTTTAGCAAAGGGCAGTCACTGCTGTTTTCACTGATGTGTGTTTGTGCACATAGCGCGGTCACACCAATGTGTTTTAAATTCAGCTCAGAGGAAGGAGTTTTAAGCTCAGGGATTTAAGGCATTCGGACTTCTTCAGACCAAAATCATATCAAGACACGGCTAGGAGTATCGGTGGCCATGTCTAGACCCAATAAAAATCTGTGGAAGTGTTTTTCTACTGAAAATGGCCTTTGGGGATTTTTCTTTAAGATTACGTTTTAATTGAAGTAGTGAGCCAGTTCTGTATGTGGCGGAAGTAAGAAGGCCGCTAGCATTTAGAGTTCCGCGCAGAGCCCTGCAGATTTGGCCAGGTTAGTTAAGACATTTCTATTGGACTTTAGCCTTCAAGCCGTGGAATGTTGAAACACTCTGTACAGTTTCATCAGTGCCTCTCATCTTCAGAAGCTGATTTTAGGCAAGCTATTAGTGGTCATTGTGCTCAGCTGGGCTAGTAGCTATTTGCTTTCACATCTAAAGTATTTACATCAATCATCATAAGCATTTTGTCACCTCATAATGTTCTAGATTTAAAAATACATATATAGAAACAGGAAAAAAGGTGAAAGCTGAAAGGATGGACAGTCTCCACGGCTTGCAGCAGAAAAAGGTCTCTGTAAATATTAAGCACAAAAACTAACTTGGAGCATTTGCATTCAGAAGTTACAACGTGCTGAGTACCTTTGATCCACACACCTCAATCATTAAAGTTACTAAATAGGTTTTTCTTTGTACATATGCCTTTTACCCTGTATTTATGGGCTTAGAGTATCAACCTAGAAATAAAGACTTACATTGATATTTATTTTTAAATTAACATAAGCTGTAGTACTCAAAGCCTATTTCATGAGAGTCAGGTTGTCTTTTCCTTTTCTTTTTTTCCCCCAGTTTAGCTGTCCAGAAACTGAGTCAGAAACAGAAATCATTAAGTAAACTTCAGAGTTAAAATGTTCTTCCTAACAAAGAATTGCAAATAGCAGTTTTTGTATGAAATAAGGAGCAAATTAATTTGATTTGCTTCGCAATGGAGAATGTTTGTATGTGCAGCTCCAAAGGAGAAGGCAATATTGGGAAGGTGACTTAAGCTGATATATTTTAGTCTACCTTTAGGACTGGCTGAAGGCACATACATGATCTTTTTCTGTGGTTTAGCTGCAAGCAGTAATTTGTTAAGTTACAGGTGTGCAGTCACTTTTAAGCTTGAGCCTATGTACTAGGATATTAATCTGAGGCCCTCTTCTAATTGTCAATGTGATAAGTTTGTGCATGTGATAAAGGTATCACTGGCTGGCATAGGACAAAAGGATTAATGAAGAAGCAAGGCCAAAAAACAAACCCACGTGTTGCGTTTGGAAATGTTTCCACAATAGTGTGTCATTGTTAGGGTGAGGGAATAGCACGTGCAGTTTCAGCGTATTTATACTGCCTAAAATCAATTTTGAAAAATGTAAGCACTGGCCACAGTGGGGCCCTAGCAAGGATTTGAAATAAACCTCCCAGGAGGAGGACGTAATTATATTCTCTTAATATCTAAAATATCAGGTTTAAAGGAAGAAGGTAAAAGCGTTCATTCAGCACAAGTGCCTCAGTGTGTTTATTGAATGGAATCACACAGCCTGCAGGCCAGCGCTGTGCTGCCTCACCCGCCTGCTATCCCACTATTTTTGCTGGGATTAGAGGGGGTGTAAATGAGTGCAGTACTTAGCCACGGGATTCTAAATCCACTTTGCCTGAGAAACCACACATGGGTATGTGTACACCTACACACACAGACACACACGGTCCGCTCTGTGCCCCTGCAGGTGGGGGTTGCTTTGGTATGCTCGTGGGGTGGAGTCCCTGTGGCAGGAATGCCAAAAGTCTTTTTAACCTTGTTCACCTCACAGAAGTTATAGCCAGCCTTGACAGTGGCATTTTTGTCTTCAGGAAGTATTGCTGTTTTAAAAACTAGCCAAATGCACTTAGTTTAAGAAAGCTGTACTGCTCTGGTACTTTTCAGTGCATTTGTGAGCTTCCACCTGTCAACCAGCTTGATCATGTTCAGATGAGACAGTCACGTACCAACTTCTTCAAGCAGCAGCATGTGAGGATGGGGAGCCGTACCCGTAACTGTACCTTTGCACTGCTGAAAGGTAGCTATGTGTCTTCCATTCAGGAAAATACACTCACAGAGACTGCTATTGATACTTCTTTGCAGCTGAAATGGTGGATGCAAAGCTGGATCCTTGGCATTCGGGGGTTCACCAAAGTGAAATTCCCAACCAGAGAGGCTCTTTGTCTGCCCTGGGGCTCTGTGAGGGCTAATCATAGAATCATTAAGGTTGGAAGAGACCTCAAGGATCATCTAGTCCAACTGTCCCCCTACCACCTGTTACCCACTAAACCATGTCTTTAAGTACCACATCCAACCTTTCCTCAAACACCTCCAGGGACAGTGACTCTACCACCTCCCTGGGCAACCCCTTCTAATACCCAACCACCCTTTCCAAGAAGAAATTTCTCCTAATCTCCAATCTGAACCTCCCCTGGTGCAACTTGCAGCCGTTCCCCCTTGTCCAGTCACTAGTTTTCTGCGAGAAGAGGCCGACCCCAGCTCGCCACAACTTCCTTTCAGGTAGTTGTAGAGGGCAATAAGGTCTGCCCTGAGCCTCCTCTTCTCCAGACTAAACAGTCCCAGTTCCTTCAGCCGTTCCTTGTAAGACTTGTGCTCCAGCCCCTTCACCAGTTTCGTTGCCCTTCTCTGGACACGCTCCAGGGCCTCGATGTCTTTCTTGTGGTGAGGGGCCCAAAACTGGACACAGTACTCGAGGTGCAGCCTCACCAGGGCTGAGTACAGGGGGACGATCACCTCCCTGTTCCTGCTGGCTACACTATTCCTGATATAGGCCAGGATGCCGTTGGCCTTCTTGGCCACCTGGGCACACTGCCGGCTCATGTCCAGGCGAGCATCAATCAACACCCCCAGGTCCTTTTCCTCTGGAGAGCTTTCCAGCCACCCCGCCCCCAGCCTGTAGCGCTGCCTGGGGTTGTTGTGGCCAAAGTGCAGGACCCAGCACTTTGCCACATTGAACCTCATCCTGTTGGTCTCTGCCCAGTGATCCAACCTGTCCAGGTCCCTCTGCAGAGCCATCCTACCCTCTGGCAGATCGACGCTTTCCCCCAACTTGGTGTCGTCTGCAAACTTACTGAGGGTGCACTCAATTCCCTCATCCAAATCGTCAACAAAGGTGTTGAAGAGGGTGGACCCCAACCCCTGGGGAACACCACTTATGACCAGTTGGATTTCACTCCATTCACCACCACTCTCTGGGCCCGGCCATCCAGCCAGTTTTGAACCCACCAAAGAGTGTACCTGTCCAGGCCATGGGCTGCCAGCTTATCCAGGAGAATGCTGTGGTAGACCATGTCAAAGGCTTTGCTGAAGTGTAGGTAGACTACATCAACAGCCTTACCCTCATCCACCAGGCAAGTCATCTGGTCATAGAAGGAGATGAGGTTGGTCAGGCAGAACTTGCCTTTCACGATACTCTGCTGGCTGGGCCTGATCCCCTGGTTGTCACAGACATGACGTGATTGTCCTCAAGATGACTTGCTCCATGACTTTCCCTGACAGAAGGTCGGAGTGACGCTTCCCATTTTAAGAGGCATCCTAGTGTCTTATCCCACAGTGATATGTACTTGATCTTGCAAAGTGGTGAAAATCTCTTGAAAAGCACTTCTATTGCTCTTTGGCATCATTAGTAGAGAATTTTCACTCCCTGCTTCTGAGGAGGATAGGCAAGGGTAGGGTCTGGGCATCTATGTGACATTAGGGCCATGTACAAAATTAGAGTCAGGGCCTGAATGCAAATTTCAAACATACCCAGGTGGCTGGAATTCAGATGCCTTGTTATACTCTGGGCACACCTCTGATTTTTACTCAGATCTAGCAGGAGCAGAACAAAACAAGCCAGGTCTGTCCAATGATGAGATTTAAAACCAAAGATGCGAGATCTACAGGAAGGATTGCTGCTGTCTCTGGGCCATATTGTGTCATTGATTTTTAGGCTGATCTCTTAACTGATTCAGTTGGGACTGAGACTTAAAAAATGTTGATACAGACTAGCCCTACGTGATGAAGACTAATGGCTCAGGTTTGCTCGCAGGTCCAGTGATGTAAATCCTGAGTCACTGCGCTCAGCTGGAGTTAAGTCACTGGAGCTGGAAGAACTGGGAGGCTGTTACTGCAGAGTAAGGGAGGGTGTGGACCCACAGCGCATCAGCTGTTCCAGAGGATCTGCCTGTCTGCACCCTCTCTCCCCTCAGCTAATCAGATAATTCAAGGCACTTTACCTCTATGAGAGAAAGATAAACCACCTTGAAGTAACCACAGGATAAAAGTGTGCATGCAGGCAATTACCAGAGAGCAGCTGATGCACTGTAAGTTCACACCCGGCGTTACCCTCTGGTAACTTGTTTGTAGGCTGGTTCGCTCTGAACACGGTGCCGGAGAGCAGGCTGCAGCCCTTTGCATCACCCTAATGACTGCTACTCAAAAAATATTTGCAGCCTGTTAAGCTCTTTCAAGAAGAAAGAAAAGGGATGGGCTAAAAGCAAAAGTCTTCCTTTTGGGGGTATTTTCCTTATGTTTTGAAGTAAGGCCAGCCTGACAGTTCTTGCTAGTTAGTATCTAAAAGTACTGAAATGTAGTCCAGTTGCTAGCCATAAGATTCCAGCTTTTATCTGCTAGAATTTGTTACAGCTGTCAATAAGCAGATCACAGTAATAATTACAGCGGTGCCTGCTGACACCTCTGTGGTTAACATCTGCCATTAGTTTTATTATAAATACACGTTTATAAGGAGTTGTAACTTGGACAGAGAACCTGCTCTTTAAGATTAATTTACCCATATAATTATAAACTATTGCTTTTTTAATCCAGTTACTTTTACATTTAAAAAATGCCAAAAAATTAGTGCTTTAGAATGGTTTACAATGTAAGAAAGCTTTTTATTCTTTTTATTTGATGATTTAAAAATCCCATTGTTTGCCAGAATTCCACTCAGACCAACAATGAAACAAGTTAACACCTCAGATGCTGGGATATAATAAACTACAAAATGGCCCCAAACACATGTTCTTTCCAGAAGCCTGCAAATCTTGACAAATGCATGGAAATATTGCTTGGGAACATATTGTGCTGGTGGAGACACTGAAACCCACAAAATGGAGAACTAACTTCTGCCGTCAAATAAAACCCTGCAACTCGAGTAACTACGTTCTGATTAACGCTATAATTTGGCCCAGAAAATTTAGGGCAAAGGCTGAACTTATTGGTTATCACATAACTGCACTGAGCTATTGCAAGAGTCTCAACCCTCTTTTTTGTCTTACAAATCATTGGCCCTGAAATACCTATTAAAGGCATAAATGGGTAATTTATAGATGAAGGGCCAAATTCACCAGTGCTGGGTCTGGAAGATATAAATAACACTTTCTTGTTTCAGCATGGCTCGTTGCACTCTGCCTTCCTTTGGTGTTTTCTGATGATGGAAGGAGATTAATTTAATTTGTGGTTGGGATTTTATTTGAGCCTTGCTGTTAGCGGCTGCTGAATCAGTGCATTCCTCTATCGCTCTGGCCATTCGTTGCTTGGCTGTCTAGCACGTGTTTTGGGCAGCTGTAGTGCTTTCATTTCCCTGCTGCCACCACTGAACAGAGCACTGGGCTTTGGCATAGACTGGCAGAAGCTGACACAACTTCGATTTGAATTTGTTCTGGAATTTTAGCTTAAAATTAAATTTGTTTCTTCTGATCAGTACCGCCGAGTGACTGCCTGCCAGTCTGCTGCTTCTAATCAAAACATCGTAACATTACTTTAACACAGATATTTGTTTGGATTAATAATAAAGCACCAATTGTTGATCAGGAAAAAAGGTTTGCTCTGGAAACTAGAACTATATTTTGATTGGGATATATTGGAATATTTATGGAAAAATTCCTTTAACTACAAAAATTATAATAAACTACATGCTACATTAAACCTTAAAAAAAAGGACCTGCTTTGTGTTGCTTCCAAAAAGCAGATCATAATCCAACAGTATCTGGTCAATGCTGATGGATAAACGGGCACTGTACTTAAAACACAGGGGAGCCTTGAGGCAGGAAATGATATACATTTATAAGTACTGGTGCTTCATTAGGAAATCATAGCTGTGAACCAAGATTTTACTAGTTCTTGTAATGTAAAAATCTGATTACTTTGATTCTGTTCATTGGCGAACTTTTCAACTAGAGGCTTTAGCAATAAATTTGGACAAAACAGAGACTGTACAATTTCAAAGCCACTCCAGGAAAAAAGCGCACCTCTGCTGGTGTTTTATATTAAAATTTATACCATCTATCATTCTAATAGATTTTTCTCTATGATTTGTCCATCATATCATGAGAACAAAATGCTATCTTTTCTCCTTGATACTGTGCTTTTCTAGTTTTCTCCTTTGAAGTAGCTCATAGCATGCGAGGTCCAGCATCAAGAGTAATTAGACTAAACCATGCAGAAATCCCAATGGAAGTCGGCAGGTAAGGATAGCATTAACTGCTTAAAAACTAAAAAACAAATCAAAATGTTTTAGAGGACAAGGAGGGTGAATGAATCCTTTTTACATATACAAAAGCAAATAGGATCATTTTTTGCATATCATGTACTCTGATATTCTTAATTAGCACAAAAAATTAGCATATTGGGATTAATTTTCTGGAACCCATGAAAACCTATCCTTAGAGGGAGTAAATGTAATAAGATTACTGTAATAATTGCCATGCTGCTGGGATGTTACAGAACAGCAAGTTCCATGCAGTTTCAATGTATGCACATACCTGTATTTAACTGGTCTTTCTCCAAATTAGGCAGAGACTTTATACTTAGATTTGGGCCCTGCCTCTCTTACTGATTGGGGTTATGCGTTAACTTTTAATTGGCTTCAGAAATCAAATTTACAGAGTAATTTGTTGAGGTTCCTTTAAGTATGTTGTATGCAGTACTTTTTCTCAGCCAGTGGTCTTTCAAAGAACCAGCAAACAACAAAGGAGTGGGTCCTGCTGCTGGTCCGTAAAGAGAGATGCTGTAGTTCTGTCAGCTCCGTGAGGAGATGTCTGTGCCATGTTTCCTGTTACTTAACTGCATTATAAAAAAGAAGTAATATAAACATCTCCCTAGATTAATTCTGTACCTTAAAAACTGCTCTATTTTTATATTTATATATAAATGAAAAGCTAACTGCCCACAGAAGTATGTTTTGTAGCGTAAACTTAGATGCAGCACTTAAGAACCTTGAACTAACCTGTGAATGTATCCATCCTTTTGAGTTACTGTATGGGCACAGCTTAACTCACTAAAATTAGGTGCTCTCAATCTCACATTAGTAAGATGCCTGAAAGTCCTAAATTGCATGTGAATAGCTCAGCTCAGGGCAACCCATATAAAGGGACTCTGCACACTGTGAACTTGAACATTTTGCTTCTGTCTGACAGAGGATGCAGAGCTATATATATTCTGGTCTTCACTTTAGACAGATATGTATTCTAGCAGTGGTGTAAGTACCTTGTACAGTCTGGCTCCATCACGTTCTGTTTAGCCCCGGTATGTTGGTATTCATTATCCTAGATGAGAATAATAATTATGTTTTAATGAAATTTGCAAAATAATGTGCCAGCCGGACTGGGACTATTTATCAGACCACGTAGTTATATTTTAGAGGTTTTGTACTTGCAAGTAATTCAGAACAATGGCTTTTCTATTTTATAAATAGAAGGAAAATAAAGAAAGTGAGAGCTATAAGAATGATTAGACCTCTTGTAAAAGGTTTCTTAGTGCTGCTGCTGACCTTCTCAGTCTGTTCTGCTTTGCTTTGGTATGTTTAACTGCCCCAGGAGGTCATTATCAGACAGTGGTGACTGTTTTGTCAGGTCTTATTGTTTAATTAGATCACAGTTTATGTCAAAATTCTAAAATTCTTTTGGCATATGCCAAAATTTTCACAGTTTTTAGTTTTTAAGTTGAAATATTTCTCAAACAATAAGCAGCAGCTACAAGGGAATAGACAAATTTATTTAATATTTACAGTGTGCACTTAAAAATCTGTGCCTTGGGTTAAATTCATTGAAATGTGACATCTTATTTTCAAGAGTATCCTGTGGGTAATCCCTTGAAACTTGTATTGACATTAATATAAGCCTTAAGAAATAGGCTTGCCAAGGCTCACATTATCTATAGGGAAGCTAATTTTTTCTACTGATCTTGCCTCCATTCATCTGAAATGGTATAAGATTGTATAAACAAACCCTCATCTGCAGAATTAGAAAATGATGTTTTTGATATGCCTTTCCTGCCCTTGAAATTACATGCCTGGAGTATGCAATCTGTGATGTACCATGTTCCGCTAATGGTAAGATAATTGGTACAAATTTCTAGGCTAGAGGTGAATGCCAAACTGCCATAGCACAAATTTGTTGCTTGGATGATCTACTTGTTTCTGAATAAGGCAACCTACCTATTTTTGCTTGGCCATATTTAATTAGAACCTATTACAGAAATTAGTGGAAAAAGAGCTATATTACTCATTCATCAGCATTTTATTCAAGAACAAATTTTTAGTTGTCATATTCTTATTCATCTTGTGCAGAGCCAAATCAATTAGTGCCTTTGGAGAGATACAGTGCCCAAAATGAGCCAAGAGTGATGATGTTCAAAGGATCAAAACATTAAATGACTTCATGCAGGTCCCATGTTCTGGAAAACGTAGCTCCTTTTTCCAGCTTTCTCATATGGCCTGATGAAGGTGGTTATCTCTCTCAAGACACTTTGTGTCTCTCAGCAAAATAAACCCCAAAGTCCCAAATCTCCCTCACAATAAGCTATTAGTAAGCCTATTCTGTGTCTTGATGCTTCAATGTATGAGGCAGGAAATCATACAATCTTTGGGGGGTAATTTATTTCTCTAGAGCTATCACCCTTAGATATCTCAGTATCACTATTCTCCAAGCATCTCTCTGTTGAATATTTATGGTGAATGACCCCGCTGCCAGGGATTGTCGTGAGCACTGTAGTATATCAGTGCCCAGGCATTTGATAGAGCAAGGTCTGTGCTACACCTTCAGAGCAAGCGCTATCATTGTCCCTCCAGGTGTAACACTCACAGAGACAGATAAATGACAAATGTGATTCCCAGACAACAGCAAATGGTAAAGCATGTAAGAGAGGTACTAATTACTGCTGCCGATGAGACTGAAGCCTGTGAGTAGGGCAGATATAAAATGAGGCTACCCCAAGCAGGCTGAAACCGCTCTAGAGTGACTTTGGGGAGGGAGAATTGCCTACCTTGACTGATGCTGTCCTGCTTTACCAGAAACAAATCGTTCTCTAGCCTGGCGCTAAGCCTAACCTCCCCACACCTTCAGGTAGGCTCAGTCCTACCTCCTGTCGCATTTAACCTTCCCCATGCTGGAGAAATTTTGCAGCCCTCTACTGTCTGGATAGAGACTTGCAGATAAAGAAATTTTATCAGCAATCCCTGTAGTTCTGCATTCAGCACGTTTCCGGGCTGGCCGTTTAGCATTAGCCATTCTCTGTTATCTGATACCCAGTGGTAGCTCTTCGTAACCGCCCCAGTTGCAGGCCTTTCCTCAAGTATGTTTCTAAGAGATGTATCAAGCATTTCATTTCACCAACATGTCTGTGGTCTCTAGTGGATGCTCTTATTGACAAATTCCTTTTTACCCAGTTTCTATGCGGCACATGAAAGCCATCTCAGAAGGTATCCTCGGTTTTCTATGTTGACTTGTAGAGGCCAGAGAGAAAGCAGAGAGAAGCCTTTCACCCTCATAGCTCTATGGAGAAGATCATCATGTTAACTCTGCATAGCTGGGGATAGGGCCAACTCTCTGAGGATAAGCATGCCCCACGCTTTCCCATGACTCAAAGCATGAGGAAAAACAGATCCACTCTGTGTGTGAAAAGGGTATTTGAAAAAAATCATTCAAGAGTGTGAACCATTTCTGCAGGATCTTTGCTATAATACCTAATATTAGTGTCTCATTCACAGAGAAAATGATAATGCCCTTCAACACCGTATTGTGTAGGGCTGGGAAAAAATTAGCTCAACTTTGAGCCCAACTCTTGACTCAAAGAACTGTGTATTTCACATCTGATTAACCTTTTTTTCTTCTTCTAGACTGTTTTGCTGAGCTCATGTTAAGGTTTTCTGTTTCTGCTATTTTATTACATGAAAGATAAGTATGTATATTGTTGCATGTGTGTAACAACACAATCTCTGCCCTGTGGTACTGGCATCTAATACAGAAACAGCTACTGTAGAATGTGAGGAATCTGATTTTTTTTTTTTAGACAAAACCGAATGTGGTTAATAAGGCATCTTGCTAAATTTTTGAAAAACTTAAATTGCCACATTTATTTTGACAGAGTTTTAAAAATGAAATTGATAAAATTATGCTACGTGACAATATTTATACTCAGAATCAATATGTGTAGTAGTATGTTTCAGGGTGAGTTCATAAGGCTGCAGCTACGTTGTAGCAGATTAACTACAGTATGCACAGCTGCTACACTGATTTCTCTCCTGAAGAACAGCACTGACAAGAGTATGGGTGCTTTTTGTAGTATTAAAAGAGCATATTGTATACAGACATTTGTAAACAAAGTACGCTATTAAATTATTACTTAGTATTTATTCCATTATTAAATACCCCTCAATTAGCATTTACTATTGGAACTTTAGTGCTGTATTTGATAGGAGCAATGTGCAATTATGGTTCCCTCATAGTTGTCCAGTGGAGGGCTACAAAGATGATTAGGGAACTGGAGCATCTCTCATATGAGGAAAGGCTGAGAGAGCTGGGTCCTTTTAGCCTGGAGAATATTGAGAGGGGATCTTCTCAAATGCGTATAAATATCTAAAGGGTGGATGTCAAGAGCATGGGGCCAGACTCTTCTCAGTGGTGTCCAGCAACGGGCACAAACTGGAACACAGAAAGTGCCATCGTGTGCAACCTGCTCTAGGTGAACCTGCTTTAGCAGGGGGGTTGGACTAGATGATCTCCAGAGGTCCCTTCCAACCCTGCTGTTCTGTGATTCTGTCCTTGGCTCTTTTCAGAGAACTAGCTCACTGCAGCTCTCCCCACCAGTAATGGATTCCCTGATGTTCCAGACCTGCTTATGGTATTTTGAGCCTTCCCAGAAAGTCATAATTTTCAACAATGATGTCAATATGTCTGGAACATCATAATAATGCTTTGGAGAGGTGCTATTAGTGCCTAGAAAGGGCTCTGTGTGGTAGACACAATGGATCCACAGATATTCAGGGATCTTCAGGAGACATACAAAACCTCCTACAGTAATAACAACCATAAAGTTTCTTCTATTTATGTAGCCTGTGATGGCTTCCTGTGCTGTCTCTGCCTTCTGTTCTTATCCATTCCACCTTTTCTACACCTGCTTTCTTGGCTCTTTGTAACCTGCAAACCTTAGTAATTTCTATAGGTATTATAGGCAATGGATTTGAACTGGGTACCTAACTCACACATACCTTGTTCTGCTGATGAAACATATTCTTAAAGCCTTGACTTTGATGTCACTATTAATCAGCACTTGGCTTTCAATTAGATTTCTAGTTTTCAAATGTGAGGATCAAAACAGATGTTCAGGCTTGTTGAGGGCTAATTGAATGGCTTCAGGCTATTCTTTGAGACTGTACTGGGGTGGAGCTGGTAGGCAAAACATAACATTTTGTTAGCAAAATGAGAAGCTTTTAATTTTCCTCTAAAAGGTTAGGAATTTAGTACAACCTGTTCACATCATCATGAATCACCAGCACAATATCTAAGATATGTTTATGGTTGTTGTTATTACTGTAGGATCTGTACAGCTACTGAACAAACAAGCCCAAGCTTTTTTATACTGAAGTGAAATGGAAAGTTTGGAAGAGCTATTGATAATATGTCAGTGAAGTGTGAATCCCAGACACGTTATTTTAGGGGTGGTGTTGTAGGTGTCTCAAATTCTGTACACAGAAGTATGTCTCTCAAAGCGTATATTCCATCTCTGCTCCTATTAATGCTTGTGTAGAGGGACTGAAAATCAAGTTTCCTCCCTCACAGATGATAACTCTGACAACCAAGCTGTAGGCATGCTTGCTGTCTTAGTTCTCTTGCTCATCAAGCTTTGCAGAATGGATTCCAGTAGAAGGAATTCCAGCATAAGGTAAACAGGGGAATTTTCTCCCCTTCAGTATAATTTGTGTCATGGTAGTTACAGGAAAAATCAGTACGAGGTAATAGTTGGTACCTCCTGAGGGGGAGTTGGGGGGGGAACCTGGATAGGGTGCTATTATTTGTCCTAAATGAAAAAAAAGGAGGAATGACTTTCTATACTAACTGTAAGGGTCTGGTGTTTGGATCTTATCAAGAATCCTAGTTGGAAATAGGAGTCTTCATGTATCCTAATACAATGCTTAAGTAGCGGTTATTGTAGCTGTAAATTACGTCTGCCCCAAAGCTAGCTTATTTCAGCCAATTTGGAGCACAGAAAGAGGCTTACATCTCTGTCCCTCTTGTCATATGGATATGAGCTTTATCTTTAGTATCTAGAATTTAATAGCAAGACTAGATTCTTGCTGTTGGGATAGGAAGTCTAGCCCTGAAAATTTAAAGACTGAAATTATGAAATCACAGTTGTTAACTGGAATTTGCTGAAAATTAATCTTGTATTTCTCTTATGGAAGGCTGGGAGAGTTTAGCATACCTCATGCTCCTTTTGGAAAGAAAAACAGGAGGAGCAAGGCCACAGCTAAAAAAAGATCCCAACACACAGATTTGTCAGATATGTGATTGCAGGTCAAAGATAGTAGTTAGCTTTGGGAGACACTGGGATATGAGGCCCTGTTGGATCCAGCTTTTGAAACACTGGAATCTGTTTAGCTCTGCGGGCCTATTGGCACCATTTCCTGTACCGGTGAACCACACATACTGGCAAACCAGAAAAAGATGAATGGAGAGGTGGCTTTTTTTTCAGCTTACAGTTAATTTCTCTTTCCTGTTAGTTGCTTTTCTTTCTTTACTTCTCTCTTCTGACATCTTGGAATATGAGCTATACTAATTTAGACCTAGAATCTGTGCATAGTATTCAGAGGCAATATGTAAGTTACACATAGTAATACTAAGTAGTTTGCGTAAGTAAGTAACTAAGTCTCAGTGCATATGTCAAAGTGAGTCTCAAGGGAGTCTAAATTGGTATGATGTGCACAGCGAGGGGTCTGGAAGAAGAGGTAAGCTACCCCAATTTAGACTTCCTTCAGGCTTAATTGGCATTCTTCAATTTACTTAGACTCCCCTCGGTTGTTGGCCCAGCATCTTCTCATAAGTCAATTTCTATTTCACAGTCTAGAAATAAAACACAGTAGAAGCACAGGACTTTGAATGCAATCAGACTTATTATCTGGTTTGATCATTATTTTGTAGAGATTTTATTGCTATTTATGATCTGTAATAGAGGTCATTATTTTATTACATGCTTTCTGGGTGTGATTAAGTCACTTAAATGAAGGCTTTCTTTCAGTTTAAGTTATTAAGAATAATATATTTCTGATTTCTTGTAAATAAATCTAAATTTCTGCAAATCTGCATCCATTGTACTATGAAAGCTTTTTTTGTTAGAATATACAGACACAAGAAAATTAATAAAGTTTAGAACTTTTGTGCATGTTAAAGATGTTACTTTTATAGAAAAAATATTTTTGGTTTCAAATTTTAAATATATTATCTCCAGTGCTGTGATCCCATTATTCATATGACAGTCTTTGAGGGTGAAAGACATAATTTCTTATTGGATATGTAGTCCTTAACAGGAAAAGGAAAGAACTATTACTCAATAGTTCTTTGGTTGAGTGTTTTAAAAATAAATTTAACATTGCTAACATTTAGTTTGTTAAAAATTTTTCAGTGAGTGAGACGTGTAGTTGTTCAACTGCATTGCAGATTTCTGAATAGATTTTATTCACAAGTGCAGTTCCCTCAGATATTTTTCCTCAGGTTTCTTAAGGGTCTGTAATGGACTCTAGCAAGCCTTTAACGCTTCTAAGGAAAACTGAGCTAGATTGGTATTACTCAGTCTTGAATAAGCCTATAAAAAATGCCTCATAGAGATACTTGCCACTCACCTTGTTAAACTGAGGAGCTGGAAGGAAAAGAACAAGTAGGTAGTGAATGAATTGGGCAGCTCCTCCAAGGACGCAAGAGATGCATATGTCTCAAGAGATCACGTTAAGCTGAAATGCTGTACAAGGAACATTGCTGAAACTAAAGCCAAGCAGGAGAATTAGGATGAGAGTATAGTCCTGAACAGAGAGACTCTGGACCTGAGAAAGAATGACATTGACTAGTGATACATATTGTGGTGGATAGTTTGGTCTCTTTGTGCACTGCTAACACTTGGTGTGACCAGTCTGAGTTCAGAAGTCTATCCTATGTCTGTGCTATGGCTGCCTCAAAAGCAGTTTAGCAACAGAATTATACAAGTGATGGGACTCTTGGCCGAACTATTTCATGGCCGACTCTCTGTAAGACACTCAGACCCTTCAACCCTCATATGGGCTAGGGACTCCAAAACAGTGTAGAGAAATAGCTTTCTCCCTACCCCCCTGAACTTGTTCCAGTATGTAAAAGAAAGGCTCCTTTGTCCATCAAGTCAGCTTTGATTTCTTTTTTTTTTAAACTAGTATATAACTTCTCTTCTGTACCTATTTAGATCAAGATCTTGACCATTTATATAATTTTTTTCTCAGATAAAATATTTGTTATGGATGCCCATTGCATGTGAAGCATGCAGGCCAAGCACAGCTGTGCTACTGATAAAATGAATGTTCACCTGCACAGCAGGCAAAAATTTAATGAGATTAGAGAAGGTCAGCTAAATACAAATCATATCTAGAAACAAACAAATAAAAAATTCCATAACATCCTGCAGACCCTTTCAGAGTGGTGGGCTGGTTTAGCCCAATGCACAATGCACCTCTAAGAACTGTGAAATACTATATGGAGTGTGTTCACCACTGACCTGGTCCCATGCAGTGCTCCTGTGTGCCGGCTCATGGCTATGTTGAATGTACTTCAGCAACATCCTGAACCATCCTGGCTTTCCCCGATAGATCTCAGTCGTACCCCACTTAGTGTTTAGATACCTTTCAGCTTCCCACTCAACAGCAAAAAGGCCTATTTCTTAGAGGCTGCAGCTAGCGTATGACTTTGTGAGCAATAGCAGTGGTGTGAAGGCTCACCAAATGTTACCAGAAGGCATGAGAAGCAGAGTAAGGAGAACAATCAAACTACTTTTTTTTTTTTTGGTGCTGAAAGCAGTTATGGTAAGCTTTGCTTCTGACTGGTCTAGCCTCATGAACATTTTTTTTTAATGCTGATGAAAAAATATGGCTGACTTTCCCATTGCAGAAATAAAAAATGTCCTGCTTTGTTACAAACTCTAGGAATGAGGAGAGAGGCAGCAGGAGACCAAGAACAAGAGAATGTTCATCTGCCACCCAAACACTGCAAGGTAACACTGTTGTGTTTAAACTGGAGAGTTTGTGTACCTTTCTCGTGATACTGTGTGGAACCTCACCGTTAGTAGTAAACGTGCTTGCTCCAAATTGTTTCTCAATGGACGGGTTACAATAAGGGCTCACCAGTTTTATGAATGGCTGCTATTTGTGTATGCGCCTGAAGACTTGGTGGGAGAGGTATATGTAATGGTAGGAATTCAGCTGTATTACTGTGATATGCAAATAGCTACTGCATGGTCTGTTTGGGAAACCAGGGCAGGAGATGGCTATATTTTAGCTGTCCTAAGTTCAAAATCGTGTCGTCACACTCTAGGAAACCTTGTTTGGGGAATTTTCTGATTCTACTGTTTGTTTTATTTTGGTTTCTGACTGAAAATGGTCAAGCTTGAAAACGCTTGGGTACCCTCTTCCCCTTTTCCCAGCTTTCCTTTGACTGAAGGTGGACCCACCTGTGCTGCTGCTATCATTAGCTCTGTATTTATACTTGAAGTGAGCTTAGCAGACTCCTTTGTTTTAGAACACCATCCTCGTGTAGACTCTAACTCAACTACTAATTGCATAAATAATCTTTTTCAACAGAAAATGCCTTCTCATTTTTCT
The DNA here is from genome assembly GCA_013399095.1 of Psophia crepitans. Classification (NCBI taxonomy): domain Eukaryota; kingdom Metazoa; phylum Chordata; class Aves; order Gruiformes; family Psophiidae; genus Psophia; species Psophia crepitans. The sequence continues at coordinate 42,414 of VWZZ01000322.1, forward strand.
ATGGAAGCTGCTCCTGTCTGTCTTTTCAGTGTAACGTAACTTTCTTTCTACATGGTTTCTGGTCTAAAACTTTGCTGTCAGTCCTAGGTGTGCAGCAAAATAGGTGGCTGAACCACAGAGACGTTTTTCCTGGACCTGTCTCAGAAAACAGCATGCAAGTTGAAATTTCATTTTTAAATTTAACTTCTCCCTCTTGGAACAAATTCACTAAAGTCAAAGTCTTGCTTTTTATAGCTGCAGTAACTGTTTCTGGATTTTCAAAGTCAATTCAGCTTTAAGCTGAAGTAATTATGGCACATGCTATAAACCACAAGCACTGTAAACTCAGCATGGACGGCTGTATCACCATCTTGAAAGTATATCCATCTCCTTATACTCTAATTTGTTATACACATGGTTTCTTTGGTTGCTTTTTCTTGCCCTCCTATTCCTTGGTTAAAAGAAATAAGAATGGAGCCTGTTCTCAATTTGTAAAAAGGTAGGCCACTTTTGGAACCATGAAGCTGAGAATTAAAATGGATTTAGAATACAAATGAATAAATTGTACATTTTCCTCCATGTTGTCCCTTCTGTTGGGATGCAGTACACTGATAACTTAAGGCTATTATTAAATGAGTCTGTGTCTACTGGTATCAGTGAGGATCCATTGGCTACACTAATTATTTAGCTGTACTTACTAAATTCAACTTATTTCTGAATGCATAGAACCCATACAGTATGAATAGCTTTTCTCCTACAAGGCATCTCTAAGAAATAGGCAAGGAAACTTTGGATGTTTTCTCTTTAAGCATTGGCAGATAATGAAAGAGGAAAGAACTTGCAGCACCTCATACCTGAACGTTTCCTTGATGTTTATAAGATTTGCAGAGATTTTTTTTCTTTTTTTTTTCTCATTTTTTGCAAATGTGTGCTCATCCCAGTATTGCTCAGTTCTGAATATGAAATGCCAGACTACCACAAGAAAGCGTAGGCATTGCAATATTTTTTGCTCAACCAGCAACTGAAACTCTCATGAGACAGCTTGCAGATTTCCAGTTCAAACTTGTAGAACCGAGATATTTGCATAATTTATATAAGGTGGGGCTATATATATGTGGGGCGGTTAGCTATAATAGTAACAACCAAATTTTCAAAGTTGCTCAGCACATGCAGCATTTGGGCCTTCAGACCCTTACCGAATGGTGGTAAAATAGTTGGTCCAACATAACTTGCAGAAGGGGGAAATTATTTTTTTTTTTATCACCTTTTTACTTGGTTCAAACAATTCTTTGTTTTAGACCGTGTCGCTGCATATGGTAATTATTGCAACTTTACTTAGCATTTCTAGGTGGTAGCCATTCAAGGGTTCAAAACAGCTAGCAATAGTTAGCTTCAGGGAGTACTCAAGCATTCACATCAGAGTGTTTGAGTAACTGTAATGTGACATCTATAGATGTGACTCAGCAATAAAAACCTGGCCCTCACCTTCATAAGGAATGAAAGAATTCTGGTTCCACTAGTGTATAAACTGACTGACAAAATGAAGGAGACCTTGATGGTTGCTACCAAAAGTTTTTCTGCTGTTAAACATCTATGACTTATCATATATCCTTTTATTTTCTAAATTGGGCTGTTTTGGACATGAAGAGCAACTTCGAAAAGCTCAATAGCTTCAAAGAAGGCGGCTATCAACATTAAAGATCTCCACACTGAAATACCTTTGACCGGAAAAAAAGATAACATTGCCAGGGCCACTGTCCATAAGGAGATAGGTGCAATAAGAATGTCGTTTGCACTTTGGCCTTGAATGAAAGGTCTTTAAAAAATTCTCACTGACTGTGGATAGCACACTTCAGGAGGGACAGCCTGTATTCAAGTCTTAAAATACTGCAAGATGGAACAAACTTAAGGGCTGCCACATATGATAGGGTGCTTCAGGAAACTTTAAAAAGTACAAGCCTTGGAAACCCAAAAGGAGACAATCAGTGAGCTTACAAAGGACATACCTTTTAAGAAAAATCATATACCATTGTTTTCTACAAGACTTGCTGACCACAAAACAATGTGATTTCTTGTTACTTAATAGATGAAACTACCTGTAAGAACCTATTCCTTCCCATGCTATAATGTAGCAGAGTGAGAGTGGCATTTCTGAGACTGATTTGCCCACCACAGCACCAGTGTGTTTTAAAAGGAGGCAAAGTGCGCTTTATGAGGAAATGAGAGAGGGCCCAAAATCCCTTTTAATTTATTTTTATAATAAATATCATTAAACAGAATTTTGAAGCCATATATTTTTATTTTGTATGTAATGCTTATAATGTAAAAAGAAGCCATTTCATGAAAAAGTTGAAATAAGCAGTTGGTAACAATGAAGTCACTATTTTATTGAAACCTGATAAACTTTCATGGATAATTTGGAATTTTTTCAGAACATTTTTCAAAGGTGAAAAGAAAAAAAGAGAACCCTAAGTTTGGCAGAAAAGAAAAATTGTTTCTGTGGCAGCTTCGTTTGGACATGGAAAACCTGTTTAAAACCATTCGTGGCTCCACCTCTCACAAACTATTTAATATGTACTATAAATTACATATAACATGTAACATAAAAATTAAATAGAATTGTTCTGGAACCATAGATACAGATTGAGAGTTAATTAAATGAATGCGTGGGGAAAAATCTGTGTGAGACACAGGACTAGGGGTTCCCTGCTGTACCTATTTAATGAAGTCTCATCCATCTGATGGCTCCTGGACCCACTCTTCGACACTTCCACAAAAATGTCACATTCTTTATGGGGGAAAAGTGTGGAATATGCCTTATCCACATCAAGTACACCATTTTACAATTCCAATCCAATTAATTAAGCCTCTATTCTTCATGCATGAGTGGCCGTCTCTCAGTTACACACCCAAGGCAAAGCTCCAAGGGGGCCAGCCAGCCAGCCAAAAAAAAGAAAGTACATTCCCAGCTCTCATTTACTTAAATACATATTTTTGGTGGAAACAAAATGTTCAAAAGTACTTCAAATAGAAGTGCATGTATTTCTTCAGGGCCAGAGCATCAATAACTTATGTCTCAGGAAAAGGAGCTTTTATTATTTTTATTTTTAATGCAGAGTCATAATTAAAGCAGGGAGGAGAGGACAGCCTCCTCTGTGAATGAGAAAATTAGACTCGGTATAGTGAGATGGGAGGGTGGAAGGAGACTTCTGATGCATGATTAAATGAGGAGGCAGGATGGTGAGGGCAGATGAGACACAGCACAGTGGGAGTACAGAAAGCATGGTGAAAGAAATAAACAGAAGACAAGATGTTGAAAGTGCCATAACCTGACTGCACTCTTGAAGAGTTAAAAATGAACTGATCATCTGTCAGGAACCTACACAAGAGGGAGGAGGACTGATTCCAATCCCACCTCCCTGGGCAAGAATGTTGCTCTTATTTGATTAAGGGAGAAGAGTAACTATTTTTTCTTCTTACGGCACAGCATTGCACTGTTATTTTTAGCACTTGGTTTCTAAGTATGCTTCTTACAGACCATCTGTCATTTCGGTGTTAGAAACAACCATGCTATTTTTCTGTAATTATATAGTCTCTTCATTTATGCACTTGTTGATTATTTTACTTATACTGATCAAAACCTCCAATTCACTGTATTGTCTGGACACCTGAGATCCAGCTCAGGTAAGTACATGCTCAGGTTCTCTCTTGTATTGCAACCTCACCCCAGAATAAAAGTGCACATTACAAATAACACGTAAAAAAGCTTTGCCTTCTGCCTTGATATGATCCATGTGTCAACATGAGGTCACATGCAGGGATGACCTCTTCCAAAATTAGCATGGTAGTAGAAAATGTTGCAGCTCCCTCTTGTTAGTGCCTGCCAAATGGTATTACTCTGTATGGAAAGAATCATGTTAGTGCTACAGTGGTTGTCATTGTGAATAGTCAATCATTTTGATAAAAAACCTCATCGTAGCCATTCTTGGCTTGTCAGAGGAATTTGGGCTGGAGGTTGGAACTGGCAGGCCTTGCTGTTACTGTAGCATCAGCTCTCCCCACCTTTCCCCAGTGATGGTTTCTGTGCCAGTATGTAAAAAATGCCAGTGCAAGTATGTCCTCGACAGGTGCTATTAGGCCAGAAGATTGTTTCACCTGTTGCAATTACACCTTGGAACTTTTTTACACTTTTCTGCAGAGGTGAGATTTCCCAAATGAAATTATATTTTCCAGCTGGATTGCAAACTTGAGGCATTTCACCCATTTACATATACCTTCAATCTGTCATCATTGATGCTAGAAGGGAAAAATCCAAAACAAAAAGGGAAAGCTGACAAGTCCTAAAATTAAAAAGTTATTGATTAAGCCATTTGACTTGTTCTTTTATTCCAGTATTGTACTCCAGGAAACAAATGTTTAATTTATTTTGGATAAAGGGATTCAATTTGTGATAATGCCATGAAAATATAATATCCTTACAAACTCAGATTTCTCATAGGAAAATGTTAATGAGTCTTTTCTATTACACTAAAAATACTCTGTAACAGAGTTGGTTGAATATTGCCCAACATTTCTGAACATTTGTCAGAATTGTTGCTTGGTTCAAGAAAATTCATATCCCATTGTACTAGCTGTTTGCCAATATTTGCCTGAAGAGTTTTTCTTTAGGTAGAGATGGGTTTATTTCCTAAGATATATCAGTTCACTCAAAACCAGGGAACAGATACAGTATCAGGTGATTAAATGACCAGCCACAATCATCATTGCTAATAATAAATGTTTTACTTGGCAAGCAGCCTATAAGGTCAAAATTGTTCACTAAAAATGCAAACATACTTCGTATTATGCAAAGTCTAGTATAGGTATTATTTATCTCCAGAAAAAGCATCAATGCCCGACTGTCAAATGCAATTATTAAACACATTGCCAAATTTCAGGCTTGGTCCACAAATATTCATTAAAGGGAAAAAAACTTCAAAATGTTATCACAATTTCTTCACTGCAATTGATTAAACAGCTGCATTGTTTAATAGCATAAAATATTTTTTTCTCACTCCGAAGTGTTTTCTTTTCAAAATAGGAAATATAAAGAACTAAATCTTTATTTTGATGCATTGGCAACATTACAGTCCTAATCAGAGTACTCAGTCAGAACTGGGTCTTCTTTGCATATAGCGCTAGTAAAAGACAAAGTACATAACCTAAAGTTATTTCAACAAAATAAATGCCTTTGAAATTGTGAGAACATAGTTCATCAACTCTTCCCTAAATTATATAGTACAGTTCACCACCAAGCACTGCATTCTCTCTAAATATTACCATCTGACATATTATAATTTCATAATTAGGGTTTTATTCAGGCTGGAGGAATTGCTGGGTTTTTAAAATTCTCGTCACATTATTCAAAAGTATTTTTGCATTGTTTTTTAAAGAAAGGCATTAGTACTGGGGAAAAAAACCTCTAAAACGTGATAAGAGTCTTGCCAATGCATTAAGTCATACCTGAGTCTGTAAAGAGCCTGAAACAGTAACATTGAAAGGTAGGATTTGCAAAATTTCCTGTAACAAGTTAGTAAAATTCGTTCGGATACCCCATGATAGCAATCCTAAAAAATTAATGTAACTATGAAAGGAAAGGGTCAGTAAAATATCAGTGGTCTTATGCATGGTGGTTTTGATAATAAGCCTACTGATTTCAGTAGGCAGTTGGTTCACCTCAGGCGGTAGGATTTAGCCGTGGAACTCCTCTCCACATGCACCAGGTATGATTCTTCACTCCTTCTCGTCCACATTAAGACTCCCCTGGCAAAGGACGTTTTGGTGTTCATCTGGCTGAATATCTGTGAGCTGTCACAGAATGAAGGCAGGCAAAACCAGTAGAAAGCAATTAGTACATGTAATCTCCTCCTGCTCTCAAGTGCCCTAGCAGCCTCTTCTGGGAAAGAGAGCTGCTGAATCACATATGGCATAGCTCTAGCAAGCTCACAGTTCATGATTGACTTTGCACTGGTCATTGCTCTCAGCCCAGATTTGTCATAACTACTCTCCTGCTACTTTGCAATGAGGAGGCATCAAACCCATTTCTCTCCTGTTCTGCTCTAGAAGGTGAAGGCAAAAATATTTTTGATATCACAGCAACTTCATTGTCAAGATCAACAGATCTGGACAAACCCAACTGTAGGACTAAATGAAAATTCTGGATTGAAATAGCTGTTTTGGGTAAAGTTGCAGCTAGTGGCCAATATAAACTTTATGATAGTTGCCCATGCGCGCAACTGAAATTCTAAATATAAATCACCTTGAACTCTGGGACAGTTCAACTTTGTTTTTTCTATGTCTTTCCAGTGAACCCAACACCAGTTAAGTTTCTTTTGACTTTTAGTTTTGGTTATAAACATTTTCACTATTCTCCTCACACGTTATTTCATTTACTGTGAACTTAGTAATTAATTGTTGAGGGTTTTAGTAACTGTGTTGGGGATTTCTTGTAAAGCTTTTTGGCTATGTTTGTTTTTAGAGGCCATAAATCTCACCGTGTTTTATAAGACAACAGATTACTCAGACTAAGATATTTAGTAATATGTTGAACTGTGGTGGTGGTTTTTTTATTTCTTAAAGAACTGTCATAAAGGCTGTAGGTATTTAGTGATATTAATTAAGCAGCTTAGTACTCAGTAGATTAAACCAGTAGTTTCCTTTACTTATAATAATCCAAAACATGTTCTTATTCCTTTCCTTCTTTCTCAGTGATAGTCTCCTAATATTATTGGGATTGTTGTTATCATTTATCCGCTCCAGAAGGATATAGTCCCTGGAAACTAATTACTTGGGGGAGAGAGTAGGGAGGGGAAAGCCCAATCTATTTTAGTGATTTTAAAAAAAAGATAGTATTCTTCATGAAACGTTGGTTCCTAATATAGTATATTTCTTTATACTAGTAGTTTTCTCGTTATTGACTCATTCTCCATTCATTTTCCTTTCCCCTTGTAGCAAAATAAGAAAACCAGATTACTGTAAATTTTGGCACAGAAAGGTATTTGCATCATTTTCTTAGAAGTCACGTGCTTTGGATTTCCTCTTGTTTATGATGTATTGAAATGGCTTCCAGATGTTTTTAATTATAAAAAGTTTTCAGGAAAGCAAAGTAATCCATAATAAAATTTCCTCTATGTTTTTTAAAATAGCCAATAAATTAATGTACTGTAGCTTATCAAACCGCCACATCATTCTACATTTGACCCTGGTGCAGCAAGGTCTGGCATTTCCTTAGACAGCTCGTTTGGTCAGAAGCAAAGCAGGCTTCCCCAGGCATCCTTTCAGTTCCTCTTCCAAGGGAACATGTTCCCTTCCTGGGGCCAAGCCGGCGGTGCGAGCGCTCATTGGTGCGACCAGCTCTGACTTCCTACACAAACGTAACCAGCTCTGCTGCAGCGGCAGCGTTGTGATGTGGGGTGTGCCAAACTTTGAAGTCAGGACAGGCAAAATTTAGCTGCTAGTATGTGATGCTGTGCTGCATGGGGAGATTTTAATTTACAAATTTTTGGGCAGATGCCCAGATTTCTGTGGTAAAATCTGTAAGAAAACACAACAAAAATAAGATCAGATCAATTTTCAGGGACATATATATGGGTGGGGAAAAGGCTTTAATCATAAAAGACATTTTCAAATGGTCAAAGAACTAGACAAGGGACAAGAGCTATGAATCCTTAAAAATCTTCCCTGACTCTACCCCCTGTATTCAGTCAGCTGTTTGTTCATCCTAATGACTCACCTGACGAGGATGCTTACTCTCAGTCTGTATTTGTAGCAGGAGTTAAGGTAGGCAGGGTAATAGGAAATAGAAACCAACTTTACCATTTCAGTGCGTTTTCAAGCTGTATATGTATGCATGTGTGTGGTGGGTTTTTCCCCCAGAAATTTGTTACTAGAAAAAAATCAAGATCTGAAAGAAAAGGTATAGCTTAGCAAACATTTTGGTGAAAGAGTTGTGAGGCATTGAAGGAGCCTTGCTGTTGGTTCCTGGGTTTAGTGGCGTGCATGGGTCTTTAGATTTGTCCTTCAAAAAGATCTCTCTCTGGCAAACAGGGTCTTCAGTCCATATCCTGAAAAGCAGGAATACAAAAAATAAAGCATGTGCATTTGGTACTAGCCAGGTATGAGGATTTTGTGGGACTCTGAGGCAAATTTGAGGCATTAGGTCAAACTGTATGATGTTAGGAACTGTAAAAGCAGGAAAGCGTGCAGGATCCTAATGGACTAGATCCTCCTGCTTTTCAGCATCAATTCTCTTCTAGAGGTGCAAAGGGAAGGAATCACACCAAAGAAAAGCTTTATATGAAGTTTTTTCCAGAGTATCTAAACATACCAGGACATGTAATAAAAGCAAATTACTATTAGTGTAGCTATGCCAACTTCTCAAGTGGTATAAATGTTATCTGAATGGTGAAAGTGAGCTCTGTTGGCTTGCACCGCTTGAGATTCTTGCCTTTTCCCACTAATTTGCCTTGACTACTATTTCATCAGCTACTTTTGCAAAGAACAGTTAACAACCATGCAAAACTCCAAGCCTGTTTTGCATTAAAAGGGTAAACGCAGAGATTTCACCTTACTATTGAATCTACTTATTGCAAAAGCAGCACAGCACAGAGTTTGGACCCAATTTCAGCAGACAGGAGACAGAATGCTAAGAAATAGATGTAAGACAAACATCCCTTTTATGCCTCTTAAAAATGGTAACTGAGGGCAGTCTTGCCATCAGAATAGAAAATCATAATCAATGATAAGCAAGCTGGATTTTTTGAAAGGTGCAAGGAAGCAAATTGCATGCGATTTATTGCTGATCTGGGTAAGGATGGTGGCAGGACACGAGAAGGAAGGAGGAGACTGCTGCCCTATTACGGTGGCCAGCATGGCCGAGAACTTTGACCAAATTTTGAAAGAGACATAAAATATTAATGGTGCCAGCCCCCAAAATTTCCACCCAAAAATCCCTCAAGGTTTTGAGATGCCACAATCATTGCTCCCCGTTCTTAGAGTACTTTAAGAACTATAGATCCAGTTATTTCTTCACAAGAGTCGTGCAGCACTGCCGACGTTGGCTGGTCACGTGTTCCTCTGCTGCTCGTGCCCCATCAGTGCTGTTGTCTGTACTCAGGTAAAACTGCCACTGAGACCAGGGGAAGTTTAAATTTAATTTAGGCTGAGATGAAGAGTGTCACTTACCCAAGAACATCTCATCTGCTGCAGTAGGTTTCTGTGGTATTCATCTTTATCTCATTTTTTTAGTGTTAAGGTGGGAAAACCTCTTGCCCTTCTGATGCAGGGGTAATGAGGGTCCTTACAGACAGTGGTGAAGTGAGGTGAACCACCTCTTTGGAAAACAATGTATTATTAAATGTTTGACTGCAGTTGTTTATTCTTTGCTGGACACTAGTAATACCTGTAGTGCTTGCTACAGAGACAGGTGAGTTATGAGGAGTCAGTATAAAGCTGAGTCTCTTCACTCTTAAATATTTCCCCAAAGGAGAATTTTCATGGGAGACAGAGCAACCTCAGTGGTCAAAGTTTGATCATAGCTTTTGCTGTTACCAGCAGATGTGAGCTGAGGAGAACAGAACTAGGAAAAAACAGCCGAAGCACAGAGAATACACATATTTCAACTGACCTTATAAAATTCTGTACTGATCAACCTTCTGTTAAATTAATGTGCTGTTACCTAATCCTATTTTAGGATGAAAACCTGCAAACTTGTGCAGTAGTGCCCAGTCCTTGTGTGTTCAAACCAGCAGAGAGTAGCAGTGGTGATTTTAAAAAATTGTGAGATTTTCCTTAGATTCCTCTTTATTCAACTACTCTTCTCTTGCCCTAGTCAAGCTTGGTTCTGCTCCCAAAGGGGTGCCCTGCACATGCGGGCTGTCGCTGCCTGGAGGCTGCAGGTACTGGCTGTGGGGCCAGTGAGGGAGAAGCAGTGGGCATCCCTCAGCCAAGTGGCAGTCGGTCCTTTTGAGTCTGTGAAGTATCAGCAGCCTTTTTCTTAAGCAGCTGCTGTTCTTTAGACGCAATTTCACAGGGAGAGACAGGCAGTTGTGCTCCATCTACAAGTGTACAAACTCATCCTTCCACTGACCGCTGCACTGGTGGCCTGAGGCCTCGGTCCCAAGCGGAAGAAACTGGTGTTTCAGTGAAACCTGAGGAACGCATGAGAGAAAAAGTGAGCTAGAGGTAACAAAAAAGGTGTAGCTTTCTCTGGAAAAGGGATTTAAAGTGCTTTCAGTTATTTTTGTTGAGCTAAAACTGTACAAGCCATGCTGTAAATGTCAGGTAAAGAGATGGGGGGAGGATTACACAGCTCTCAAAATGGCGGTGGTTACTGACCTTCAGCGCTTGCAAGGGGCTTACTGAGCGCAGTGAGGGGAGCAGAAGTGGTGCTGATATCCCAGTCTCTGGAGGTGTTACACTGGGTCTTAAACACCTGAGAACTGGCTTTTATTTTCACATTTCATTTGCTCTTCACAGCTGCAAAAGGCTTGAGAGCGAAGGAGAAATGGGCCCAAGGTCTTTGGGCAGCTGTGTTTGTGGGAGTGCAGTTAGGTGTCTGCTCCTCAGCCTACCTGTGGGAATAGGGCTAGGGAGGAACTTGTGGGATATTTGCTGGCTGGCTCATCCATCAGGGAATATTTATTTGTTCATTAATTTATTTTATGAAGATTGTACAGGCTACACAGTGCAGTTCCTCACTGATCAGTCTTTGTTCAGAGTTTACAAACCATGACTTGATGGGAAGTGCAACACTATAGTCCTCCTCCTGCTCTTGGAGCTAGTGGTGTACATCAGGTTACTTGTAAAAACAAACCAGAATACCGTGCCTTTGTCAAGACTGTTATTCCATGGTTGTTGTTTTTTTTTATTTAAAAGTTTTTAAAGCATAAAACCTGGACTTTGATATCCCTATTGCACTGGACTAGAAGAACAATTGCATTAAGGAGACTATCTGCAAAAAATGGAAAAACAGAATGCTAGCATAGCTTTCTGTTACATTAAATTTCTGTTAAATAAAAAGGAAGCAAGGAAATATAAAGAGGTGGAAGCAGGGTTGGTTACATAGAAGGACTTCAGGGACACTAAGAGTGCAGGGATGGAGTGAGGAAAGCCAAAGCCCTTGGGGAGCTGGACCTGGTAAGGGGCTACCAGAAAGGCTCCTGCAGGTACATCAGCAGCACAGGGAAGGCCAGGGAAACTGTGGGCCCACAGCTGGTGGGAGTGCTGAAGAATACAGGGCCAGACTCTTCTCAGAAGCACCCAGTCAAAGGATGAGTGGCGATGGGTACAAACTGAAACACAGCAGATTCCACTTAAATGTAAGAAAAAAGTTTTTAATTGTAAGGGTGATCGAACACTGGAACATACTGCCCAGAAAGGTTGTGGAGTCGCTGTCCTTGGAGACATTCAGAACTGGACTGGACAAGGCCCAGAGCAGCCTGTTCTTGCTGACCCTACTTTGAGCAGGGGTTTTGCACTGGGCAGTCTCCAGAGGCGGCTTCCAGCCTCAGCTATTCTATGATTCTCTGAAATTCCAGAATTTGCAATTTAAACCAATAGCTGTGCTAACAATCTGCACTAAATTAATCTCGCTGTAAATCAATTGAATATTCATTATCAAAACTCTGTCAGTTTAATTTAACCTATACCTAAGTGTTCTATAAAAGCTTTTATTGAATCAGAGGCTGGCAGAAATGTGTGCAGCTTTTGATTCCAGTGAAATCAACCTGCTTTTTTAACAAATAGTCTTTCCTGAAAGCAAAACTGGCTGGAAGCAAAAGTGAAACTTGCTTTATTGCTTTTCGTTGTTCCAACTGAGAGAAACAGCAAAAGTAAATGGAGGTCACAGGTAGTGCTAAGTAAACAGAATTAAAAATATGAATTTGTTTATGATAGCAATGCTACTTTTACTAATACAGTGAAGAAATTAGTGTGTTTACTGATACTCTTATTACATTGACAGAGCCCTTTTCATCTTTTGTTTGAGTTTTCTGTAGTTCTTCCTCTTTTCATCAAATTTCTCTGACCCAGCTCAAACGCTTCATGGTTGTAAATACCTGTAAGACACAAGTTGCTGTAATTTGTATGTTACTGTAAGAGGTAGCCTAGTGTAAATCATGCCATGAAAGTGAGTAATTTACTCTGGAGTGAGTGCAGCCCACTGCTGTCATTGGCTCCAGGAGGAGGGATGTCCATTTGTGCCTGTGTGTGCTGAGAAAGGTGAAGGCTGAGTGAAAGCAGATCAGGCCTGCTTTGTTTTACACCCTCCTGTTAGCTGTTTTGCCAATAATTCTGTTGAAACCTTAAGTCCACTTCTGTTCTTGGGATGCTAACTTGCACAGGTTTCTTCTGCCACTTATACCCACAAACAGCCATCATGTTATTTGACTTCCTCCATGCTGTCTGCAGCTACAACTGCTGACCATAAGCTACTTATGGTTGACTGTGACTCCTGGGAACCAGTATACCCATTTTGCCACCACTTGATCTGATTGGATTCACTTTAAGTAGCACATTATGCAATGTGAATTAAATTAATGTATATTGCATAGGCTACCTGGGGCTTAGAGATGATACTGTCCACCAAGCATATCCCTAGCTGAATGTGGATAGCTGACAACATTGTTTTTCATCACTCCTAAACTAAAATAGAAGAGGTCTGTGACACCCTTCATTCCTCAAGCAGTGTACAGGAGTTTGTGGCTAATTCCTTCTGATGTAGGTTTTCTCCATGCCGGTTATGTATGACCTATAGATATTCCCTCATATACCTGCTACACGGACTTCCTCCTCCTTCCTTTGGCAGTTACACCTATACTTGGCAGGAACAAGGACATTTTCTTGCCCCTCTCATTATGAGTGAACTTCAGGTACATAAACAGATTCTTTTTTAACTAATTTAATATGCATGATTTTATTTTATTTATTTTGTCTTTATTCCAGCTCCATCTTGAAATGACTGACTGTAAAAGATTTATTTAAATTTTTGAAATTCCTTTTTAATGCAAACACTGATTCAGCCTCTAGCAGTGCAAGATACTGTAACCCAATAACACTAAGTCTTCTTTTCTTAATTCTTAAATGTTTCCCTTCCTTCTTCCCTTGTGGAATAGGTGAGAAAAGCAATTGCCTCCACTGCTTAATGCATCACAACTCAAAAACTCACTCCATCCATGTAATTTTGAATCCCAGCCCAGCTGGTGGTTCCTAGATTTCAGGCTCTGAAGATGAGTTCAGCACTTTTAAATGAATCACTCTGAACTGTATTTCTGTCAAAGAGTCTTTTTTTCTTTTTTTCTTTTTTTTTGGCTGGAAGGTTTTTTTCTGATTTTTCAGATGTAGACCCTGAAAAGAGAACATTCTCATAAATGTACCAAAAGCAAAGAAAAATATTACAAATTTCTGAGTTTTTCCCTGTTTATTTAAAGTTGTTGTTCTCTTTCGATTGTCTTTCAGAGCAACAAAGATGTGTGGGATATGCTACTTTTGCATATAACTGGCCTTGTTCTTACTTATTAATGAAGTAATTTCATCATAAAATGGACGCTTCTGTGCTTTTGCAAAAGCCTAGTCTTTTGAGGAGCACTTTTTACTTCACATCATGAGAAGTTAGTGGAGAAGTCTTTTTTTCATCTGTTGGCTGTGGACAGTTCTTTTCAAAACCAAGTTTGTGGATAATGTCCAGCTCTCACTAGGAAGTTTGGGTTTTAATAATCTGCTTGCTTGTGAAAACATATTATCTACTCTGAAAACAGAAACAATGTATAATGAACTGGGATACATTTTCAGTTTTGATCATTAGCACACAGCCTTGGTTTTCTTTCTTAGTTTCTTATTGATACCAATTGAATTGATTAAGAAGGGTATAAAGGAAATCACATAGCTTTCTCAGTTTTTCTTCAAGGATGTTTGTTGAGTGCCATGCTGCTTCCCTCCATAGAGGCAGGCAGAGTCTCTAAGATGCTGGTTTCTATCTTGAATTCTGAATGGGGGACATGCTTTTCCGGTTAGTTGCAATTTAAAATGCAGATAGTTAAACACAAAACTACCAAGGGAGGTATCTGAAAAAATCTTGCCTGTATTTATAATAATTACAAATAAATAATGTCAAAATATGGGAAGTATCATCATCTAATATTTTATTCATAGTAGTATTCACATCTTAAAAAGAGAAAAAAATGCAGACAACTGTTTTGCAGTTACTTCAGGGTATCCCCTTACTTGCATTGAGTTGGCTGAAAATAAGTATAATTTCAATGAAAATTCTTAACTTTAAATTGTTCATTTTGAAATATACAGAATAGCTACTCTTTTTGAAGAACAGTGTACACTTTGAAATAAATTTGAGATTAAAAATATTTTTGAAAGAGTTCACTCTTTTAAGACATAACCATTTTTTAGAATCCTTTCAATAATGTTTTCAGTAAAGTATTTAAATGAGCCATTGCTTGACAGATATCTCATGTTAAATGTGGGGATTTTGTTTAGGTTTTTTTTGCAAAGCTGAACCTCCTGTGGAGAAAAAGGGTCTGACAAAGAAACAGGGAAAATTAAACCCCACAGGAACAAAAAGAACAACAATTTGAAAAATTGTCAGCCATCTTTATTCACAACCAGTGAGTACTTGAGAGAGGGCTGTTTGGTACTTGTCATTTCTGGAAGAAGTGTGGAAAAGACAGACTGGCCTGTAGTCAATCCTGGCTTTCCCAATGCTTGTTGCTCCAGTATGGTGACTGAGCTGCTCAGATGAGAACCCTTGGTCTGTATTCCTCAAAAAGTGATTAATTTAAATAACATTGTCATTTTAAGTAGGGTTCATTTTCACTAGAACAGGTGAGGCCATAAATAAGCAGTCTTAACTAACAGATTTGAGATAACTCCCAGGAATGAGGCAATGACAAGTTGCTGATGATAGTAGCTTCTCCAGCTAGCAGAACTATGAACAGAGAAGGTTTTGTGAGCTCAGTGTACTTGGTCCACTATGAAAGGCGAAGGACTGAGGAAGGACATAAGATGAGCCATATTAGACCCAAGACTTATCTAGCCCCATAATCTTGTCCCAGGTGTGGTCAAAAGTTGAAGAATGTAGATGTTCCTCTCTGGAATGCTCTTCTAAACACAAAGAGGCTGTCCTGGCATTGCTGAGCCAGAAGAGGGGTTTTTCTTCTTGCGAGAATTTCATAAGTACTTTTTCCAAGAATCCAGTCAGTTACTGAATTTGTGCCAATTTTTGCATCTGCAGTGATATCCTTCTTCAAGGTGTTTCACAGCTTGACTGTACATTGCATTGTTTTGAGTGTGATATCAGCTCGTGTTGTTTGATGCTTCTGAGCTCTCATATTGGAAGCAGCAGTGAATGGATCCTTATCTACCCTTGCCACACTGCTAACAACTTAATAGGTGTGTATCGTAATCCTCCCTGTGGCATGTCTTCTGTACTGGAGAATCCCAGTACATTTGGTTGTTTCCTTTACAGCAGTCATTCTTCAGCTTTTATTATCCTTGCCACTCTTCCCCAAACCTTTTCTATTTCATTATACCCATTTTAGAAGGGAGATCAGAACCAGATACAAGGGCTCTGTGGATTTATGCACTGATACAATCATGGTCTTTCACAGTGATTCCTAAACATTTAATTTGCTAGTTTTTTCTGACAACTCTGTTGCTGCTCTGACCTTAGTCATCTTTCCAGCCTTTGGATGAAGCATCTGAATCCCCAACTTTACTTCTGTAGTCCCTTGAAAAGTAGACTTCCTAAAGAATCCCGCTGGATGATGCTGACTAATGCTGAAAGTCCAAGTTCCAGGCAGCAGGGTGAAAAGAAGGTGTTGGAGGCAGGTTCCTGAAGGTGGAAAGCTGATGTACTTATGCCCTGTGCAGTTTTGATACTTGATAGAAGTAGTTAAAACAAAGCTCTTGAAAGACTGTGCCGGGTGCTGAAGAATATTTTTCCCCAGCTGGACCCCTCGCCATATGTATGGTATTATGACTGTAACTGTATTATACCATATAAATGAATGATTTATGTAGTGATTTATCCACTCTACCATGACTGTGTGACCGATCTCTATTACTAGATCATATTCAAACCTTTACAATGGCAATGTATGCAGCTTTGTATTCTGGAGCGTTACCTGCTCTTTAAACAATAAGACCTGATAGGGCGTATATTATTGCCCGCTAGAGCATGCCTCCAAGTGTTCATTAAGCACAATTCTGGAGGCTGCAGTCGGGGGGCTGCATCCACAGAAGAAGCAGGTTTCAGCCTGGCCATACAATCCCAAAATTGGTTTCCTGGGACGAGAGCGAACATTTGTAAATTTTATGAGACCAAAAAGCAGGTTGTTTTGCTTTTACTCAAACTGTTCCTAGGTAAAGAAAAATAGTAGAGGGTGGGAACAGACATTCAAGTAATAGTCATTTCTCTTTCATATTTTAACTAATTGTTCAGATATTTTTGACTGGTGATGCTGTGGTGAGTTGTTCTGCCATTGTGGCAGGTGCTGCTATGAAATTCTTCACTCTTTTCCTTTTGATTCTGAGTCAGTTGCTTTTCCTCTCAAGTTGGCTTGTCTGGCAAGTGAGCCATTTTGATCTTTTGTTTTATGAGAGAAGAGCTGTGGCACGATAAGCAATGGACAGAAGTGGTGTTTTTAAATGAGCACCAGAATAAAATAAAGCTGCTGTGTTCTGTGACCTACCCGATGTCCCTGTGCCTTTGGAGGCGTAGTGCCATTAGACTATACAGCCATGATCTTCCACAGGAAGCTGCGTCTTGGGGCTTAGGCTTCATTATGGGATGATTTGAGGAAACTTGCCCTTAGGTGGCAAGAAGTACGTACCTACGCTGTGACTTATAGAAAATCCATTCTGTCGGTTTGGCAATTCAACAGTGAGTTCACAGTGGGGAGGAAGAAGTAGATCCCGAGTGTTTACTACTCACTGTATATTCTTTTTAATAAAAGTGAAAGATCAAAACAGCCCAGCTGCCAATGAAATGAGATAAAAGTAGTAATTCATCTGACAGACTTCTAAATGTGTTCCTCCAGACTTCTTATTTCGTCAGTGATTTAGCCCTAACATTTATTTCCCGTGCAGCTTTTTCAAGGGCTGGACTTTATTTCCTCATTCAGCCTCTTTTTCTTAAAAGAGATATCAGAAGCATAAATGCACCTGATACATTCTTTGTAACAAACTGAGAAAGGTCCAAAATGTCCAGCTGCCAGAAGTCATCTGTTGGAAAGACACAAGAGTGGTCTGGGCAGTGTAACAGAGCATCGTTCACAGGAATTATAACTTAAGTCACTTTTCCATTTGCATTCGTTGTTCAAAATTGTATTAATGCTATGAAATAAAATAGCGTCCCTGACTCTGCTTCCTAAATTGAGGAGGAGAAATCCTGGCAGAGGGAGAACCTCCATCTTGTCCTGTGTTAGTAGGGAACAACTTTTCCAAGTTCCCCAAAAACCTCTGTGTAAGCAGTTGCTTGCTTTGTGGTTTCAATATATATAAATACATATATGGAGGTCCAAATGTTCCTACACAGAATCTCTACAAATGCATATCCTGAAATTCTCACATGTCTCTGAAGGCTGGACAAAATGTGCCTTAGAGCAGAAGAATTGTTAACTTTCTTTTTTTGGTCACCGTTGTGTGTGTGTGTGTCCCGCTTTTTTGGCCTCTGGAAGATTGGCATCAGTTATCACTGCTGTGATAACTTCACACTTCTACAGCATATGATGCACCACTGCAAACTTGGCTTGCAAAGCATTTGATTTAAAACAGTAGAAAGCATCTTAAGATTTGTTCCTCTAAATTTTGTTTATTACTGACATACAGATATGAGAGGGCATAATTTTGGTAGCTAGATCTAATCAGCACTTTGTATATAAAGTGCATAAAAATCACACATCAATAGCAGTCCATCTTAGTGAGTCTGCATTCCAGATCGTTGTGTAGTAGAAGTTAACTGTTCCTCTCAATTCTCCTGGAGCCCAGCTGGTCTTGCTTAATTTCACACTATTTTATATTCTGTTTATTACTGAGGCCAACAAATATTTTATTTTAGCTGTTTGTACATATTAAACAAACATGGGATCCTGGTGGAATGTCTCTGGCAGAAACAGGCTAATTCCTTATACCCTCAGAGTCCCTTCCACACTTGAAGGAGTGGGCTCAGCCAGTTAAATTAGGCACCCAAACAGGAAAACCACAGACACACAATTACAGTTTCAGCCAAAGCTAAACAGTGCAGCATGAAAGTTGTGGTGGTGGTGTTTGGCTTTTTCACAGTGAGGCCTGCATGAACAGAGACAGTTGGCAATGTCTCTGTCAGAGACTGCCTATGGGAAGGAGGAGAAAGGGGATTCCTGCTTCATGGAGCTGGCAGAATCAGTTTAGCTCTCCTCCATGAAAAGATCATCATAGGTACTCAGCAGCAAAACAGCACATTTCAGTTTCCAGACAGTGTCTTGGGTGCCCAGAGACTGGAAAAATCTAAGGGGTTTAGGCTTCATTTTTTCTGCAGATTTCTGCCCTGACTGAGGTCACCAGGCCCTGAGCATTATTCACAACGTTCATGAATCTGAAAGAGCTGCTGATCAGGTTGGACTATCAGAAGAGGTGGTGAGTGTCCCCCGTGCTGACTGCCTGATGGCTTTGTGGTTAGAAAACATGCACAGAAGGTATTAATTTGGGCACTTGCAGGAATATTTCAAACCTAGTCTTCCACTTTCTTACCATTGCTCAAACCACTGGCATATTAGATTTAAAAAGAAAGGGCACTACCATAAAACTCCATTTAAACAATACTGTAGACCTGCTGTTTTCATTGAAGGACTGGTGCAGACAATTCTGTGGTGTAGCACCAGAATAGCTAGAGACCCATTTTTCTTTGTCTATTTAGATGCCTGAGCATCTCTCATTCAGAGAGGTAGAAATTTAAGATCCAACCTATGTTCATGCCTCACGGCTAGTTCTGGTGGCTGCTTCTAAGACCTGTGCCCAGCTGTTACTGCCAGCACTACCTAAAGTTCGCATTGTTTGGTTAGGAAACTTAGGCATTAACACAAATTTGGTTGTACACTGCTTCAGTGGCTGGATATCCAAAAGTTAGATGTACCAATGTACAACTTGTAGTACTTCATTTACCTAGCCCTTACCTACTAGGATGGTACGTACCTTAGAAACCCTTAAGGGAGGTAGAAATCTGAATATAGGCTGCTAGACCAGTCCTTTAAAGAGTGACAGTGAATGATCATTGTGACTCTGGTCTGTCATGATGAAGCACAACCGTGCTACTTTATTTATTCTTAATAGAGGGTGAGCTGTATACTGTGTTCTTATGCTGCCATTGCCAGACTATAGCTGGAGAGCTCTTGGGATGATGAACTAGTGCTCAGTAAAGTTGTCTGGTTTCACACTGTCTTTCGTGGAGTGTATTAGACTGTGAGCTGTGCTGACTTGTATTTTGCCTCTGAGGAAAGCTCAAGTGGTATTTTTTAACTCGGAAACTGTAAGCAGTTTGGTCCTTGGCTACTTTAAAGACATAGCTTCACTACATGGGGTGCTGCAGCGATTTAGATTGGCTGAAGTAACCAAGCTGGCAGTACCCTCATTTAACTGGGAAAGAGCTTGTTACTGTCTTTTTTTAAAATTCTTCAGATCTGAAAATTATTTTCCAGCCCTTTGGTCCAGAAGAGGCCAGGCTTCTTGATTTAGCCCATGCGTTTAATAGTAACTATTTCATTTTCAAAAGGACAGAGCCAAGTTGCACGCAAGCATTTTTTTTGAATGACAAATATTTTTTTTGTGATGGTTTGATGGTATTGTAGATATTGATTACAATTTAGTATTGTTTCCTCAATAAAAATTGCTCAGGCATGGTATTTGTAGCATAAAATAACTTAAGAGTGATCAAAGATGTAGGAATCCTGGTTTCTGTGTGAACTGAAATCTTGTTAGTCTTTTCTCATGTTGGTGGGTAGAAAAAGTCAAGGGATGGTTGGTTGCCTAATGAGGGCAGGATACAGCTGGGAGGAAGCTTGCAACTCTGTTACAGGATCTGCAAACAATCTAGTCACATCAAATAGATGCCCACTGTTTGCCAAAAACCAGTTAAATAGGGAGATAATGAGGGAAATAATGAGCATAATGAAATAAAGAAAAAGAGAACACTGTTGTTCTTTAATATGGTGACCTTTTTTGAGATGTGTCATTTACACCGGCATTCATATTAGTGTTGGCCCATGTTGATTTTGCAATACTTAGTTGTGTGATGGCTTCTTACCAAAGCTGAGGAAGCACCCTGTGGCTGGCCTCACTCTAGACTCGATAAGCTATTACAGTAATGCTGTAGTTAATGGTTTCTGGAAAGTTGATATCTATCTGCATTTGAACACACACACATTTTGCGCTAAATATTGAGAAATCACAGGTATGTAATGCAAATCCTGGGTGTGCCAGCCAAGCCTGTAGAGAAAAGCTCATTAGGATTAATCTCTAGCAGGGTGAGTAATGCAAAGGGAATGAGGTACTTTCCTTCCTGAGACAGCAGACATTTGACATAGCTTTCGAAGGGGCTTCACTGGAATGTAGTCGATTGCTTTGTGCAATAGTTATGTCAGCTTATTTAATTTAGAACAGCTTGCTTTAGATTGGAGAATACGATACTAAATTAAAAGAGATATGTAGCAGCATACTCCGCAAATAGATTTAAAACAAAATATCTTTGTTTGGAAGAAATGAGATACATAATTACCCAATGTACATTAAAAGCATTAAAGGCAGCAACATATGAATGCTGTCTTACCTCCTGCTCTGATCTTTGAGCTTTGCCAGATTTTTACGTTTTAGTAACCATATTTGTGAGTGATGCATTCATTACATCTCATCTCTGTCCAGTTTCCACAGTGACTTCCACATGTAATATCAGGAAAATTAGTTGCAGCCCAAGACTACTAATGTGGTATTTTAGGAAGGAGTAGCTAAAGACGACTCATTTTATTAATGGTTCTCTATAGTCTTTCTTAGGTAACGTAACTATTGTGTAAAACAATGGGATTTTTCCTCACGAGTGCTGTAGTCACTGCTAATCGGAGTCAAATTCTTTTGAGTGGTATGTAATTATTAGCCCCATAAAAAGAAAAATAAATTGCTGAGTTTATCAATAAAGATATACAGAGCCA
The DNA here is from genome assembly GCA_013399095.1 of Psophia crepitans. NCBI lineage: Eukaryota > Metazoa > Chordata > Aves > Gruiformes > Psophiidae > Psophia > Psophia crepitans. Next base: position 63,617 of record VWZZ01000322.1, read on the forward strand.
AATACCAACACGAAGAAAATTTCAATATAATTTACAGTGTTGAACCATGTTGCACTGCATTCCCAAGTAACACAGTGGTATTTGTAGTTTCAGATTGAGAACTTTATATTTTGCCTCTGCATTTTTTCAAAATTTCATCTCTATTACATGTTTCGTTCTGGATAACTTATCAGGCAGGGTGAGGATTTTTGGAGATCCTTTCTAAAACTCTTAATCGTTTTTCAAAGAAAGTTAACGGAAAGGGTAGATTTTCTCGATAATCCTTTCAAAATTAAAATATAACACGAAAACACTATGTTTAAGTGACATTAAGGGTCTTAAACCAACTAAAGCTGGGAAATTCAAAGTGAATAACTAACACTCTCTTGTAAACCGCTCTCATGTATTACAGCTGACAGTGGGGAAACAGAGGTTCAGAGAGCAGTTCAGATAATAATCTTAAGTTTGGACATTGCCTGAACCTCAGTAGTTGGGAGAGCAGAATAGATGTCTGTCAAGATCATACTTTCTCATGAGAGATATGGTATTTCCTTTTCATGATCATGCTGAACATGGCTTTTCTTTGGCTGGTTTCTGCTTTTTTTCCCTGATTAACAGTAAGGGCTTAGTTCAGAGAGGTAGTTTCCAACAGAGAGAGATCTAAAATCTGAATCTGAAGCCTTGGAGGATCCTGATCCCAGGCTTGCATTCTCTGCCATCTCTAGATTAAAAAAACAACAAACCCAAAACCACAACGAGCCAGAACCTCCTTTTACTCTTTTAAAGTATTAGGGTCCAGGCTGACCTTTTTTTGTTGAAACTAGTTCAGTGTTCTGTGTTTACACACTTTATTAGCTTCATATTGCCAGTATATCAGAGGAGCATTAGTTAGGCACAGCAGGACTTGTTAGAGAGAATCTATTGTAAAGGTCCCATAATTCATATGATTTATAGATCGTTCTAGAGGTTTATTAAAATTCTCCAAATATTCTGACATATCTAAAAAAGCGGAGGTTTTATATGTCTTCATGCTGTTCCTTTAAGCTGAATGGCAGATTTTTGTGTAGGAAATGGAATTTAATATTCTTAGGGTTTTTTTTCAAATAAGCTAAAACTGCAGTTAATTTGAGGCAGCAGAGAAACTTTGTCTTTTAGCCACTAACACTAAGGTTAGCCCATATTTTACAGAACTCTTGCAAGCAGAGCCTGCAGTCTGATTAATGTCAGAATCTCCTTGCAGTTTTTCTCTGAGCACATTACTTTAAAATTTGCATAATTGTTTAAAGTTGCACATTTTGCTGATACTGCCCCTGTTAAATGATACAAGAAAACATGACATTACATTACCAACAGGATCAAAACAGAAACTGACACTTTTATGCAGTTGTGTATTTTGTGAATCAGAGCAGTAATTGGAACGTATTCATGATTTCCTTGACTCCCCCTTATTCTGCTCCACCCCTGCTCCCCCTGAAACTGTCCGTGTAAACTCTGAGGATATTTAACACATTTTAAGCTGTCCAGTTCAGTGTAGCTCCTTGTAAAGTAATCTGGCATGATGATTCCTACTTGGTGAGACGTGCTCAGACATAAACTCACTCATACACATAGCAGCACATAAAGCATGAACCTGTTAAGGATTTCACCTTTTAAGAAATGACAGAATAATTACAGGACAACATGTCCTTCATGAGTAAAGACAACTAAGCTAAAGTGCTTTCAAGACTGGCGTGGCCTACTTCTCTTCTAGCAAACTGCATAAATCATATACTGCTAAGGGACTGATTCATACACTGAGTGATAAGTGGAATCTATAGAATGGTGTATATAAATGTGTGGATAATATACACGTACACTGAACTGAATTCAGTTTTTAGTTACAGCTAGGCAACATAGCTGAGTTGATATAGCCTGAACCCTGACTTTGTATACAGATAGAGAAAATGTAGAGGATGAACGGCGTGCTTCCTTAACAAAGGGTAGATAAGTTATTCCATTTTCAGACCTCTTGAGGAGGGGATTGCAATAGTTGGTAAATTGGCCTCAGGCTGAAACGTAGTGTGTTAGTAGTTCTCAATTGTGGAATGAGTGTACCTGGCTTTAAAAAAGAAGAAAAAAAAAAAGGGGGGGGGGTCTATCCTCTAATTTTACCTCTTTGGGAGTGAATAAAAAGTGAAAGTGTTGATGTTTGCAGTACTTAAAAGAAAATATGCCTTAGCAAAAAATACAAATAACCCCAAACCAGAAGTATCTTCTGGCTTTTCAAGTTACCTATCTCTTACAGTATCTTTCTGGTGAACAAATTGTTAAACTACTTTGTATGTTTTTATGACAAGAAATTTTTCAGATGCTGTGGATAATCTATATTAGTGAGAAGATCTTTCTTTCTCTGAACACTTTAACTGGACAGATTGCACATATGCTTTAGCATTACCAAAGGCCAGGTGAATCCTGAAGAGCTGTAAGCAAGGGCAACTCAACCTCTGAAGGTTATCCAGAGATTTAAGCTACGTGAAAATTATACTTGTCGGAAATACCTCCTCTTCACAGGCAAGGGTACTACTTTTTCTTGGATGTAATTTTAGGGCCACAGTTTCAAAGTACGCTTAATAGACTTCTCTTTGCGTACAAAGAACCTTTGCCCCTTAATACATAGTGGCACATCGGTTGTTCTAGATAGCTAACATTTGCATGCATAGGCAGTAGATTCTGTCATTTATGCATGTAGATAATAGAATTTACATGCACAAAACTCATTTGGACTCGGCCTCAGAACAGATTGGGAGGACAGGTATTTAAGATTTGAGGGACAGATGCACAGTAGGGGACTGCTGGGGTAAATGATGGTTGAGTCTGGAATATTGAAATAAGGATGCCAAAGAAAGGATGAAGACAGTGCTCATCTGCGTTTGAGTTGTGCTGAAAGCAAAAAGAGTTTAAATACAAAGAGCAAGGCAAGAATTATATCAAAGGTCACCTTTCATTGTGAAGAGAACTCTAGCTTGAGACATGAAATTTTCCTTTCTGAAATATGTTTTTACCCTGTGGTCTCTGTCCAGTGATGGCCTTTAATACATCTTTCATGAAATTTTAGCCAGAACCTAGTACTTATGTCACTGATACCAAGTCATTTAGCAGAGATTGTAGACATTTACGAGTCAGTCCTTCAACTTAGGTGAGTTTCTTAGGCCCACAGAAGTAAATACAGGGATATTGGTTTTGTGCCTGCTGAAAAAGTATGCTTGAATATTTAGATTACTTCAAAATTACTTCGGTTGGTAGAGTATCCTTCTATTTGATCTTGGTCAGCCTAGAATAACATTCTAGGTCTGAAGTTCAGGGACATCTTTCACAGTGTAAGAGGAAAATAGTATCCAGATCTAAATGTTGCTGTTTGGGACCCCAACTAAACAAAGCTTATCACCTCCACCAGGGCCACAGCACACAGGAAAGTACTGTCTAGATTCAAACTATGAAAAACCTTTTACATTTTAATATCACAGTGGTCACTTGACTTAGCCCACTCTTTGCTTAAATAAGATCTCACTGAAATTAATGAGTCCCACTGGAGTCAATAGGATCTTTTTCTGAGCAAGTAGAAAACTCTTGTGGCTCTGTTTCAGTGCACTGACTGTGTAATATCAAGGCCTCTGCAGCAATGCACTTAAACACAACTGGGTGAAATATGGAGAGAGCAGAAGTCTTAATTTCGAATTTCTCAGGTTTGTCAGATTATGTTATATAGTATCAGATTGTTCTGTGAAAGCTGAGGCCACAGGAGTCCCATTACACTTCCTGGGCTAGATCCTCAGGTGATGTAAATTGGTGTAGTGCTACTAGAATAAGTGAAACTGTGTTGATTTCACTAGCTCAGGATTTAGCCCACTAGGTCTGAGATAGCTATAAAACCTCACTGTGCACTTTGAAAGTTGTACCCAATAAATGCTTCTGCAGTGCCGTTTTTTATAGTGTCTATAGGAAACCCACTTTGTGGCTTAAAAGCACTAACTAACGAAGGCCAACATTCTGTCATTCTTGCACCGTAACTGTTAATACTAATAAGTGGAGTTTTAAGTGTACTGTGTTTTAGTGTGTTTGATCTTCTTTTTGCTTTTTGGTTTGTCTCTCTGAACTATTTGTATCTTGAACCACTTTTACAAGCACGCAAACATCAAGGGAGTATCACTAGCAGGGATAGTGCCCTGTATAGTTGAGTATCCTCTGCCAATGCATGCGTGTACTTGCACGTAAATGCTAGGTATGTACACATGCGCACACAAAATTAGTATACAGTAAGTGTCCTCAAGCATCCATTTGGTAACTAATGAAATGACATTTTTGCAAGAAAGCATTATGTCTCATAGTATTAGCCATTCCAGCGTCTAGACTGAACTCCACTGCACTTATTGACTATGCCAGTGATTTGGCATTAACAGTTGAGGTTGTTTTCCTAGGAGATGGCGTTGCCATGAACCTCTAGGCACTGAAATGATCTGAGTTGAAGGACACCGCTTTTACTTGGGTTAGAGTGAGGTGACTTCTCTTTTTAACCCAAATAATTCCTGTGGCCTGGCTGACACTGCAAACCTGTAAAATGGAGAACAGGTACCTGCGACTGTATCATTAATTAGTCCTCTTTTTATGGAGAATCTACAAGAACAGGGATTCAAAGGACCTTTTCTTGGGAGCAGGCTGTTATCAGGCACTTGGGACATTTTCTTCAGAGGCTGCAGGCTGTGGTTCAGATTTCAGCTACGAATTAGGCTGTGAGTAGATTTGAACTTGAGTGTCTTGAGAGAAACCAAGAACAATAGCAGCTTCACACTGTGTCATGCCTCAGCTCCAGTGAGTAATGCTAAATTACTTGCATTGTCACAACCGTGCACTTCCCGTGGTGATCCTAATGGGTCCCTGCATATCCAGTGGGAATCACAACATTGGCTGCATATGTTTTTTAAGATTTTTTTAAGATATCATGGAATACATCCAGAACCCAGAGTGGTGTTTTCTTTGGGGCCCCAGACCATAGAATGTTTGATTACTGATGCCATTACTAAAAATAGCCATAGGAAAAGGCACAGTTTAATCTTTTAGAGAAATGTTTGGGGAATGGGGGTTCGGGTGACTTGGTTTAGAGCATAATTTCCCTATAGGTTAGAATCTATATAATTATAGTAAAATTATGAAATGGATTGCCTGCCCTTTTGTATTCAGACAGTGGGCATATTGTACCCTTATTAAAGCAGAGTTGCTGTTCCTAACTTGTATATTTTTCTTAGCCCTTTCATTTCATATGCTAATCTTCACCTAACTTGTAAAGTTTTGATTGGGTGTTTGATGCCAGTTTCAGAGGTGATGTGTAATTTGGATTTCCTTGCATTTGCTCAAACATAATGAACCCAACTTATAGCTAGTGGGATTTGTAAGCATATTGCAAACCAGGAAAGAATGTAAGCCAATAAATGTAAGGGAGTCCAGAAGGTATCTGATTTTGAATAGTGTATACTGAGGGCATAATCTACATTACCTTTGATGACTCCTAGACTCTACTGAACTTTTGAGTTAATTAGAGTCACAATGACCACTAGAATTTTTTATTCCTGTTTCCTGTTGAAGCTCAAATATTAGTCTTGGGACACATTTTCAAATTGACTTGTCCATCTGTACTTTAAATTACACAGTTAGTAGCCATAATTAGATTTTTTACATTCCTGAATATGGATGTGTGTGTCAGAACACTCAAGAATGTCAGACAGATGGATTTTCAAAATGAGCCAAGAACTGAAGAAATGGAAGTAGCCCTAGTGACCCTGTAACATGTATCCACATCTCTAGAAGTTTTTTTGAGAACTTGGAAAATTCAAACAGCAACTGCAAAGCACTGTGTATCCCCAGGCAGTCTTAATTTGCATGATCAGCACTTACTCAGCAGAGTAGCATAGGTATTGGAGACCTTGGTATATTAAATGGGTCACATTTAACTGTCCTTGAACAATTTCTCCTATGTATTAAACATAAACAAGATTTTTGTCATATTCAGCATCACTGTTTCTCTTTTCTCCACATTTTCTTTGATACAGGGTAATTTTTCTATAGGAAATTTTAGTGGGTCACAGTGAATATGTTATGCCACTGTCTTCCCATACTCTTGTTTAAGAATTATGCATTTCTCTCTTTTCATTTTCCTTGTTGCTTTTCCCTGAGAGTTGGGCAATTCTATCTGAGCAAAAATGAAAACTTAAAAAAGTTGGGTTTTATAGCTGAGGATTGTAGGACACAGTACACAGGCTCTTCTAGTTTTCTAAATAGCCTTTGGAAACTGACCATCTCTTGTCATGTAAATCCAATGCCCTGTAAAACCACTGCCCACAGATCAAGCTGGCTGTTGGTAACCGGAAAGAAGATGCAGGAGACCACTGGTTTTCAGAGGCTACAGAAGGAAACTGGTAGCAAAGTTCAAATGTAAATAAAGATGACAGGAAAACATTCTTTTCTCTTTCACAGTAAAATCCAAACAAGACCACCTTTAACAGCCTTTGGTGTTTTCCTGTGATGTGTTAAATAAAAGGTTTATCCTTTATGTTACAGGAGACACCTTTGTGCCTGTTAAAATTCTCTTCTTTTATAGCATCCAGGAAATGTTTCTCAAAAGTGAGTGGTTTTACCCCCTGAATAGTTTTGAACAGAACTCCATGAAGTCGCTGTATCCTATGCCAAAATGTAAGGCATGAATTCAGTGCAGAGAAAGAAGAGGAAGAAAGTGAGGAAAAAACTTCTAACAGTTACTTTACACAAAGAAAGCTTTTAAAAGGGTTGGGTTTAAGCATGCTACTAGCTTTGATGTAATTAGCTTGCTGTTAGAACTATTCTAATGTCTGAAAGAAAGGGACCGTAATTAAATTACAAATTCTGTTTGCTTTGTATCTCTGTTTAACAGATTTGTAAGTCTACAGTCCTGCACATGCAAAAATTCTCTATATAGATCACTCATTTCCAAAATCCCATATATTGTGAAAGCTTGGAAGTCAAAGTTAAACATTACTTTCTGTGAAATATGGGGTGATGTGTCAGCAAAAGAACCAGGTTTGTTCAGGCTTATTTGAAATTTGGCCCATTCAGTGTGAAAATCTAAACACATTAAAAGATTCAATCCTAGGGGAACATAACACTACTAATATACACAGGAGTTAAGAAACTCTTGAGATAAAAGCTTGAATTTCAGTGACTGGGTTTGAAATAGCTTTCTTTTTTAAAAAAATGTTCATTCTTACTATTAACAGTCGTCTTTTCCCTTTCTCTCTCTTTTTCTTTCTTTCTTTTTCTTTTTTCTTAAAGAAAAACCTTAGCAATATTCACATTCTAAATAGAGGGTTCATAGGACACTTTTACTGACAGATTGCCTTTAAGGACTCTCTTGAATACATTACCTCCCCAGTGTTCTTAAATTTTACTGTCTTAAAACAGTCAAATAAGTTGGATAACTCCCTTCAATGTGTTTTCAATTGCAGATCATGGCACTTTCATCCAACAATTTTGAGGAGATAACTTTTAATTACAATAATAAGAACCACATGGGCAATGATTGATGCAAACCTGATGTGTCCTTTTACTTTATTAATCTTTTTAATTAGGGACAAAAGAATGCTGTATCTGTTGAGAAGGAGAAGAGATGAGTTGTGATCTTCTGCTGCACTTTTGTGACTTAAAAAATTGTATTGCTCACCAGAAGTGTATGTTTACCTGGATATAACAGGTGAGAGCAATTTGCATGGAGTTTTCTCCTCCAGCTTTGTTTGCATTTAGCTCTGTGTGGTGCCCGTATGGCACCATACTGTTGAGGTTATGGTACTCTTCTATTAGTTTTACTTCAGTTCTACAAGCTTGTTTTAAGCATAGTTTACAAACTCAATTAGAAGGCAAGGAAAAGAGAGACAGTTTAACACCACCAGATGACAGAACCGTTGCTTGCCAAGGAGTAGGTTGTATGAGATGTTGAGAAAGATCTATGAGATGTCTTGTTTTTTGACTGTCCTTGGCTTTAAGAGTTGAGAGAGCTTAGCATGCCTTGGTTTTACTGTGGCTATGGTTCGAAGCAGTTGTAGTTTAGGATGGTGTGAAAGACAAACAGGATGATATTGATTCAGGTGCTAACACAGGCCTTTTGAAACAGATAACTGTGAATATTTTATATGGACTGGTTTAATGGATTCACTTGCCTTGAGCATACTGAAGGTTAGATTCAGTTCCCTCTGTGGCTGAGATACTTTACAAACTAACAGGTAAGGCTTAAGTTTCATATGTTTGCCTGGAGTCTTTTGTCTTGCAAGCACTCTGAGTACAATTAATGGCCATGGTGGAACAAGAGCACAAAGACTTTTTCTGCTTACTATTGTTGTGATGTATTCTTTCATATTATATACTGCCAATAGTGTATCAAGTGAGTTACTAACAAGTAAAGGCAAGGTCTCTGCTCTAGAAGGTTCATATTCTAACTAAAACTATGACATCTCAGGTCTTTATAGGGATGCATGAAGGCAATGGAATTTCCGGGCAGGAAAGGAACACAGAAAACTTATGCACATAAGATATCAAAGGCAAAGACAACTTGTGATTCTGGATTTTTGTGCCCAGGTCGCCAAGAAAGCCAACGGCATCCTGGCCTACATCAGGAATGGCGTGGCCAGCAGGAGTAGGGAAGTGATTTTCCCCCTGTACTCGGCTCTGGTGAGGCCGCACCTGGAGTACTGTGTCCAGTTTTGGGCCCCTCAATACAAGAAGGACATTGAGCTGCTCGAGAGTGTCCAGAGAAGGGCAACAAAACTGGTGAAGGGACTGGAAAACAAGTCTCATGAGGTGCGGCTGAGGGAACTGGGGTTGTTTAGTCTGGAGAAGAGAAAGCTGAGGGGAGACCTGATCGCTCTCTACAACTACCTGAAAGGAAGTTGTAGTGAGGAGGGTGTCAGTCTCTTCTCCCAAGTTGCAAGTGACGGGACAAGAGGGAATGGCCTCAAGCTGTGTCAAGGGAGGTTTAGGTTGAATATTAGGAAAAACTTCTTCACGGAAAGAGTAGTGAGGTATTGGAAAGGACTACCCAGAGAGGTGGTTGAATCACCGTCCCTGGAGACATTCAAAAAACATGTAGACATGGCACTCCAGAACATGATCTAGTAGGCATGGTGGTGTTCGGTTGATGGTTGGACTTGATGATCTCGGAGGTCCTTTCCAACCTTAGTGATTCTATGATTCTATGATTTTGTAGCTTAGATGAGAAACCTGCAAATTAACCTACATCAGCACAGGAATTTGTGGAACTTCATAAAATGTTCTGAAAACTAACAAGGTGTCCTGGTTCCAGCTGGGATAGAGTTAATTTTCTTACTAGCAGCTGGTACAGTGCTGTGTTTTGGATTTAGGATGAGAATCATGTTGATAACACACTGATGGTTTAATTGTTGCCAAGCAGTCAAGGACTTTTCAGCTTCTCCTACTGCCCCGCCAACAAGAATGTGGGGGTGCCCAAGCAGCTGAGAGGGGGCATGGCCAGGGCAGCTGAGCCAAACTGGCTGAAGGGATATTCCATACCATGTGACATCATGCTCAGTATATCACTGGGGGGTTGGCTGGGAGGCAGTGCGGCTCAGGAACTACCTGAGCATTGGCTCTGGGTGGTGAGCAATTGCTCTGTGCATCGCTTGTTTTTGTATATTCTATTATTACTGTTCATTCTTTTTCTTTTCTGTTCTATGAAACTGTCTTTAACTCATAAGTTTTACCTTTTTCTTTTTGATTCTCTCCCCCAACCCACTGTGGGAGAGGAGGGAGCGAATGGCTGTGTCATTATTTTAGCTCCCTGCCAGGTTAAACCACAACATAGGGAAAGGACAGCATACACTTTCAGAGACCTGAAGTTGTGTATGCCTTGTGCACCGCTTTAGAAATAGCATATAAATGATACGGATTGAAGCCAGTATTGTGGTTTGGTAGTCTGTGCTAGCATGTTGGGATGCTGGCTTTGGGCCTGATCCAAATGTCTTTGAAGTCAATGGAAGACTTTCAATTTCAGTGAGTGAGCTGAGGAGGTGTTTTGAGGTGCTTTTTTGTGCCAGCCAATTTGGAAATATCAGTGGGAACAAAGAAGGGGAGAAATTCAGTTTCCTCTATCAACTGAAAGAAGGGAAAGGGGAATTTTATCTTTTGTTATTATTTTTTAAGAAATGTTTCCCAAAAGATCTTTATGCCTGTTGCCACATGAGAAAATGGACTGGGTTCAGGGTAGGGGATGGTAATAAAGAGAGATGGGCAGTTTGTTGGGTGGACTCACTTTGTGACTCTCTATTTGTGTGGCAGAAGTGGGTGTGCTGCTCATCATTGATATAAATGTTTAGTCAGATACAGTCTGCTTTAAAGCCATTCCAGACAACCTTTAAGTAGACCTACTAGCACTCAGTGCCATTCAAATTGTGACCTTGTCTGCAAATTATTTCCCTATGATTGCTTAAGTGGCGATACTTGCAGCAACGGAATGGGAAAAGTCAGGCCTCTCAAACAAAACAAAACAGAAAAGGGTTTGCATTACACTTACTGACAAAATGGTTGTTTTAGCCAAGCCCATTCATCCATCCCTAGGTCTGGGCACAGCAACTCTCTAGAACCAATCTCTAATGTAACGAGAGTGGCATGAGGGAGTTGAAGTGCTGAGAAAGCGTACATTTGTTTCAATCTGTCACACTCAGTATGAGAATGTATGGTGAAAGCATGGAGGGGATATTGCATTTTGGGATTCCTAGAAGGGTGCCCTGGCATATATTCCTACACATATGTTTGTTATATCTAAATTATTGAGCAATTGACTTTAGTAATAATGATGAATTAACCATCTGTCAAAGATAAGGAATGTGTACTTTAACCCTCAGGCTGCCACACATGCCTTTATATGGTGCCCACAGCATTCCTTTGGTTGCCAAAGTGGAAGCATGGCAGCAGACCAAAAGTTAACATGGGGGGAGGATACATTCCCTTCCACTTTCTTAGAAATTATTATTCTTTTGTTCATATGTTTCAGGAAAACTCCAGCAATATCAGGGTTATTTCTGCAGATTGTTTTGATTTTGAGAAAGAATGACTGCTTTATGCTGCAAATACATTTCAGCTTTAAAGAATCAGGATCTTTTTTAATTATCTCTAATGTTACCCGAGAAGAGATGTACATGGCATTAGAGGGCTCAGAACCAAAAGCTATTGGATTTTCTCCATAAATTGTCCTCCATCATCTAAATGAGGCAGTGTATATCTTTAAAAATGTAGTACAACTATATCTTCAGAGTCTGGAGTGGTTCAGAGATCATTTGCCAAACTTACTTCCTTGCTGTGTACTTTACCTATAAAAATGAGATCGAATCCCCAACATCCAGAGCAAAGCTTATGAAGGAATAAATGTAACAACTCATTTAGCCTGCTAATTCTCTAACTGGTGGCCATCTGTGTGGTAAGATTATTTGGTTTGGTTTGGTTTTTCCTGCTTGAAGTAAACTTGCCTCCTCGCAGCTATTTTCTAAGATCTGTTCTTCCACAGCTTACTAGCCTCTGTTAGACCTCTCTATAAAGACTAGTTAAAAAATTGTAATGATTCCCATTAATTCCATTTTGAACGCTGACTGGATCATATTATGTAAGGGGAACTACTAGATCTGTTTTCCCAAAGCATTTCCATGTATTTTTAAAAAAATTTCAACAAAACCTATCCATCCATTTGCTGAGACTTTGTTGTGGCAATCTTCACAAAGGTATTTGATTTCAGTAGTCTGGGAAGTGGGTGTCTGTAGCATGTTGAGAAATGCATCTTCTCCCAGGATAGTTTGGTTTGGGTTTTTTTTCTTTTTCTTTTAAAAGTGAGCTGGTTTCCCTGCCCCTCTTCTCCTTTTCTGTCTTTTCTGATGGTCTAAATGTTCTCCTAACTGGTCCACTTTGACCTTATAACTTGTAGAAGCATCCATATGGAAAACATCAAGATGCTTAATGACTTTCATGATTTTTTTTTGGGGGGGAAGAGGGATCAGGGGAAACAAAGTTCATTCTTCATACAGTAAGCTCATTGGTATACCTGAAGTGATCAGTCTTCTCACCCGTCTCTCACAGTAGCTGAATGTAGTCACAAAGGCTGCCTCCTTGCTGCTTGGGAGTTAAGAGCTGATGGTACGGAGGAGGAAGTTTCCTCATTCTTTACCATGGGCTGTGAAAAGCTGAGCAGCTAAATGGCAACTAATAGTTTTAATATTTACCGGCTTGAGGAGTTCCTATAAATCTCCTGCCCCCATGCATCATCTCTGGAAGAGTCAACCACTGTCTGTTTGGAGCAGTTTCAGGTCGCTTTTGCACAATTTGACCTACAGGGCTGAGGATCTAGCTAGCACCGCAGCTTGTAGTAGCAATGACTTGCAGAACTGTCTTGTCCTATAATGAGATATTGTAAATGTGCTGTTCTATGCATCTTGCAGAGTCTTCTCAATGGCTGTCTAGAACTTCCCTCAGATTCAGATCAGGCTTTCTCCATTTCTCCTTGGTAAGGCTGTTTTGCTGCTAGTCCCTGGAAAAAAAACCCAAAATGGAAAGAAATACAGACAACGCAAAAAGAAATACTACCTTTTAATATTAGCTGAAGTGATCACAGGGTACGGGGTATGTTTTTTTAGAAAAATTTCTCTTATTTGTTTTCTGAAGAGTCACATTCCGTAACTGGTAAATTTGGGCTGGACTGTGTCTTATATTTCGACAATAGTTCATGCTAACATACAAGTGTGTAGCTTTGTCCTGCAAAATATTGTACAATGCAGTCCCTTAAACAGTTTTTATCTTGCAGTTTTAGCTTTCCTCCCTGTATTTCCCCCCGCCCTTGAAATGTAGGTGGTCACCCAAAGTAAACAGAATTCCTTCTACTCCCTCCACATCTGCTATGTGTTATCTTTTGCTCACCTCTGACCCTGATATTCATCATAAGAATAAGAATTGCATCCTATTCAGCTGGTTGCATGCACTTTAACTCCAGTGATCACTGGCTGTTGAAATAGCATGTGCTGGAAGCAGAAATTGCTGAGACAGCATCAGGGTGTTCAAACTGGACTGTTCCACTTTCTTGTACACCTTTGGATAATTATACAGAATTCTAGAGATAAGCAGGTCAGCAGGTATACTTGGTGACTGACTTTGGTATAGTTTAGGATTATACTTTAGTATAATTCAGTGAATGCAATGAAACGAGTTTGATCCTCTTAATGAGAAGGAATTTTGAAAACATAGTAGCTCTCTAGCTGCTGTATCAAATGTCATTATGCATCTGTATAGAGAAATGGTATCCTTCTCTACGGAAACAGTAAGTTTGAAAGTATGTTTGTGTTGCAAATGCCAGTTAGTAATCCTCTTTCTTCGTTTAATAGCACCATTCTCCATGACCTAGTGGTATCATTCAAGGAACTCACTAATTTTTGTTGTAAGAGTTTTAAAATCTGACCTTATATATGAGGATCCATATGTTAGGATGAATACAGATCTGGTCTCTGTAATCCCACTAAATGGAACCCATCTGAATTTTTCCTTTTTCACAAGGATAAACAGAACTATTTTTTGAACACTGCGGAGGGAGAAATTAAACTGCCAATTTTGTCACCAAAGGTGGATCAAGTATAACTTTGGGAACTTCCCAATTGGAACTAGAGTCTTCTTTGTTTACTGTTTCTGCTACTTTCCTCTCTTCTTTCATGGCAGAGGTGTGAGGGAGGAATACTCTGCTGGTCCCCTAATCTTCAAACTCACATCTTCAGTTGAATTATGATCATAGTCATGCAGTGCTTCCTCTCAGCTAAATAATGTGACTTTGGTCTGTAGGATAAACTGCAAAAATCTTATGGGCCTTTGGCTGCCAAATTTATCTCCTCCCCCCTGCTCAATCCTCTTTTCAGAAAAGAAGATTTGGGAACCAGCAGTGTTATGAGACCAACGTGGTTTACTAGCTGCCACTGATGCCCTTTGGTGCTACAAGCTGCATGAGTGATTATTGACAAACAAAACAAAGACGTCCTTGTACCAACGCTTTTAGGCAATCTCTGTCATTCCAGCAAAAGCTGTTCTTGCATGGACACTTCTAGTCAGAGGGCCATCATGTGGATTACAAGCATCTACTAATGCTCAGTGATACATACTGATTATCAGTATGTAAATAGGTTATTTTTTTTCCTTTAAATTGGTTATGCTTCTTCACTTGCCAAGTTTGTTTCCTTGAGCATGTCTGTATTCATATTTAGCAAAATTAACAAGGGATGAAATAGGTGCTGAGGATGTTAATTATGTAATTATATGAGCAAAGACATACCATGTAATGGGCAGAGAAGAAAAATGACAAAGAGCTTACATGAAGAAATTGAATCCCATGTTAGGTTTTTGATTAAGGTCCTCATTTTTTCTGTGTTGCCAGTGGTCACTGGTGACCTCAAATGCAAAGGTGAAGGGTTTTATTTCATGTTTGCATTTGTTTAAGTATGCACATGTGCATCTGATATACATTCACATTAGTTTTTTTTTTTACCAGTAGATTAAAATATGGGAGGCAGGATTCTCATCCAGGAAATCATCTGTTTGAAAAAGACTGTAAAGTGAAATGAAAAGGATCATATGAACTTTAGTGATATCTAAGTGGTTTCAGTTTGCGCATTGTTAAAAATCATGTGGTGTCCTTTGATGCCCTTTTCATCTTGTTTATTTTAATAAAGACAACCAGTTAATTTGAAAGGTAGTTCTCAGTATCAGAATTGACTTCTGATCACCCTATCACTTCACAATTCCTTATGCGTTAGGAACACTTGAAAGTATATGCACATGTTTGTGGGGATTTTTCTTTTCCTCTGGAGAGATTCAATTATTTATGCTAGAATTCCTCTTATTGTGAGTTATTTTTATAATTGAATCAAAACTGTGTAGGCTGATACAGCCCCAAGTTACCTTTGTGATCTGAAAAATCCTCAAAATGGCCAAATAGAATAACTTTGTCACTTGTTTGTCATACCAGTTTTGACAATGGGTCATTCCATAGATGTCTAAAATGATCTTTAGCCACGTTTTATGAAGCCAGAACTGTAATCCAATAACAATTTTCTGGCTAAGTGCTTCTCAGTTGCCACTGGGGACTAACTGCATCACTGTTGCTGCTCTTAAAATGAGCTTAAGCTAAAAGGACACAAATTTCATATTTCTTTTCTTATTTTCTTGAGTGTAATCTAAGAAAATAATATTTTAAATAATTGCATTCTGGTTCCTGAGGGACATCAGCATAATTGCATTGAGGATACCTTTATTTTTTTATGCATTTATTTATTAATAAAGAAATACATTCCATCTGTAAACCAAATGATTGGTCCAGTGGCACAAAACAATAAAGCAAGGAAACCTCTAGTTCATTAAATTGGAATATAGGGATTGAATTACTAATTTATGTTGGTTTAAATTTCATGTTATAAATTATAGGATTCTAAGATGTAAGGGAAAAATTTTTCCCATGATACAGACTACCTACAGTTCCAGGCAAAAAGATTTATATAAGACTCATTGGAGATGAAGGAAATAGAGGTACTGAAGACTGATACTGGCGTGGTTCATCTGGTACGTTGGTGGGCATGTCATAGAAAACAACTGAAAAAAACCATCCAAACCCCAAACAAACCAAAAAACCCAAAAACCTTATTTAAAGTGAGGATACTGTGAAGGGATTACTTTTAAATATGGATAGTTTGAAATGCTGGTTCCTGAAACTCCACAACATGAAGGTCAGGTAACAGAAGAACAGTGAGAAAGGGAGATGCTTCATAAACCTTGAGTGGTTTAATTTCATTCCTATGTTCTCTCTCCTGTCATCCACCCTAATGTTTTATTCTGTGTAATCTTGTATTCAAAACTTTCTTGTGAATTTCAGTCTGCTGTTAAGTTCCCTTTATTCTGATCATTTTAGTTTGATTTTGGTGTTTAACAGTCTCTGGAGTTGCCTGTAGAAGCAACTATAAACCGTATATAAGACAATATGTTCTCTTCAGAGTTGTGATGTGGACTGGATTCCTGCTATTGAGACCTAGTCCTCCGATTTCATAGATGAAATCTTAACTGGCTCTTACTTCAGCCTTAGAGACCACAGGAAAGTCACTTCTCAAGAACAGCACATGCCTCAGTTTTACACTTCTTTAGAAGTTGTGTTTGTTTTCTTCTTGAGTAACAGGAACTGTTTCACAAAGGCTGCCCTCAGATTTTCTGGAGAAATATTAGCTAATATTTCCCTTTCTTACATAAAATCACTAATTAATCTAAGCCACCTGTATGGCAATCTGTCATGAATGTTCAGGATTTGACAACTGATTTAATGAATCTGAGATGATGTGAAGTTTTCCAGCATTTCTGCAATGGAGCTAAACTTACTATGAACTTAAACCCTCTCCCTGCTTCATTTGACCTTTCTCTTCATCCTCTGTGGGCTTGTTTGGAAAGCAAATAAGCACAGCAGGATATTTTAGTTTTGTCTCTATTCTGGGCCACTTTTACAGGGTTTTAAGAAGCCACTACAGTAAGTAGTTTGATGTAACTATGAAATAGCGTGTGATGTGCTTGTTTCACGGTCTTTCTCAGGTGGAAGATGCAGTTATGATGGGGCAGTTACCTACCTGAAGGCTAGTCTTTCAATGTAGAAAACTTGCCCAGTCACTTGATCTAGTCGTTGACGTACTTTGAAGCACCATTAATTCTGATACACAAAACAAAAGATCAAGGTTCTTCCAGGTTAAAATTTGCACTTGTTTCATGGGAAGGGAGAGTTCAGTCTCTTCTGACCACTGGAAGTAGGCAGCTCCACCCGACCTCAGAGTCAGATGAAGGCTGCAAATACTCAAGCAAGTCAGCAAGAATTGAGGTATTTTTATGAGTACTGGTTCTCCGTTCAAAGCGAGGCCAATTTGGATCAGGTTCCTCAGGGCTGGTCCTGTGACGTTTTGAACATCTCCAGGGGCAGGGATTACATAATCTCTCTGGCATACCTTTTAGTGTTTTACTGTCCTCAAAGTGATAATTTTTTTTTTTCACTTTTAACAATATTTAATTGCAATATTCCTTGTTGCAACTTGGCGTCCATTATCCCTCATCCTGTTAGTTGTTCACCTCTCAGAAGAGTCTAGCACACTCACTCTCAGTGACTGCCTCAGACTGTGTTAGAGACTGGCCCTTGTTTTGGTGAACCTTCTCTGTCTTGCAGATTTTCAAGAAATAGTATTCTGCCTTTAGTAGTTCCTTGGACCTTACTTTTAGCGTTTTGTTGAACATCATCTGAAGTTCATTGAACAGGGATTAACAAATTCTTATACTTTCTTGTAAGAATCAGGGTTTCTATTTCAAGGTCTGCAGTGTGGGTGCATTTGGGATCTGTACGTGTATAATTTGGATTTGATAATCATATTCTCAAAAGCTGTTTTATGAAGGGCAGTCATGCCTTTGCAGGTCATATTTTTGCTACAAAAACTCATGATACTGAGTGCATTATCTCACCAAAGCTGAGTGTATTTCCCTTGAGGCAGTGGCTAACCACCATAAATGTTGATTGTTTCCAAAGGCTCAGAGAGACCCAGGGGTACTGAGCTCTAGTTTATGCTGATTGTCCATAATATATTTGAAGCTTATTTTTCTATACGTTACTGACTCAGAGCATATAAGTGTTTGCATAATAAAAAAACTGCAAATGGAAGGAAGGTGCCAATTATCAAATATGAACCAGATTTCAGGGTGATAAGACATTCACTTTTATTACAGATCTGGCCTTGCTGTTCCTTAATCCTGCCAGCAGGACGATACTAGAAGGTTTTATGTATACTTGGCTAGACAAGATAATCTTAGAATAAGTTTAGTTGCTAACTGTCTGTTTGTGTTTTTTTCTAGTGTTCTCAAATGGGAGATAATCTGACACACAAAGTATTTCCAGCACAGGTAAGTCACGCAACTGATTATATTCTTTTTTTTTCTTTTCTTTTTTTTTTTTTTTTAGAAGTATTGAATTTATTGAAGTGAAATTGGCTATCTGCAGATCAGGAAAGGAAGGTCTAGGTACTTCTCTAGAAGTTCAAGCAAAATGGCAGATACAGAGTTGGAGAATACAGTACATAGCTGTAAGTCATTCTAATGCTGCCAGACCACTTCCAAGGCATACAACCATATTTGAGAAATAAGTCATTTTCCGTATCAGCTCTCTCTTGAATCTCTTCATTGAAGCACAGACTTCCAGGTCCATAAGTCTTCCTCACATGCCAGATAAAGTTCAACCTGTTGTTTCCTCAGCTACAGTTTTGTGTGTAAATTCCCTTCTCTTTTGTGCTGGATGTATACACCACTTCCTTCCCCAGTCAGCTGTCTCCTGCCATTCAGAGGCATAAAAGATATTCTTTTCCTCTGCCTTCAGAACAAATAAGGGGATGGATTTACTCTGTTACTTTAAAGGTGATGTAATGAGATGAATTACTTGAAAAGCAAAGGAAAGAACTTGTATTTCACTTTATTTGCAATAGGTGCTATTTTTCTGAAATTATTTAATTGCATACTTCAGAGGTGTGTTTGTGAAGGATTAAGTAGCTGATCATATTAGAAGTTTGAATTTATATGAAACAACATAAGTAAGTTGATAGAGAAAAATCTCAAGCCATATTTGTCTAACTCTCACTGATTATTGCCAGCAGCATGTTATCAGATTAGGAATATTTTACCATCAGAATAAACAAGTGAAAACTTGTGCTGGATACTCTGCTCCAAGGAGTTTCTACTAACAATGGTCAGATGCAGCCCACCTGGGAGGACACTCTTGCTAGCTGCTTATAATTACGTATATTAATCCTCTCATGAGTGTCACATGCAAACCACTGCTCCCATTATCTTTTGCCTTTCCTCACATCATCCTTCTTGTCTGACCAATTTCTGACTCTCTCTCTTGCTCCTTTGAAGTGGGTTTGCTCTTTTCAGTTCCAGCACAGGCATTTCTGCATATGCAGCTCCCAGCTGTGTTCCACAGGCCTATATTCCAGATGCCTGTGAGGGCCAAACAAAGCATTACTGTCTGTAGCGCAAACTACGTGGGAATACATCTGGAAGAGGGAAATATCAGCTGCCTGATAACAAGGAGGCCACTGTGGATGAAGAACTATTGGATGGAATTGTGGCAAGAGGAGATATAAACTGTCCATTTTAAGTAACTTCTGTGGTTGTTTTTTTTAAATTTTGCCCTGACAAACTAGGAGGTTTAAGCCTATTTCTGGGACATTAGTTATTTCTTGTCCGAGGTACTGTATTTAATATTATGCGTATACTATTATGAATAGTTGTAAAGGGGCTCAGTACTGTGGATTCAGTTTTGTAACTGTGTAAGTGGACTCTGCCTTCCCACATATTTAGCTTAAGGATCATTTGTTCTTTAACAGTGATCTGTTGGTGACAGAACAGAGTGCACTTTTAACAGATGAGGTTCAGCATGGGAGAATATTTCTCAAGTAGATGAGATCTGGCTGCCTTTTTGGTCCCTCAGCCTGCCTGTGTTCTGTCTGGTCTTCCTCTGGGCTGTGCATAGTGTCAGCCCCTCAAATCTGTGGGGACTCTGGGGGAGATGGGTGTTTGTCTCTCAAACACTATCAGATTACATGCCGGTTATGTCTAATCTGTTAGGCTTCAGACTTCCATTAATTCAGGTAGGGTCCTCTTTTGATCCTCAGATTACTTTGCATGGCAGGTTTCAGGGCATCAGACTTGTTACTCAGGTGACTGGACTTGTCATCAAAATACAGGTGAAGTACATAAAATAACACTGGTAGCTAAGAACAAAAAATGAAAGTATGGAGAGGATATTGCAAGGGTTACTTTAGAATGAAGGTTAAATTGGTTTCCAGACCGAGTGGTCATCATTAGGTTAAAAAAGAGACACAAGAACTCAAGAACAGTTCTCAAAAACTTAAAAGAACAAAGTCATTTGTGCTATAGCACACCTAAACCAGATTGTTTCAGCACATGAAAAACAGGTTGCGTCTTCTTTAGTGTTGAGAGTAGCATCATAATATTAAGGATTTTTTTTTTCCTGAGGATCTTAAACATAAAAACACCATTCTGCACACTTGGTTTTTATAAAGTCTGTATTTAGAAGGTATGTGGAGCGCTGGAAGTCCTTTTTTTTCTATTGTTGGTATTGGGGGAGTTGCAGTTCTAGTTTTACCTTCAGCCCCTTACAAACCATATCGGTATAATGTTGTTGAGCCAGAAAGCAGCCATTACATTTGCACTGCTTAAGCACATTGGACAAGGGGCAGTAAACAGACCATAACAGTTTTCTCTCACTCACATTTTGAAAAACATATTTGATGGCCTCAATGTTATAGTCAGAAAAGGCAGCCCTCTGGTTCTAGCATTTCTATTAAATGCCACTGCTTTAAACTCAGTGGCAGTAGGCTTTTTTCTACTCAGCAAGCAGTTTACTAATTCAGATAACTCCACAGTCATCAAAGGCTCCTTCTTTGGTTGCACCACAATTATTGTGACAGTTCCAGGTAAGACTGTTTGGCAAGGATAGCTCAAGGGTTCATTCTTTTCAGAATGTTTACTTTACCTGACATATTTTTCCTGGGTGCCACAGTGATTAGTCATCTGTATATTATTTAAGGGACGCTAAGGAATACTATTCTCTCCATATAAGAAACAGCTAGAGGGTGTATAATGAAAATAAAAACCCCTCAGTACTGAGGAAGACATGCTAGGAGAGAACTAAAATAAGTTGCACAGCAAGCAAAACGCTGTGTAGAACAGTGTGTGCATGTGCATTCTAGGTAGGGCAGAGAATGTTGACTGCCATCAAGATTGCCTGAAAATTCTCACTTTTAAAAAAATCTTGTTTACAGTAGTTTATAATATATTTGTAATCTTCACAGACTTTAACTGGGTTGATATTTTCCATGTGGACTTCTTCCTGGGGCAAAACATTTGGAATGACTATGATCAAAATGCCTGTTTCTGGAAAGGAAATGAATATGTATTGATCTGTATAAAATTTTGAGCACTTTCCCCTCCACCACCCCCAAATTGCATCTTTCTTTCTTTTGTTATTTCAAAATACCATTGAAATCTACTGTCAACGTGTGATTTTATTTCCTTGAAGTACTGGCTCCTGTTGAGAAAAATGCTATTATTGCTTTATTTCACAAACTGAAATGACAGAGGTCTGTACAGTGACTCTAAATATTGCCAGCGATGCTACTGAGCCATGGGCTCAGCAGTAGGATTCCATGCTATGGCATTTGTGGAGAGCTGGATAGCTCTGAATTTTTAGAAACCTGGTAATTTACAAATAAAAGCTGAGATTGCAAGTTGAGAGTTTAAAATCAGGGTGAAATCTGATGGATAAAAGCATGGATAGCACTCACTTAATGAGCAGTTCAAATATTTCATTCAAATATTTCAAATCCATTATTTTATTTTTTCTCTTCTGTTAAGTGTGCGCCTTCAGGCCCTTTTTATTGCATGATTTTCAAAATTTGCTCCAGAGACAGAATTATTAATTTCCTCCTAGGTTTCTGTATAACACTCAACACTACAGTGCTTCACAAACCATTAATGAAGTTATTTTCACAACACCCCGGTGAAATGAGGAGGAATTCTTGTCCTCATTTGACATGTGGAGACTGGAACACAGTAATTCAAGGTTGAAAGTACCTACTAATTCGGGAACCCAGTCTGAGACATCCTGCTCCAATCTTTTTCAGAATATTTAATATTGGACAGTAAGCTGAAAGCACAGCTCCCTTTACCTTCAGCTGCATGTGTGAGTGATCAGCACTTTGAGCAGGGCAAATCACAGGTTTCAAGTTGTTCAAGGAGCACATCAAGAACATACAATTAATAGATGACCTTGTGTGAAAAGCTTAATTTTAAGAAACTTGTCCTGTCATCTCATAGACTGTCTTTTGACTAAAGCAGGTGTAGACTCCAGACTCTTCAGGGCAACTTTTAAACTACCTTAAGTAGGAGATTCTCTTTTTTCCTTTCTTCCTGCATTCCTCACTCATTACATAACTGAACCTCAGCAATGTACCCGGCAGCCCTTCCCATCACCGGGCATCAGCCTCCTGCCCTGTGTTGATTCATCCCACAGACAAGTCCATGCCATGCACTGCATGAAACGATGACCTTTTGGAATACTCTGTTTGTGATTATATAACTAGGTTCTATGATGTTGTGTTTACCAGATGCCAAACACTTGTCCTGTCTTTGATCATAAACAGTGAAAGTCTGAGGTGTATCAGAGAGGTTGTGGAGTCTCCTTCTATGGAGACATTCAAAACTCGACTGGACACGTTCCTGCGTGATGTGCTCTAGGTGGCCCTGCCTTGGCAGGGGGGACTAGATGATCTTTCGAGGTCCCTTTCAACCTTTGTGATTCTGTGATCAATAGAGAGAACTACAGAGTACTAATGAGGTGGAGAGTACACTGGCATGAAATGACTCTGCATGTGTTTGTGTAGGCAGATACAGTTTGTACAGTGATGAGTACTTTCTCCCATTCCCTGTCTCTTGTCCCTTGTTTTATATCTAGATCCAAAACATTGTAGGGTAGAGACTACTATGTTTTGCTTGTGTAGAACTTAGTATAGTGTGATCTTGATCAAGGAACCTCAGCTGCTCTGTAGTGTCCCTCTTCATTCACTTTATTGTTATCACCTGAAAAAAATTAGTCTCGTCTTCTTGACTTGGCTGTGTTGGTTGATGAGAATCATAGAATCATTAAGGTTGGAAGAGACCTCAAGGATCATCCAGTCCAACTGTCCCCCTACCACCTATTAACCACTAAACCATGTCCTTCAGTACCACATCTAACCTTTCCTTAAACACCCGCAGGGACGGTGACTCCACCACCTCCCTGGGCAACCTGTTCCAATGCCCGACCACCCTTTCCGAGAAGAAATTTCTCCTAATCTCCAATCTGAACCTCCCCTGGTGCAACTTGCAGCCATTTCCCCTAGTCCTGTCACTAGTTATCTGCAAGAAGAGGCCGACCCCCGGCTCAGCACAACTCCCTTTCAGGTAGTTGTAGAGGGCAATAAGGTCTGCCCTGAGCCTCCTCTTCTCCAGACTAAACAGTCCCAGTTCCTTCAGCCACTCCTCATAAGACCTGTGCTCCAGCCCCTTCACCAGCTTCGTTGCCCTTCTCTGGACACGCTCCAGGGCCTCGATGTCTCTCTTGTGGTGAGGGGCCCAAAACTGGACACAGTACTCGAGGTGTGGCCTCACCAGGGCTGAGTACAGGGGGACAATCACCTCCCTGTTCCTGCTGACTACACTATTCCTGATACAAGTCAAGATGCTGTTGGCCTTCTTGGCCACCTGGGCACACTGCTGGCTCATGTCCAGGCGAGCATCTTGGCCCGGCAATGTGTGCTTGCAGCCCAGAAAACCAACTGTATCCTGAGCTGCATCAAAAGAAGTGTGGCCAGCAGGCCAAGGGAGGGATTCTGCTCCTCTACTCTGCTCTTGTGAGACCCAGTCTGGAGTACTGCATCCAGCTCTGGGGTCCCCAGGACAAGAAGGACATGGAGCTGTTGCAGTGAGTCTAGAGGAGGGCCACGGAGATGATGAGAGGGCTGGAGCACTTCTCCTATGAAAACAGGCTGAGGGAGTTGGGCTTGTTCAGCCTGGAGAAGGCTCTGGGGAGACCTTAGAGCAGCCTTCCAGTACCTAAAGGGCCCTGCAGGAAAGGTGGAGAGGGACTGTTTGCAAGGGCATGGAGTGATAGAACAAGGGAGAATGGCTTTAAGATGAAGGAGGAGAGATTTAGATTAGATATAATGAAAAAATTCTTTACTGTGAGGGTGGTGAGGCACTGGAACAGGTTGCCCAGAGAAGTTGTGGAGGCCCCATCGCTGGCAATGTTCAAGGCCAGGTTGGATGGGACTTGGGGCAACCTCATCTAGTGTAGGGTGTCCCTGCCCATGGCAGGGGGATTGGAACTAGATGATCTTTGAAGTGCCTTCCAACCCAAACCGTTCTATGATTCTTAATTTAAATACCTGCTATATATACTGTCCTCTGTGGACCTCAGAGATGGTGATCATTGACAGTTTGCTATGCGCATTGCCCACCTAGAATGTTGTAGGGAGAATTGTAATTTGTTCACTAACTTTTGTTTCTCTTAAGTGAATTTAATGTGTTTTATACTTTTCAGTTTACTAAAGTGCTAGTAGTTTATTAAAATAGAACATTAAATTGACCTGTATACCTGTATCACAGGACTGTTGTGAAGATTAATAATTAGATAATGTTTGTAAAGCACTTTTTATAAGTGAAAAGTGCTATAAAGTGCTAAGTATTATTATTGCAGCATGATAGATATCACAAAACACAAATGAATTGGCTCTAGGTTTAATCCTTATAAGGCAAAGCATACCAGGGGCAAAATAACATTACAGTTATTTTCCTTACATCCAGCACTTCATTAACTACCACATAGGGTTATATAACTCTCTGAGAGTCTAACTTAGTAAAGTTTATAATCATAGCAGGAAAAGTTCTCACGGGTTTTGCAGGCAAGACTTGTATGTACAGCCTTTAAGGTCACACAGAGTTCCTCCAGCTATGCTGCAGTTCGTGTCTGCAGTTGGATGTAGGACACGTCCACTTTGGTGCTCTGCAGTTTAATCCCTATTGCAGGAATGCCTCTGTCTAGGTTAGATAATTCACGTCACTAAATACAGGTTTTCACTGCATGTAAAGTGGCATAATGCCATTGAATGAATGCAAACATCTATATCTTCTCAGAATTTTACTGTGCTTTCTCTCACCAGCTCTTTTCCGTAGATTCACTCACTCCTTAATGTTCTGCTTTTCCTCTAAATTTTTACTGTTGTGAGAAAGATACACCCCAGCAAATCTACCACGTGTTTTCTGGCTCCAAGTCTCTAACAGCTTTAAGAAAGTCAGTGAGCACTTTCATTCCTCTTTAATTCTCACTTATTGCTTATATTACTGCAGGTGGCCTATTGCTACTCCTGCAATCATTGCTTTTCCTGAGGATGTTATAAACAGAATATTTTCTCAAGTCCAGTTCTGGTGCTGCCTGTTTTCTTCCCCATCCCCTGTAGCACAGTCTTGACCCAAAACCTTGAGAGGTATCATTAGTTACTTGGTACAGTTACCTGCTGTTTTCTGAAAAGAGGAATGTGAGGTAGCCTCCTCAAAGAAGTGGTGTGCCAAAACTTTAGAAGATAGTTCATTAAGAAAAATTACGTGTCTCTTTCAAATGGTTTTAACTTCTAGGCTGCTTGGGGTTTTTTGTTTGTTTGGGGTTTTTTGGTGGGGGTGGGGTGTTTCTTGTTTGATTTCCCCCTTCCCTCCCTTCCTCCTAGAGCAACTGTCAGTAGACAGCCTTTTCAGTCCTGGCTGTTGGTATGTGGACTGACTGTACAGTTCTCTCTTAATTTTACACTAGCTACCCTAGTCTGGCTGAAACATTCCTCTGACTTACATGGAAAAAAAAAAAAAAAAACCAAACACCCACCAAAACAAAACAACCAACGAAATGTGCACCAAAGCACCATGTCCCCCACTACATTTCATATCCAAACTACTGTGGTGAATTTAGTGCATTTGTTTGCTTCTGAAATATGCAAAATATGTGTTAAAATGTCAGGTCTTATATGGTGAGTGCTGAAGAGAAACCAGTTACCGTGAGCAGTAGGTACATAAACAATTTCTGGATACCTCAGGTGTTTGTCAGAATCTAATTGCAGCTCATAGAGCAAATCTGAAGCACCTGTGCTGGGAGAGACTTGCAGGCTGCACAGCTCACAAGATCGTGGCTTCTTATTGTCTTTAGATATCCTCAACATAGCCTGCTTCAGGCAGTCTCAGGAAGGTGACATTGGGATGCTTTTTAAAAAGGACTCACTCCATCTGCCTTTGTGTCCAGATGCTGACTGTGGCGCATACAGTTACCATGCGGGCTAGAACAGATGAAGGCTGGAGAGATCCACACCACCTGCCCTGGTCCACAAGTGCATTCATATGTGCAAGAGAGGTAGCTGAGGTTGCCCTGTGGGACTTGTTGGCCATTCTGTGGAAAGCAAGGTAAGCAGAGGTGAATCTGATCATAAGCACAGCCCTACTGCCTCTTGTGCCAACTGGTAACTTTGGAAGTTATGAGAAATGCTTGAATGAAAATGTAGATGAACAGGCAAAAGATTTGATTTGGGCACCTACTGATATTTCTATTATATTTGTGGATTTGCACAGTGGTAGGATGTCTGTGAGGGTAACACAATGAGGAGAGGGCACTGTAACTCTGTAAAGGAGAAGGAAGCTCCACCTTACCCAAATTAGAACCAGCTGATGCCAAAAACCAACAAGGTGGAGAGGGAATTATTTATAGTCAAACCAGCAAGGGGAGGATTATTTATAGCCAAATCTGGAAGCAAAGTGACAAGTGGTGAGGAGCACTTGGGTTGGACAAAGACATCTGCTAGGAATGTCAGCAATACAAAGGTAACCCTGTATCCAGTAGTAAATGATAGGACAGAAATTACAGCGCACCTGGAGGAAGAAAGGTTGCAGAGGCATATTTGAGGGAAGTAACAGCGTGTCAGACAAAGAAATTAACTGAAAGTAGGCATGCTGCCAAAAATAAAATCTATGTACCAATGAGAGACTTAAAGTCAAAAGTAGGTGAACTAGGTGCCTGGGGATGGAAGAGGACTGACCTTCACAAAGTAAGTGCAACTCAAACAGTTGATATAAATGCAATATTATAGTACATAGTGATTAGTTGGGCAGAATAGATCAGATGACAAAATATTTCCGTACATGGCTATAAACAATGCAGAACAGATCAGCTGTGAGGATGGGGTGTAGCTTTTCTGCAATCTAGCCAGCTAATATTTCTCAATGAAAAGACATACAATGACTTGACAATGACTTGCTGTTGTTCTAGTACAGTGTTTTTACATGTTTTAGGAATATCCGAAGCTTTGTGTAAGTTCTTTTGGTGTGGGATTATTTTTACATCAGAAGAAAATTCACAAAAATTAATGGCAAGTTCATACTGCTTGTTGCCTGCTCAATGAAATTATGTTGAAGACCTGGTTCTTGTTCTCACTAATATTGCTTGCTGTTACTCTGGCATTATATAATGTAGACAGAAATGCATAGAGACCTACTCCTTGAGTTTAAAGAAGGGTTAGTGTAAATGAAAATTATTCTCTGCCTGCGTACCTGTCAGGAATATCAAAGAGGTAGCATTTACCCATCTATATAATGGTTGTATGTGACAACAGGGCAAGGTTCAAAGAACCAGTTTCTCAACAATTCAGGTGATTATGCTGAAGATCTGCTAGTTCTGCAGACAGGCACAAATGTAGAGCTCTCAGTCATACGTGAATTGCCTCAAGGTATCTATCTATGCTTATTAATAGTAGCCACAATATAGGTTTCATGTCTTTGGGACAGAGAGCACAATGAGTTCTGTGGTTCAACACTGGAAATCCACTGCTGGACTGTTTAAACCATTCTGAAATGCACTTTGGGATGTTTGCAGTGTCTAAAGCAAATTCAATTGTCTAGAACAATCTCTCACACTATCTTGTGTTCTGGTCACTTTATACTTCTTCATGAATTCCTTTTTATAATAGAAAGTTAGAAACAGAGGAAGCCCAGAGATAGTCAAAGAAAGTCTTTACTGTAGGTGAGAGACTTGGATTTTTAATTCAAAGTGGGGAAAGGTACCAAATAAAAAACTCTAAAAAGGACAGAAATATTTGGGAGGGGAAAGACAATGACTTTGATAAGCAGGAAATACAGAACTAGTCAAATGAAATTTAATTTATCTCATAATTAGCATGTAGAACTTATTGCCATAAGATATCATGGGAGTTGAGTGCTTAAGATGATTGAAAAAGATCAGACATTTGTATAGGTAATGAGAGAATCCAAACTACTTTGAATAGAATAAAAACATTAATAAATTAAGATGTAAAACTTTATGCTGTGGGCAGGAACCAAATGCATGTGGATGAGGTTCCAAGGAAACTATGCTTTAGGTGATTGTTCCATAATTTTCCCCTTGGAGTGGTTTTTTTTTTGCTTTCCTTTGTAGCAATAGGTACTGATGCAGTTGAGGATATGCTGAGGGGTGTTCCCTGTGATCTCTGTGTTCCCTTGCATTATGCTTGTGTGGGAGGGGAGAAGAGGATGCCATAAGAACATGCTCTTATTTGGTGTTTCACAGGAGGAAATAATTTTTAGACAATTCTAGATAACACAAACAAACCTTGCTGTAATACATCAGGGCCTGGCTCCTCAGTTGTATGGGAGAAAGACCTAGTCAAGTTATCCTTAGCTCTTGGCCCCCCATGGTTGAGCCAGGAGTGAATGCTGTGCAATGCAGAGTCCCAGATGACTTTCCACAAACCCATTGTATTTTTGCCCCCATCTTCTCCTTCAAAGTAAATTTATCACTTGAAATACATAAATACATTATTCCTACTCACATGGCTCCTTATATGTGATCTGCCTCATACTGGCACGCTGCAGGCCGCTGGTTGTGAGTGGTCTGTAAGCGGCAGTGCATGTTAGGGCTGTTGCCTGGGGGTCTCAATGCAGCCCCCAGCCTGCCAGGTGAGCCAGCACAGCAGATGTGCTTTCCATCCCTGCCCTCTATCGAACTGAGACTGCATCTAGCCACGTGGTGGTCTGCTCCCCTGGCCTCTGTTCTGCATGATGAGATAGAAAACTTTGGGAACTACTTTCCCAAACCAAAGTGAGAGAATCTTCCCAGTTAAAAATGGCAGTAGATTGCTGCTGATGTTTTGGTGGGTTTTGTTTGTGGGTTTGGTTTTTTTCATTTCCAAAGAAAACGCATTTAATCCTGTCACTCAGTGTTGCTTGACACTACGGCTGCTGTTGCCACTTCCAGGCACTGAATTAATCTGAATGGCAATATGGGCAAAAAAGCACAGTAGCCACACTGTATTTATTATGAATTTGAGAAGGAAGATGAAACTGCTTCACACTGCCTCCTTTTCATACTTCATATCTCTAAAAGTAGCCAGTTAATCACATTCCATGGTAACTGCTATTATAATATGTGCTTATTTGAAGTGCAAAGATGATAATCGATTCTACACTCTTGACTACACTATTAATGGTTTCAATACCCACATCGTGTTTACATTTTGCTTTATAACTAGCACTTAGCCATTGTGGTTTTAACATGTAGTAATTCAGTGAATACTGTCTCCATGTAATGCCCTTGCCATTTCATTCTGCGGTATTAAGTGTTGTTTTTCTAAGAAGGTCTTGAAATGTGGGGCATTATGTATGAGTTATGCTAATTTGTTAGGGCAATGAATACATTAATTTCATTAGTAAATGGCCTCAAAGCAATAATTACCAGTGTAGGTGTGTCAGAAACGATCATGTTCAGTTTTGCCAGTTAATTATTAAGATTTTGTTCTAAGGGACCCAGATTTGACATCCAGCTTCAATTTAGCCATAAATAAAAGTCTGAAGTATATTGGGCTGAAGAAATCTAGCCAAGAACTTGTTTTGCTCTTAGAAATTTCTACATTTTGTCTAATTGTGACTGCCAATAAGATGCCAAAATAATTAGTGTCAGTGATACGAGGTTTATACTATACCTCCCAAAAAGGCACATCATAATGAAAATAGCAATCACACTTTCTCATTCCTTCCATCTTGCCTTATGTTACAGAATGCTGAATTATTCAATGGTAGTATTACTTGCTAGCACAGAATTAAATTTGAAATGGCTGCAGTTTATCGTTAAAGCTGAAGGGTTTTTTTGAATGGAGTTTACTTCTAAAGGCCTGATTAGGTTTCTAAGTTACATCCATGCACTTCTTGAAGTTTACATGGCTAACACTGTAAAGGAGACAAATAGAGGTGCCTGGATTACTTTCCATAGATGTGACCCTATTTTTAATTACCGTGGACCTGTTGAGAGCACCTAATAAACCACTGTTCAGTAATAATATGCTTTTAGGCACCTTACAACTGTTATTTTTTTCCAAAGGAAACTTGGAAAATTATATACTTGAGCTGAGACATGTTTCTCAATTATTAAAATGGTAGCGAATAAGAATTCTCCAATGTTTCATTTTTCTGGTCGTCTGTAAAATATATAGAAAGATGGACAGGCGCCCTCTGTTCTCATCATTGAAGCTACTTATAGCTTCTTTCAGAGCATATTTTTCTGTTTTAAATTGCAAGGTGGAACTTTAGAGATCACTACAGAATAATGCTGGAAAGAATAGGACTGACTCTCTCTTTTTAGTTACATCATCAAACATGCTGCACTACTCAGTTGTATCTTAGGAAAATGCATCATATACGGAAGCAAAGGACATGTAGGGCTCACTCCCTTTCCCATCGGTGGACATGGATAACAGCCAGTTACAGTGGCTATTTCAGCTCTGAAAAGCATTTTAAGTTGAGCACAGGAATCCAGCCAAGCTCTTCAGTTTTAGAACAGAGGCCATCATTAGTCCAGTCCAGTAAGTATGTATGTTTTAGAGCTTGCTCCGTGACCTTATTTCATAATCTCAAACAGAGTCAGTGAATAATGACATTACATCCAGCTGCTTAGATTTACAGATACAAAGAGTGGGTGTCTAATTGTGCGTTCTTTCTTTTGCATGATTGATAACTTTCCGTTAGTTAAGCTGATCTTCAGTTTGCCTTGGGACAGAGATAAGGAAATGCAACTGATCTTACAGTGAATTTTGGCACGTATATGGGCAGCCTGGTTACTTTACCTTCTTTCTGGTCAAGCTCTTGAGAAACCTAGCCACAAGAGGAAAAAGAAGTATTGTGCTGTTACTACAGTAATAGCAGGCCAGCATACCTATTTCTCTTGTTGGGTGGTTTTTATTCTGGACTGTTTCTTTGCTGCTCTAGTGTTTGTTTAGGGACTTAGAAGCTGAGGGGATGAGACCCTTTCTGTCTCAGATTGTGCCCTTTTCCCAAGATATTGGGAGGGAAATGAGCCTTCCTTGTATTTATTAGGCGATTAAGTGAAATGTATTGACAGTATTCAAAGAAATCTAGAGTGGCACAAATCTAGCAGAGCAATTTAGGAATACTGTTCACCACAGAGATTATGGAATATGTAGCAAAATGTAGACAAAATCCCTTCGTAAATTTTACTCCTGAAAGATAAATCACCTGGGAAATCAAGTTTTGTAAAAAGCTGTCAGTAGCAAAGAAATTTTTTTGCTCCCCATGATCAAACATCCTAGTCTTTCAGGGAATAGGTTGCCAGCAAGTCTGTTACTTACCTGCATATTCTTATTTTTTGCTATTAGCATTAAGTTTAAACATGAAGGATTGATTTAATATTTATGGCATAGTTTAATAAAAGTTTAGTGATGTAAGGGAGCTGGTTGCAGAGATGTGCTTTGCGCATAAGCCCCACTAGAAACTCATTTACTTACAGAATCAAATGCTAAGTAAAATAAACAGCTTGGCTTTCTACTGACATTTTATAGCCACCTTAAGGGAAAGGTGAGGAGTGGGGGTTGTGTTGCCATGTGGGTTTAATTCATGAACTTCCACTTGGAGTGCTCAAAGGCAATACGGTAGTTGAGCCAACTTTCTCTGTTAAATCAAAAAAAGAGAGTTGTGTTGTGTGGGTTTTTTGGTTGGTTTTGTGTTTTTTTTTTAACCAAATACAGGGGATCAACTGCAGCTGCAAAGAGGAAATTTAGAATTATCATCATACTAGTATCAGAAGGTCCTTTATATTTATAGCTTCATAAAAGTTCACAGCTAGAGTATTTGCTGCCAACTCATAAAAGAACTAATGAAAATTTCTGCAGATTTTTTTTCATGGACAGTGATTTCTTAATCCTCTAAATCCTGATGAATTCTTATATTCAAAACATTTGTAAAAGAGGAGGGAAAAGGGCGTCTTGTTGCTTTAATAGGGTAGGTCACACTTAAACTCACCATGGGACAAACTGTGCTACAGTTTTTCTTGGGTGACACTGCCATACTCCAAGTGTACCCATTAACACCAAGAAGACTGTGACCATATTTTTCAATGTAAAAGAAAAAAGTGATAACATTATGTTGCCTTTGTGAAGACAAATTGCTGTATTGTTTGGATAAATTTCAAAATTTTATTTACAATTATAACAATTATTATTGCTTCAATTTTAAAAACTGTAATTAAGCAATAAGTTACTTGCAGGTAAGTATTCATCAGTAATGAAAACCTTGTGTTTTAAGGTACTCCAAAGTGTGGTGTTACTCAGTAATTCAGGTTCTCTGAATTTTTGTGACGAAAAGTATAAAGCTTTTTATTTACATTCCTAAAACTATGAAAATTATATCAATATTTTTCTCGCCAGCTGTTGTGGAAAAGTGTTCCCGAAAGACAAACTAGTGATAGTAACAAGTTAGGTGAATGTTTATCAAACCTGAGGGTAATATGAGTTTTGGTGATTTTTTTCTAGTTACTGATCATCAACTCCACTACCCCTGCCAGTTATTGTTGTCTTTATGTCAAGGCTGCTCTAAATTTGTCACTTCTATGTTATTGCTCTGTCTCTTCTTCCCTACAACCTCATCTAGTTGGAGAGAGCATTTCCCAAGAATAGCATATAGTTTTGAAGTTTCATACCCAAAAGCTAAACTTGGAAGTATCTTTGAAATTCTGCAGTGAGAAATGTTCTGGATTATAATAATAGAAGGGTGTCACTTAGTACCACCAGAGTAGAGAGGGTATGTTTCAAAAGCAGAATGTTTCCAACCCTCTTGCTGTAAAAGGTTTTACCTCTCAGAAAGAGGAGCTTCCTTAATCAAAGGAGCTAAACTAAAATCATACTGTCATTCTAGTTTTATATATAAACATACATTCCTTTAGAAGTAAAGTGACTTGCATAGGTGTGGCACTGGTAACTAGGAGAAAATCACAACAGATTCTAAAGCTTTATGAAGAGCAGAGTTGTTTCGGGACTGCCCTTCGTGGGTGGAATGAGGAGGGGAAAAGAGTGGGAAGTGTTGGGTAAAAAAGTTTCATTATTTTCACCATGCTGGTTCTTTAGCTTTCTGAGCTTGTGAATAAGGGCAGCATCTATTCTTTTGATCTGTGTAGTTGTGAAAACTAGCTATTTTTTTCTGCCAAAGAGTACTGGTGCAGTGAAATATGACCTCTTTCACAGATCTGTCTGAGAGACATACCTAACAAAGCTGAGCCGTTCAGGCTGTCCTCTCAGCCCAAGTCATTTTATTATTTTGTATGCAGTGTGCCTCAAGCTGTGAAGCTATTTGTCGAACTAGGCCATGTTACTGTTTGACTGAGAGGAAGACAAATGTTCCATATTATCCTTAATTTGCATATAATTGTTTTAATCTTTGTTTTATAATAAATGTATAAAAGTGCCCTGAGGGCACCTTTTTGTTTGGTATTGTAGGTGTCTCATTTAGAGTTCAAGCAAGATGGAAATGTTCAGGTCTGGTTTTTCTTTGTCTCACCTGAATGGTTCACAAGATGCACTCCAAAAATAAAATATTCAACCACTCTCACTGCCGAACTC
The DNA here is from genome assembly GCA_013399095.1 of Psophia crepitans. Taxonomy (NCBI): domain Eukaryota; kingdom Metazoa; phylum Chordata; class Aves; order Gruiformes; family Psophiidae; genus Psophia; species Psophia crepitans. The sequence continues at coordinate 97,237 of VWZZ01000322.1, forward strand.
TACCTCCACACATGAAAGCACGTAAGGCTGCATTTCCTATCCATCTCATTCTGGATATGTTTAGCAAATCAGATTAGGGCAAGTGACAACTTTGACTGGAGAGATGTGTTCCTGCCAACTTCACAAAACATTTAGCTATCCCTAGGGGATTGTATGTTCCGAGTTAAAAGGAACTGGGAAGTGAGGGAAGAAGGAATATCTTGCCTGTGACCCACCACTGCTTCCTGTCTTGCATCTTGACTGCTCGTTTATTCAAAAAGGCCAAGCAAGTAGAGATTGTAATTTTCTTTATATAAGACTAAAACTTCTGAAGGGTCAAGATTTATGGGAAAACACACAGGAGTCTCCTACGGAGTCCTTTTGGTTTGGCACTCTACCTGGGTGATTTATGCCCATGGTTAATGACAGCTTGTCTCATTTAAGTTCGTGATGGCCAGCTGTTTGCAGCCATCACTCTTGGACTCTTTAATGGTGGCATTTTCAGCTGTGTTTTTGTTTAGGGGTGGCTACTTCTGGATGCCACCCCATCCATACACCTGAACTTCACTCACACACCTGCATAAGGTGAGAACTGCCTTGGGAATACCCATCGAAGGAGCACACTGTGACACAATTCTTCCACGCCAGTCTAATGGGAGGGACTCGGAGAATTAGCAGAGCATAAACTGATAAGGGGGTGAAAGAAGTTCCCAGAGAGCTTTTCTGTTTGATTCTGCAGCAGTTAGAATAATGACAGCCTATCTGCAGAGTTTAATGAAACATTATAATCCCACTGTAAAACATCTGTGGGATGCCATAGAAAGTCCATAGAAAGTGTAGCATTGTATAATATACTTCCATTAGGGTATTCTTGTGTGGTTTTGATGGGAGGTGCTACAGTTGCTGAAATTAGTGAGGTTGTCTGTGCATGCCTGACAGAATAGAAAAATATAGAAACTTTGGATAGTTCTTTCACATGTTGTTTTCAGGCTTGAAATAGAGCCTCATCTTCAGGAGGAAAACAAGCATCCTGATTTCACCAGATGTTTAGTTCCATGGTCCCTTTAATAACAAGCCCAGTGAAAATGGAAAAGTCATATGAATACATTTTTTGACATTTTGTTTATTAGCATTTTATCTAGGCTCGTAGTAAATGGATAGACTTGTCAGCAGAAATCTCTTGGTGAAGCAAATAAAGAATCTTAATAGGCAGGGAGAACAGAACTAACGGCAAATTGCTCACAAAGAGCTCTAATTTATTGGTTTCTTTTTCATGAAGATTCTGTTCTGGATTCTGGCTTTGCCAGAAGAAACAGCTGAGTGATGACATGGATTCTCAGAAAGAAACTGCACTGTCTGGTAGGAAAGGGGAAGAATTAAGCAAAGAATCTATTTCTTTTAATGCTTTCTTCAAAATACTTCGTACCACACAGTGAATAGTTTTCTTAGTTTGATTTGTTGGTTTCAGTGAACTGGCCAAGTCTGCATTTATAGAAGTGCTGTGATGCCTGATTCCTCTTGTAAGTGACTGGCTGCAGTAAAAGAACAAGTGAAGGTTTCTCTGCCTCTCTGTTGTGCAAATGGTGCAGAGCCCTAGGTTCAGGATATGCAGCTTCATGGGACCACTTCTGGCTTTCTGTACACACCTGTACCCACTGGTATTACTGGCACATTGCTCTTGGGGCCAGTAGAGTTACTGGGAGATATGGCATTGTCTCATTTCCTCTCTCCACTCTAATTAAGCCAATCTGTTCTCCCAAACAAGGGAAGGAACTGCAAATTGCAGGGTTTAAATTATGAAATTTGCTTGGAATATGCTTAGTAGTTACAAGCTGGACATTTTCTATTTTCTTACTAGCTGCGCAGTCAACAGCAATCACAAATGTAGAGCATACAATTGAATAGAGTTGTATAATTTGTAGAAATAAGTGTTGTCTGCACTGCATTCCTGCCAAATCCATTGGTGCAATAGAGACTGTATCTGTAGAACTCTTCAGCCAGGTGGGCATGAGAAGCTGTCATGTGTCACAGTGCATTAGAAGTAGCTGTGGATTCTTTCTCAGCACAACTCGGTTTTTGCCAAGATTATTAAAACTTTTCTTACCAACCCATTCAGCGTTCAGTTTTATGTTGTGATTTGGAGAAAGTGCTGTATTTTCAAAAAAGTAATTGCTGAGTGACCTCATAGGGCGAGTTCATCCTCTTATTCCTTCCCTTGCCTTGGACAAGCAGAAAGGCGCAGAATGTAGTGATGCATCCTTAGAAGTGCTTGAAGTCAAGATGGAAAAAAGTGGAGAAGAAGGGAATGAAGTAGGATAGGACAGACAAATAATTTTAGGGAAATAATTTATTTCTTTGATTAATTAAATTTTCTTTTCGAGTGTTAAACTCATTCTCTGAGCCTCTATTATTGTCACCTGACCTTGTCAGAATGTCACTCTGAAATATAAAAAAACCACCACCACCCCTCCCCACCCAAAATAAACAACACCCAGTGAAAAGCAAAATGCTGAAACATGGCAATCTAGAAGTGATGATATTTTTAATTTGGTGCTTTTTTGGTATTTTAATTTATTGCTCTATTGAAAGCACTCCTGGCTTTCAGGTGCAAATCAAATTGGGCTATGTAAGGGTAGTAAGACATCAGAACTGGTTTGATCATGTAAACTAATTGTGTGTTGTTTGTTTTCTTTCTTCTCTAACTTGTTTCTAAAATGAATTCCTTCCATAAATCCAGCAGAATAACTTCTGTTCCAATAAAAGCTTGTCAGGCTTTCTCTTCTGCTGGAAAAAACAACCTTAGGAAACAAAACAACTCTTGTAGGAACCCAGGAAACGTAGTTTCTTCTGTCTCTCACGTTTTCTTTGTCCCAGACCCTGACAGAAGAAAGACAAGACTCCAAGAATGTGGCTTAACAAGGCTGTAACTTTACATAATGTTTCAAGGAACCATCTGACAATAATTCATCCAGCAAGGGTCATTCATCCTATTACAATCCACTTTGCAAAGGGCCGCTGTCAGCTTTCTACCCCATTAACCAGGCGCAGCACCGTTCCTGAGACTTCACTGCTGTCCCCTCGTGCAGGGCAGGAGGAATTGAGTTCTCACTGTTCAGGAGATTCAGAGCTTCATCCCATTCTTCACCAACTCCTTTTATTAGTTAGTGCTCTCCCCTATGCAGCTGCAATTCTACCGTTCTAAATGGACATGAAGCCCTTTTGAAAAATTCTCTTCAAACAGGAACTTGCTGAATTGCAACTCTCCCTTTCTCATCCCCTGAAGAAGAAAGAAAAAGAATAAAATGTTTGTCACACCATGAAGATGCTTCTCTTCTCAGGTCTGCAGAGACTGTGTGATGTGCATGAGAAGGTTCTGAAGTGTGATAATCCTGTGATACTAAAGCTGCTGTAATTTTTTAAGAGTATGCTGGATGGAAACTAGAGGCAAGAGGAAAAGTTCATAAAGTCTTTTGATTTAGTGGGGGTGGGCAGGAGAATGAGGAAGGGAAAAAAGACAACATCTACAACACTAGTCAGAATCTCCTGACACACATTTCTCTATTAGGCTATAAAATGAGAACAGAGTAAGTTTTGAAGGTGCCAAAAACTTTTCCAGATCAGAAAGCTTCTCCATCTCTCAGGCAGCCAGAAGTGGACTCTAACTTAGTAGAGGCCCTTGTATACAACTTTGAAGGCTGGATAGCTTGCAAACACTGGTTTTGTTTTGTTTTGTTTTCTGAATGGGGCATTAGCTTTATGAAAGTTAACGTTAAAGGCAGCCTTATTTATCCACACTAAAATCAGATTAATTTCATACAACAAAATGAGTAGGGTGACGACACATTTAGTTCCTTTCTATAAACCAATCTCTAAAGATTTAATTAAAAATATACTTTTATAACCCTCTATTTCCCAGTTGCTTCTTTATGAAGAAAAAGGAAAATGTGACCAAAATATTCAAATCTTGTACTTTTTTGTCTAGACACCTGTGTTTTGGTGTGGAAATCTGTGAAACTTAGATTCAAGAAGTTGCCTTTTCAAACTACTTTTCATAACATTATTTCATCAGATTATCTTAATTTCTACATGACATCGTTTCGAACTGACAGGAGACTGGACTGTGATATTTGCATATTCAAGATAGAACTGTATAGCTTAACAGGATTTCTTCTTGTGTATGGATTGGGTTTTTTTAATTTATTATTATTTTTACTTAGAGAGATGTAAGAAACAAGTCCTTCCAAAAAGATTTCCTTGGTTGATTTAGCTCTGCTCTTTTTAACCAGGGGAGCTTTCACTGGACTGTTTCAAAATGTGCTGTAGTATTATAATCAAGTGATGATTTGTACATATATTGGACATAATTTCCTTTTCTTGCAGGCATGTAATGTAGATTTCTTCAAGGAGAAAGGGATGATTTTAATTTAAATTGCATAGCAGACAGGACAGGAACAGATTATCATTAGAAATGGGTAAGGGTAGGGGGGAAAAAAGGCTTCTGACTTGGGTAGAGCACCAGCAACGTACTGCTTTGATTTAAATTACCCAGATAAGAGAGGTTGCATTGGAAGAGATGCCGTGTTGGATATCTATGGAAGAGCTGTGAGGGTAGATCATTTGGTGTTTGAGAATTAGTGAATTAACAGTACTTCCTGTTGGAATATAAACAACCTGGCAGGCCGATTTCATGTTTCTGTTTCCTATTTTTCTCTTCCCTTAATCTTACCACAATTAATTGAATCAAAGTCTAGACAGAAGTGAAGCACTCCCATTTTGTCACTGTACATACATAGACTTGATGTAGCGCATCTGAATCATGATGCTGGCTGTCCCTTCAGTTATCAGAAACTGACTCTGTCAGTGATCAAAGCCTGTCCCCAGCAGTGGTCTCTTTGGGTCCCTGTTTGCACCTCTTCCATGCTCAGATGTTCTGTCTTCTCAGCTTTCCCCAAATGAACTGTAAAACTTGGAGGCACGAGATGGTGGGTTCTCCTGTCTTCAGCAGCCTGAGCCAATATGCACAATCCAACAGAGAAGTGTGATCACTTTATATATATATATACATATATATATATATAATTAACATTCTGTGATAGAAAATCCTATTGCTTGACTGTTGTACCCTTTGAGTTTAATTTTTATAATCCCCGGGCACAAGGGTTGGGAGACTTGGTTTTCACGGTATGCTGCAGGCCTGACATGTTTCACCAGCCCTTAGAATTGGATGGGGAGGTGTGCTGATACCTGTTGTATGTGATGCTGGTGGCTGGGTCTGAAGTGACCCCATGGTTTGGTCTCACTGACTGTTGCATTTCAATTCAGCAATTTTACAACACTGATGAATACTCAGAAATTGGTATTTTTCTGTAAATGCTAAACGTGATTTTAACTACACTACAGACTGTGTGCTATGCGTTGCTTTTTAGGAGACTGTTATTTCCACTTGAAATTCTGTGTTATATTAGGCTGTATAATGAAAGCCAGTCTGTATTTTTTCCTACCTAAGTCAAAATGAAGTTTGCCACCCATTGCCCGTCTCAGCTGTTTGTGTGGGAGGTATGGTTGTGCAGGACTGTGGTCAGCAGAGCAGAGCTTTGGCAGCTCTGCACAGTGGTGCTTCACAACATGGGAAAACCTGACGAATCTGGTGCTTTTCCTTGCCCTTAGGAGTCAGACTCTGTGAATAGGCACTTAAACAGTGAATGGGAAGTGGGAAAATGCCCTAATTTCTTAATTCTTCTATGTGAATGGTGTAGGTCACAAGTAAAAATCTTTTTTATGACCTGTAATGTTGGGATTGTACCTATTTCAGAGCTCATTAAGTTTTGATAACTAAGGTGGTTTAATGACACACTATACTGAGGGGTTTTTTCTTCAGTATGTATGTATGTTTAACATGATGATGTTTTACATGTAAAACTGTCGTGGTTTTACTCCAGCTGTCGGCTGGGCACCACACAGACGCTGGCTCCGTCCTCTTCATCGGAAAGGGGGAGAGAATCAGAAAAGTGACAGTGAGAAAACTCGTGGGTTCAGATACAACAGTTTAGTAAGTGAAGCAAAAGCCACGTGCACAAGCAAAGCAAAACAAGGAATCCATTCCCCACTCCCCATGGCAGGCAGGGGTTCAGCCATCCCCAGGACAGCAGGGCTCCGTCACGCGTAATGGTTACTTGGGAAGACGAATGCCATCACTCCAAACGCCACTGCTTCCCCCTTCCTCTTCCTCCCAAGCCCCTTATAAACCGAGCATGACGCCATATGGTATGGAATGTCCCTTTGGTCAGTTGGGGTCAGCTGCCCTGTCTGTCCCCTCCCAACTCCCTGCACACCCCCAGCCATCCCGCCGGTGGGGCGGTACGAGAAGCAGACAAGGCCTTGGCTCTGTGCAAGCATTGCTCAGCAACAGCAAAAACATCTCTCCACTATCAGTGCTGCTTCCAGCACAAACCCAAACCACAGCCCCATACTGGCTGCTATGAAGAAAATTAACTCACTCTCAGCTGAAACCAGGACAGTAACTCATGGTAAATACTGGAAATAAAAATTAACTGTTTTCTTCTCAAGAAAAGAGTTGGGGACTATTGTGGTTTTAAAGGCAGCTTTAAAATACTTTTTAGTTGAACCTCTATTTGTCTATAAAACCTGCTCTCTAAAATCATACCTTAAAAATGCAACATTATTTTGTTTTTCTTCCCCTAACTTTATACTATGGAGTTTTCAGTTCAGTCTCAGTCACGTCAGTGTAGTTTTCTGACCCCAACATTCAAAATCATATAGCTTGTAATCTGGCTGTGAATGGGGGTAGGAATAGCCACGCAGCACAAGGGTGAGTTTTTCAAAACCCTTTTACTAAAGACCGATGAAATGTTTTATGCCTGCACTGTCTGCAGTAAGGAGATGTGGAGGGCCATAAAACATAAAAATTCTAGACCTGCATATTCATATTCAATTGAAGTAAATTACATTGCTCAATGAGACAGTTTTCCAACTCTAAAGCAAGATTTTTGTGTTTCTCTGCCTCCTTTATTTTTACATGTGAGGTACTGGCTGTGGAGGGAGGCATGGAGTAGTGCTCTGGCCTTTCATCTCTGAAGACAGAGGGATTTGTAAATTGGATAAAGGTCAGTAGGTCAGTAATAAACGTATTACTTTAGTTGGTGATGTCAGAGGAGTTCTTCTCTAGATCACACAACCACTGAGCAATTGGAAAAAGTATGGTAATGGGCTGTGATCTGTCAATTTAATGAGATATGGAGGAGGATCAGAAGGATCAAGAAAGGTTTTTAGTATCCACTGCAATGCTGTGCAAAAACCTCTCACAGAAAAAGAGAGATGCTTTAATTATAGCCCTGAAAGGAAAACGTGGCTTATTCTGCCGAACTCTTGTCTGAACTGAGGTCCACACTGGGCACTGTTTTGAGGTATCTGAATGTGGGAGTTCGCTCAGATCACTCTAGAGAGGTCAGAACATGCCTTTCTTATCACACCAACTTTCATCCGAGTGTGCCTTCACCTTGCAGGGAAAAACTAACAAAAGGCATACAGATGCCTGGTTGAGTTCAGAAGGCACTCTTGTGCGTTCAGCGTGTTTGCACTATGGGTGAAGACTGCCATCCTGGGACTACAGTGTTACCAACAGACTCTCCCCAGTCAGCGGAAGAAAATGGGAAAATTGTAGAGCTGGTTTGGTTTACAGGCACTTTGTGTTCCCCTACTAACAAGCAAGTAGACGTAGCCTTTTTGTGATGATAATATCATGCACAGGGCTGTAAATTATCCACACAAGTAACTAACTTGTAATCTGTTCTATATCTTCTCAGATTGTCCAACAGCTTTGCAACATCTGTGAAAATACTTACTGTTTGGAAACTGCTCTGAGAGTAATTCCAAGAAAATATCTCGGTTTTAGACAGGTCCTAAATATTTTTTCAGAGTCTGAGAAGCATTTACACATTTTGTTAGTCACTTAGATCTTGTGGTATTTTTCCTGTCCCTGCCTATGTAAGGTTGATTCTTAGAGTGACTATTGTATTTCAGGTGGAAAGCGTCCCTTCCATCTGTTTGCTAATCACTAAATGGGTGAACATTTGTCACTGAATGCATTCCTTATATAGACTTTATGGACAACTAAAATACCAGTTGCAAATGCAGCCACAAAAAGTTAGAGGTGGGGTTTTTTTTAGCAAAAATTTATTTTAAAAGTTTTGGAAACTTAATTAAGTTCATGTTAGGCTATTAAATAAGTACACAGTGTATTGCGTGACAGCCTGGCTGCTGGTATACATCTCTGCTCTGGCTACATGTCTGTCTGTGCTGGTTATGGCCTCCTCTGTGTGCAGGTCACTGGACGTATTCACAAGCTGACTGCACATACAAAATGTCACTATATTGCATCTTTGTGTTACTTACATCAAGTAGGGATTTGCACATGCAGTTACCTTTCAAAGTGGACAATGTTGACATAGCCTGACATACAGGGACCTATGAACTGCAAATCTTCGCCTCATTTCTCCTAAGGTTCTTTGGTGAGAGTTGTTCTTTCTTTTCTTGCAAAAGATCTGCAAGCACAGTGAGATTTGAGAGCTTTATCAGCATCATAACTATTCCTTGAGAAGGCTCCCCACATCTTGAAGTCTATAGCTATGGAAAATAAATCCATATTTTGAATATCAATTTTTCTTTTAACCTATTTGTAAATGATTTATTGTAGTGGAAAGTCAGATGATGATAAGATAACACTGTTTAGAGGTCATTAAAGAGTTTTCAGGAAGTTTCTACAAAGGTACTGTTCTTATATTGTCAGTACGATAAGAAAACTAACAATTTATGTCAAAGTTTGCAAAATGTGTTTGTCTGATAAACAGTCTGCTCAAGGGACATCAATCATGCTTCCTTCCCAGAGTATATTGTATTTTTCATGAAGTGAACTTCAGTGACTCTGCACATTCATGTGTTTGATATTGCAGCATCTTAAGCAGCATCTTTTCTGTTGTAGTGGCTGTAATGCAGTGTGCGACTTGGTGCCACATATTGTATCAGGCACTAACAGCCAGAAGCCAGTAATTGTATGCTCTTCTTTAGCCAGGTGAGAAAACAGTCGATGTGATCTTCATTCTTGGACCTCAGAGCATGCTGCTTCTCTCAAAGGAAAGATGTTTCTGTAACATAAAAATTTGGTGTGGAAGATGGTCAGAAAAGAGTTACAACATAAGGCTGCTTTATAGAATAGCATTCTCGAGAGATATTCTGCATCAATACCATTGAGAAGCATATTTGGCTAACACCAACTAGTATATAGACTGTATAATCTACTTTCTTGGTGTTTTTCTTAACGTACATTTCAGCTTATTACAGTATAAATCACTTCTCAATTGCCTTGAGCTGAAACAATGCATCTGAGCTTGGGTTAAAAGCCTGTAAGTGCTTCTTTACTTGAACAAAGTGAAATCAGGTTACATTAATAGAAGTATTAATTAATTTGCCCTCATTTATTCAGTAGAATTAGCATTATTGAAAAGCCTTTACCATCTTCAAGTACAGTTAAAGTGTGTGCAGCTTTAGTGATAGAGTTTCATCTGTAACACCTAGTGATGTGTCAGATAATGTAGAAAATTATTGTCCAATTTGGAAACCTGAGACATTACTGAGAAATGCTGTGGGGTGCGTTATAATGAAAATACCAATCCACATTAGCCATGGTTGCCATAAGCAAAAATCTTAATGTCTTGGCCAAACCTACTTAAGGTTCATGTAATAAACTCACATTCCAAATTTTATTAGGGATGTGCCAAGTTAAGCACTTTGCTGGCCTTTGGACAGATTTATAGCTTGACTTCTGCTGAATTAGTGTTGACTGACAAGAGGGCATTGTTTTATAGGATGCTATTTAAATAAAAACCTGCAGGGTATTTCTGTAATGTTGTCACTTCAAGTCTGAACTGGAAAAAAGAAATGTGTATTAAGGAGGAATCTTCATTAGCTTTCATGAGTTTAATCTAAGGCTGTCAAAAGCTTCCTTATAAGGTAAGACATTGTAATGCACAGGGACAAGCCTCATCTTTGTTCCAGGTTTTAATATTAAAGCAGTCTGTTGAACTTACTGGAAATTGGGGAGGAAAAAAATTCCTATTCACTTTTACTTGACAGAGTTGTGTGTAAAGAATAGAATGTGATCCTCTTTCTCTGTGAATTTCAGAATGGCAATTGATGATAGCCATTTTTAATTTGTAACTTTACTACGTGTATGTCGCTTGTTCCTGGCAAAATGTGTCATCTTGTATTTATTCATTGGCTATCCTGGGCTAGCAAACATGCTGACATTTTTGTATGTAAAGCAGCCTCGTTGTAGATTAGAAAAAACATCCTTCCTTTAAAAAAATGTTGGTTGGTGAAACAGTCCTTCCTCTTAATGAAATAAGTAAATAAAATAAGGAAAGCACACCTTCTGGAGTTAAAATTAGACTTGGTGTAACTGTTGTGACTCAGAGCAAAATATTGACCCAAATATCAATAAAATTAATCTGACCCTTCAGTCTTCCCTTGCCATATATTTTTTAGTTTATGGGAAGGACCATGCAGCCAGGACACCTGTAATACTATGAATAAATTGCTTAGTGTCTTATCTGTGGTCACAAATTTGTATAGCTAGGTTGACCATTTGTAAAAGGAGGAGAGTTATTCCTGCCTCACTGAGGGACTGAGAGGTGCAAGAAATGGATATGACTGAAGTATTACGTAGTCCTTCAGAACTATCATCTGACGAATTGAAAGCCTTACTTTTCACAATTAAATTACAAAATATGTGAAGGGAGTATAATTAGCACGAAAATGCCCTTATGTTGTGCACAATAAAAAAAAAAGATATAAGAAAACAGCTTCAGTGGAGAGAATGACAAAAAGCAGGGATTGGTGTTATAACCTGTCAAGAATACATAGAGTTACATATGGAGGATTACACAATAGATATACTTTAGGGAAAGAGATATTGTACATACTGATTAAAGTCTATGTAAATCAAATATTGGAAATATGCCAGTCATACCTAGCAGTGCCACTCATGCAATGTATCTCAGCTATGTCTCACTGATTTTCTTAAGCTTTTTGGTAGCTATTACATACTCTCAGCCCATCAGCTGGTCAATCCAGCAAGAGTAAGGTGGCAGACTGAAATAATGAGAATTCAGCAACAAAATCGGCATTTGAGTTCTGACTAGTAGAAGAGCAGCTGAGGAATAACTGATGTCCACATAGTTTAAATTCATGCAGACAATTTATTGGACTGTGTCTCACCTGTTTAAATGTAAGTTTGATACAACAGTTTCCCTCACGCATTATTTGATCATCATTATATATTACTCCATCATTATATATAGTTCTATCGTTGTGCATGGTACCTTACCAAGGTAGCTTAATTAAAAGGTTCTACTTGGAGCTGATGAATGCAATAACATAAGGTTTACAGAGCCTTATTCCACAAAACATTGGCATATGCACTAGCACATTCATGTGACTGCTGGTCAGTGATGGAGCTATTACTGTGTTACAAGGCTGACATGGGAATGTACTTAAACACCTCTTCATTAATATAGTAGTCACACTAGGTAATAATATAACTGGTTAAGAATCTGTTTAAAATTGTTCCTATTGATAATTGATTTTGTCCATAAAGGAACGCCACGTTTTTATGAGCATTTGAACTAGAAAAAGTGATGGAGAAAGAGCATCTTAGATATTTTATTTTATTTTATTTTAGTATAATTTACATATCAACCACACCTACTGTTGAGCACAACAATTAATAGTCAAGGGGCGTCTTGATCTGTGGGTCCTTATCCTTCTCCTAGTTCAATTAAGTATAATTTGGAGCAGCATTGTATGCTTATGTAAGTATTTTCTTTTCTTCTAGTAGTATGTCAGGAGGTTTGCCTGGATATGCAGCCAGGAGTATGTCTGAGCTTTGTGAGATAGCACCAGGTGTGTTCATTGGTTTTGATTCTGGAAGGATCAGACTTACACATGGAACAGTTTTGTGTTGATGGGGAAGCCGCTTCTTCCTTCTGTACATGAGAGGGTAGTGCGTAGTTCTTTTGTTTATGTGTCAGTTAATGTATTCCATTGGCAGTGGCACTTCACTCCTCAGGTCTGTAGCTGCCAATTCTGTTCTAATTAATAAGCATTAAACTAAACTCCCAGCCTCACAAATCCTTCCCTGACAGCTTCACACCCTATTAAACCTTAACTTTCTTGCACCCTAAAAATATTTCTTTCCACAATATGGTCCTTTTCTTTGTGGATATATGCATCGCTGTTTGTAGAGTCTACTATAAACCTGCTTAGTCTAAGAAATCTGGGGTTTCCCCTGAAAAGAATTCAGAAACATTCAGAAGTAGGAGTCTTAAATTAAAATAATAAAAGAATTATTATCCTTTAAATGTATGCACATGTGCCTGTATAACTGAAACCTGTGCATACAGTCGGGTACTTGCTGCTTCTACATTTGTGTTCCACACTGCTACACGTTACTTCCTTTTAGCATGAAGAAAGCTGCATCTTTTTTGTCAAGTGTGAAATAGCCACATATGTGACTATTGAAATCTGGACTGCAAAGGACAATTAGAAGCTGTGTGACAAGCAGATCCAAGCTCTGCTGGATCCCATATCATTCTTTCCATTAATTTCAGGAGAAGCTATATCAGGCTTATTGAGAGAGGAATCAAGGATGAAAAGGAGAGGTCTCTTCCAAAATGCTATAGAAATCTGAGAGCATTTCTAAGCACTTGCTCTTAAATACCACCAAACCAGGAGATTCCAAAAAAAACACTATAAATCAAATTTTGGAGCATAGACTTCCATATGGGTTCAGAAGCTGCCAGCTCAAGGAAAACGTGTGGGAACCAGGGCCTGGGAGCAGACTCCCATTCCTCTTCCCTATGCTACTTCTTCTTTTAGCTGGGGTCTCTAGATTTAAATGCAACAACATCCTGGGAGTAAGGAAAATAAATTAATAGCCAAAACATCATGTTCTCTGAAGCCACATGCTGCTTCTATTTCTCCATTTTACACTCTTCTCTCTTTTGTGCTGATCCTCCTTTGACAGGGGAACTAGAGCACAGCCATGTCCAGAATATGCTCACATAGCTCAGTGGTTAGTACACTGTCGTGAGAGCCGGGAGTTTGGGGTGCCCTAGAAGAAAAGGGCCAATAACTGGGGTTCTCGTGTTTCTCATCTGACTGGATTTTGTGAAAGAGGAACTGGCCTCTGTTTCTTCTGTCCTTGGGTATAAGCCTGCCCTTGAAAAAGTGATGACTTTTTTTGTTCACTCTCAAACCTGGGAGGTATATCAGGTCTGACTATGTTATTCTGAAGGGCTCACCCAAAATCTCAAATCACCAGTTGTCTTGCAAAAGAAAGTGATGGTGAAGGCTTGCATTGATCCATATTTTTATTTCCAAGGGACACTTTTGATCTGCCCTTCTATTTTTGTACGTTGTATTAAATGTGGTTTTGATTCAAACTTCAATTTCTTTTGATAAACGTAGTGTCAGCCAGTCTTCCTTGGATGTTTCTTGGAGGGCTTTTATTTCCCCAACAGGTCTGTGGCCTAGCTTTGCACAATCTATTAGCCTCCTACTTCTTTCATCTGTCCCATTATATTTGCGTTTTCTTCCCTGCAGTCTGAAGATGCTCTTGCACAAGTGATGTCATCTCTAATCCTATTTTTCATTTGTATCATGGATGTTGCTAACCACTCTTTAAATAAAAATACAACATGATTCTAATATGCTAAGGAGCTCCACGGATAACCATATAATTTCAAAATGATACTGATTTTGTTTATATGCAACATAATCTTTTACAGTTCTTAGTCTTTATTTGAAGCATTGCAAAGTGGATTTTTATGAAAGGTATTATAAAGGACTCCTTGTTTTTTCATAACAGATTTGAACATTAACTGATCAGAGTTCAGATAAATAGTCTTTACTCTCCATTAAAATATTAAAAAGCCTTTGGTAGGAAACTGGCGTAAAGATCCTTCATTCTTGTTTAATGAACACTTGTTGGCAAGTATAACACTTTAATAGCTTTGCAGAATGAATTTTGTGTGAGCATCCTCCATTTCCCTGTCAGACACTTGTCCAGGTGCTGGGAATTTATTGGGGGAAGCATATTTTTACTCATTAGTTCTGTATTTGATTACAGAACAGTAAAATATGAACCACTAAGTCCCCGAGGCATAGCTGTGTACATTGAGATTAGTAATTGCATGTCATTGTGTTTTCCATTGGAATTTATATGGACAGATAGGATAGGTGCTTCTTAAGTAGGTTTAAAAGCAAAGCAAATTTGTATTTAATCTTTTTTGCAGGCTTATTTTCCCTAATGGAGTAAAGGTTAGGCTAGATGATACATTTTAAATATGGTTTTAATTTATTTTTCTCGCTTTTTTTTTGCCTTTGTTGAAGTATGAGGTTTTCTTTCTGACAGACTAAAGGAAATATATTGTAACTGAAAAATTTGACTCTGTATGTGCTAGTGTAAAACAGAAGGAAAGACTTGCAGTGTTGTCAGCAATGGGTGTTTATGAATATATGTTTATACACAATATGTAGACAATGTTTTTATTTTTGACCAGCTTTTAATGCTGTAGATACGAATGAAAATCGTGTAGCAGCTCTGAGGACAAATTTTATTCAAACTGAATTAAAGAATGCCATGTTTTAATGTCTTTAGCATACCTGCTCTTCAAGAACAGCTAAAAATCCATTTGAAATTTTGCACATCAAGATAACCCTCAAAATAAAACCGGTTAAAAAAATAGATTTGAAACATGAACTTCTTTTGGGTCATGTTGAAGGGTTAAATAATGCCAAACGTGCCATCCTCTCCTGTATAAAAGTGCTCATAAATGCATTTTCCAAAACTGAATCTAATGAGGTACTTAATAGTCACAAAACTGGCACATTTGATAATTAATGTTCCTTACTGAGTTTTTGCTGATGCAGTATAGTCTTAAACAGAGAGAAATGTTAACTCAAGATGTACTTGAACCATCAGCTGTTTGGAAACTTCCCTTTTATTGATGCGAAATACCTGTGTATGAGTGCCTAGCAAGAGGCCTTCGTTAGTGCACCTTCATCTTAGCGTGAGAAATTAAACTGTAGGAGTTCCTGGTTTGTTGAGTACATACGTCTGTACAAGGCATACAATATTGGGATTGTGTTCTACTGGAGAGCCAATTATTGTGCCCCACTGGCAAAAACAGAAATATTTCCACTTCCAATCACTGAATGAATCAGCATTCAGCTGAACTCCCACACTGAAATCATGAGCAGCAGATGTATGTTGTGTGCCGTCTGACCGGGAGGCTGCAGAAATAGGGCACAGAGTTACCATGCCACTGCATTGGTGGCTCTTCACTTAGAGCAGCTGATCAAACTTGTGTTGGCACAAGTTGTGCACATCCACTGCTAGTGCCATGTACCTGTTTGATCAAAATTGCTGAAGGATGATGAGAATAAGATGTAATTTGTGCAAAAGTAGAGATTTATGGGGTCTAGGATTTAAAAGTGTCTATTTAAAGCTAGAATGAGAAGACTGTATCTTAACAGTGTAGGCAAAATACAATGAAAATAAATAGGATATTTAAGATATTTAAGAGAAATAAATGTTGAGAATGGGTGGTAAATAGGTTTCTTTCTGTCTTTTTCACAGTCATGTTCTACAGTAATAGTGGCAGGCTGTTTCTTTGCTGGTAAATTCCCACTGATTTCACAGTACACATTGAATATACTACCTGTTACAGAGCTGAGATTCTGAGGATTTTGAGGGAGAAAGAAATGTTGAAGGGTAATTGGAGCCACATAGTGAGAGTGGAGGAGGGATCAGGGTAGCAAAAGAAGGCTCAGAGAGGATTGTAGAGGCTCTGGGGAAGCTGAAAGTGGATCAAAATAGGACAAATGGAGGTAGAAAGGATCAAAATGCCAGGGAGAAGGAAAAGAGAGGATTTGAGCTATATAGGAGTTCAGAGAAAAATGTGTGATCAGACGGGATCAGACCAATTTTGTACGAGCTGACACAAGGTCAGAGGAACAGGAAATAAGGAGAGCTGGAAGAGGTATTTGAATCCTAAGCATATGGAGGAAGAAGTTTAAAAGAAGCAGAGAAAGAATGGGAGCCAAATATTAGAGCTGCGTGAGGAATACAGTAGAAGTCAGGGTATCAGGCGAGCTGAGTGGGGATCAGAGAAGAATTACATGAAGAGCTATCAGGAAAGCCAGGAGTGGGTCAGAGAAGCTCACAGAGATTTGGTCAGTGGCCAGAGGGGCAGAATGATGTGGCTCATTAGCCTATTGCTCAGCATACCACAATTAGTTCAAAAGCCCTTACAGTGCATCTCAAAGGGTGAAAATACCGAGAATATTAACACGTTGTTATATGGCAGATTCGATTTATTAGCAGAAGCAAGATTTTTACCTAATTTATCTCCTGTGAGGATTTGGATGTTTGGATGTTGTCCTGGCTGCTGCTTCAGAATCCAGCAGTGATTTCTCAGGACAGCTGCAGTCATAAAGCACAACCTAAGGATTTTAGGCTGTTTTCCTTCTGAACCTCCCAGCATCTGGAGTCTTGTGCAAGGACCTCAGCGTTATTTTAACATTTTTTCTAAAAAAGAAACCGTCATCTTGAAGCAGGCAGATCTCCTGTGGAAGTCTTTATGCAGGTGAATTTTACCTGAGGAACACTATCGAATAAATGCTTGCTATTGTGAACTACAGTAACGTAGGGACCATACCCCCACCTTGGTAAAGTGAATGTGCTTCTGCCTATCCTGGCCTTTACATGGACTTCATCACTAAGCCACAAAGGTGGTTCATTTCGTATTCGTTTGCTTGCCGCTGCTGATGGCATAGGTTTGTCAGTCTTCGCAGCATGTAGTAAAGAACATTTTTGAGAGGAAAGCATTCTGAGAACATGCATTCTTATTTTGTCCTATTCATCCCCCCTCAAAACCAAACTGAATGGCATTAATTATCACTTTAGGTAGTAAATCAGTTTCTCATTTGTGAAAGGAATGCTTCGTCTTGAGTCCCTTTTTGTTTTGTGTAGCCAGAGGGCTATTATAGATGGCGTTGAACTCATAAGAATCATTTTAGTGTTGCTCCAGCACAAGGCATATTATAAATGGATAACCTTGTTTTCCTAAAAAGTCATGAATAACTGTGGCTTTAAATTCCGTGATTCTCCTCTGTCCTCCTCCCTCCAACTCTAAAAAACATGTATTCAGAATCTTACTTTAAAGTCAAGGCAATGTGCTGATTGACTGTACTGACATAATTGTGTTAATGACAAGACACTAAGACTACATTGTTAGATATGTCGCTTATCATCACTACTTATTTGGCTCTGTTCTGCCAAGCTTGAGTTATACTTCTCATACATTGTGGTTTCAGTCAGTCACTTAAACTGCTTCAGTGTTGAAATAACATTTTTTACAAGTCTTTTAGCTGTAGTTCAAGAGAAGGAATTCTTCCAGAGCATCATTAAACAGGGTTCAAAGTTTGTCCTCACTGAAAGACTCAAAGTTAGAGCACTTAGAAAATGAGTTCTTTGATCAGTAAAATGATTAGTCAAACTACTTTCTTTTCTCCCCTCCCCCCCCTTTTTTTTAAATACATGAATCCATTTTTCTCTCAAGTTAATGCGAATAATGCATTTTAATATACAAAATATCTCCTCTCTGTGGTCACAACTGAGCTCCTGCAGGTACCATGTCAAGCTTTTGAAATGTTCTGTTATTTAATGGAAAAGCATGCAACAGGAAATGCAGACATTTCTATGCTATGTTGCTTCTAAGAGTCGCCAAGTTTTTGGCTTATGTTACTTTATAAATTATTTTTCACTGTATAGTTGTGAATCTCACAGCCCCTTAGCAGATGCTTGATGTGAATATAGTTCAACAAATAGTAATGTTTAAGCATTACTATGATCATGGTAAGTGTCAAAAAAAGATTTAAATTAAACTTGGTGGTATTCTTTCCTAGCTCATTTCGTTGTAAGAGAAGCTTCATCGTTAAAAGGTGAGCAGCAAATAAAATAGGAACAGCGAAAATTCATAAACAGGATGTACTTACTTGTGGATGGAAGCCATTTCATGGTTGCAATTGTTCCACATTGTGTGGCGTGTACTTCCTTCTGACTAGTGCTAATTGGGAGACATAAAGCTCTTTCAGCCATCCTGATAAATTCAAGAGTGAGGTGGTTTATTCAGCATTGGCTCATTTTGCTTGTTGTTTGTAAACCAAAATAGCAGATTTAAAAGTTCGTATACTGAAAAACAAAGTTTGGATTCAGACCTGCAGCTGACAATATCTGGACATTTTCATTATAGCACAGTTGTTCTTCCTTGGAGAGGGCTGTACCTCCTGTATTAGTGCTGTCAAACATGAAATAATAAAAAGATCAGGCGAACTTTGTCAGGACTTGTTTATATCCTGAAAGGACAATTTTGAGGGACCCTTAATAACTATAACTTCCATGATGTTGCTGAAGAATCACAGAGGTAGTAACCTGAGTATAATTAAATAACTAGTAAATTCAATGCAAATGCAAATTTCTTAGGTGTGATTGGGAAGTTCTACCACACAATTCTTTCCAGGAACTGGGACTCCTACAAGCTATTTCAGTAGAAATAATTAAAAATAATTGTTCTTATACCTGCTACTATAAATGACTTGAAGGCAGTATCAAATAATTACAAAAATATCCTAAAAACTTTACGGGTCAGTGCTATCATAATAGGGAAAGAAAATTTTACATTCGTGATCGGACTGACAGCAGTCCAAGTTCAGTTAAGCTGTCGCTGACTGTGAAGTAGCCAGTTATGATACAATGTGTATATGCATTTGGATCCACAGTCTAACTTGCTAAGTCATTGGATTTGATTTGCATGAAATGAAGTATTGGTAATACTGACTCAATACATATGACTATCATGACAATTTTATTTTCTTATTTTTATGGAACATTCTGACTATGTAGGAATCAACAAGCTTGTCAAGTTGTTCTGCAAAATTGCTAGGGTAATGAATCAGTCTAGTTACATTCTCCTTCTGTGGTAGTACTGAGAAATTATAAAATTATGTAGGCCTTCTGTCTTTCTCTTTGCAAACACCTGCACCCTAAGTGTATAGCATGTGCGCATATAGATATTTTTCCATTGTATGTGGTGGACCATATGCACATGCAAATACTTGTAATATAGGCTATTTTGCCGAAGGAGCTACTAATCATGACCTGTTGCACTGCAGAGTTTTGAAAGGCTACTGTAATGCCTCTGTTGCTGTTGTCTGAAGTAGTTGTTGGCTTTCTTTACAAAGTTAAAATCCTTGTTTGAACTGAGGCAGACACAGGGAAGTGTTATCGATAGTTCTAGTGTAGTCTGTTATAGAGGTAGAAGTAGACTGCAGAGTTTGACATAGAATTTTAATTACTCCAAGCCATCAGGCGCATTGACCATGAGCAATAAGTACAGGTTTAAATGTGGATAGTAAGTTGAAGATGGAGTGCAGCATCCCACGACATGGGGATACCAAAGATTTGAAAGATTAGGACTTTGGGTTATCAGATCTTTGGGATAGTGAATGTGTCTCGGTCTCTTGTATGTGATCCAGACCTAACTCTGTATGTTAATTTTCATATGTATGGAAAAAAATGTATATTTTAATGTGTAGACTGTTTTCAGATCACCATTTGAAATTTCAAATTTTAAAAATCTAGATCTGTATTTTGTAGCCTGAAACAGACTGTTAACAGAGTGTAGGTGGGATACAATTTCTTCTCTAAAGACAGCTACACTGGTGGCCTTTCTAGCTTGTTTGTTTTATTTTGTGTAAATTTAGGCTTTGGTCCTGAAAACACAAATGCCTACCTCTTTGCATACGTGTAGTTTCACTGAAGTCTGTGGGGCCGCTGATAGTCATTGAATTAAGTCTCTGGTAAGTGTTTCCAGATTTAGTGCCTTTTTTCCCCATCCAAGACTCTAAGAGCAGATTCTCGTTTTTTGACTTTTCATTAAATCATCCTGTGTGATTTCTGCTCATCCCCACAACATAATTATTTTTTTTTTCTCCTCATTTAGATGTATTGCTTTTGGTTTTCTTTGTTTTAAAGATGGAAGCTCTATAAACCTTGGTAGTTACTTGCTTTGGGTTCAGTGTCCCTCATGCAGGAACCACAGATGTATTTTTTGCCTTGGAAAAAAAGAAAAAAGAATTAATTTTTCGATTTTGGACTAAGGGTTCATGTCAAAGATGAAAGAAAAAATAATTATTTGTAAGCCATATTAAACATTAGCCATTAAAAAGGAAATTGGAACATGTCATGTCAAATATCTTGAGAGAGAGAGAGAGAAACGGAGGGAGGGAGTTGAGAGGCACATTCCTTGAAGTAACTAGAAAGAGTCTCCTGGTGAAATGGAGGCATCCTGGGGATCACCGACTTTAATTAAGTAGAAATGATCAAGGCACCAGGGTACTTCCGGGGGATTAATGACTGACTGGGAGACTTGATGGCCTTAGGCAAAGCTGTAGGCCATTAACCCCAGCCAATCCTTCGTTTTTCAGGAAATGCCCTGTGCCAAGGTCATTTTTGCTATTATAGCTAAGGATGAATCTTTTTCGCAGTCCCATGAGAGTCATGGAGTTCATGATTTTTGTATTGTTTTTTTCCTCTTTTTAATATCTGACTTTTGACATATGGGGATATTTTCATTAGATTGCCTGTGCTGTATCAAGCTATTCTCTCACTGCAGTTCTGGTCCGAATTTTATGAAGATTAGTGCATGAACAGCCCACTTGCATATTAGCCAAATGAGCATCAAGGGATTAATCAATACCCCAAAAGCATGTTGGAATATTAAATTTGATCCCAAGAATAGAAGTGCAGCCTTTAATAAAAGTTATGTTAGTGAAAACAGTCTTGGATCTGTGTGGATGACTTGTACTTCTAGCATCCCATGGCAGTGTTTCAGAAGTTGTTGTATGGCTTTTTGCTTCCCTCTCACCGTTTGTTTTTCCCAGACTCCGAGGGATCGTGGAATGTATCAAAACTGCCCTTCTCTGTAGCCGTTTCTTTCTTTTGGGAGAAGGTGCAACCAAGCAATGTGTTTTTACTACCAACATCATCTGCCACTTATCCCCTCTCCGTGATTCTTGGATTCTTCGTGACCAATAGGTACCTTGTCAAGGGCATCCCATCTTAGTTTTCTACTGCACCATGAGCAGGGACATATAAAAGGAAAATGTTGCCATGGATTGAAACCAAGTTCAAAAGAGCAAGGGAGCATTAATGTCGTCCTCACACTGAGTCTCACCACATTGATAAAAATTACTTTGGCATTATTGGACATTGGTGCAGTTGGAGGGGAAAAAAGGTTTCTGGAAAATATGGCTGCTGCTGTAGCATTTCCAGACTCCAGTGCCTTTATCTTATTTTTACATCGGCAGATTCTTATTGAGCTGGGGACTTTAAGGTTGTGCATCCTGGGAGGTGAGCCAGCTAGCTCACCAGACTCTCAACCCCCCTTCCCACCCCCACCCCCTTTTACTGGAAAAGCATCTTAGAAACAACTGCTAAAAATAGAATTGTTGATTAAAATAATTTAAACTAAAAAGCTTTTAAGCAATAGATCAAGCTCTTTAGCTTTATGAGCTAAAGGTAATTAGAAGCTGTCCACTTAATACTCTTGACACAGAATACTGTTGCAGCCACGTATAATTTTATTGCTTATCTACAGAGGTCAGAAGCCAGGAACAGACCCTGTGTCTCGTTTAAACACTTGTGCTTCAGCTACTGTTCCTATTCCATCTTATCTTGAATAGCTCATGCTGAAATCAATTCATAATATTTTGCTTGTTACACTTAGAGACGTTATCACCTATGAAGCATGCCTTAATAGTAGCTTGGAAAACTCTTGCCAGCCTTCTGTACAATATACATTTGTCCTCGGCTCAGAAAGCAGCTTACCTGGAGAGGAGCCAGCAGGGCCAGCTCAGAGGAGGCTGCTGCAGTGGCAGACTGACAGATGCCTACTTTTACCTGCCTGGAGCAGCCCAGCATCTGCGTGTCTCCCTGTCCCCTGTATTTGTCTTACCTTAACAGACGTGTGTTCTCTTTTGACATGGTAGATGCCAGCCTGATAGATTCACTGTAGTCTGTTGTTCGTCTCTTACTTGTATACAATGTCAGTCAGTCTTTCTACATATACATCTATTTCTATATAATATCCTGTGTGCTTCTATAAAAGCAAATAAGAGCCTTTTTCTAGTGACTACATGAAGGAATCCACAAGGCCTAATAGTTTAGTTATTTTAAAAATGAATGGTGGCTTTCACAATTGGTTTCTATCCAAATCTTTCTGGTTAATTGGTTAGATACACGCTGGACTTTGAATTATTTTATGTAACTACTGTTGGGAAAGGAAAAATTAGTATCACCATTGCCATGCCTGCCGTTTTTCTGGTTTCTAAGACTAAAAAGGGAATCCTAGTCCTTTTCTTTGTTTCTGAAAGAGCGGAGGCAGCAAGTGCGAGGATGCTTATTGTATTCCGTCACCTGACTCCATGTCAGGTGAGTGGGATGCTTGATTTTTGAGGTCAGGGCTGTGGAAGGCAAAGGTGAGGTTTTCTTAACTAGAGAAGTAATGGGTAAACAGATGTTTCCACTGCATTCAAGAGGTAGAATAAATATCTATGTTATCAGGGAAAAAATAGTTGGATAAAGTAACATGCCAGAACACTTACGTTTTTAAGATATCTTTAGTCAAAGAAGACCCAAAAGTTCTTCAGCTCATTTGTCTGAAATTGACATGAAATTTTTTGGACTAAAAGCAGCACCACTGTATACAGTGTGTTTTAAGAGGAAAAGTGAAGAATAACTTCTCCAGTTGAAACTGCAGGGGGAATTTTAGGTATGCAGGATGTAATTACTAGAACTGGAATTTGGCCAGGTCACTGTGATTAATCTAACACCCGTATTCTTGTTAAAATTGCCATGGATTTTTTTTTAATGATCAGAAGTGGTTAGGAGTGGACCTCGGCTTTCTGGATCACCCTTCAGAAGTAAATGCAAAATACCAGGAAAGTCAGATCTGTTATTTGATTTGTAGTCCAATAGCCATTGATGTGGAATTGGCTTATAAGCAATTCAAATAATAAACAGTATATTTCAACCAGAATTTCATTTATTTTAAGTCAAAAGAAATTTTTGTGATTTTTATATATTTGTTATACATATATTTATTTTATGGCAGCAGTCTTCTTGTTATAAGCATTGCACTTTGGAGACACTGCTTCTGTGGAACCTTTGTGGGTTTGTAGTTACCATTCCCCAGTACTATATTAATGTGTATGATCTGTGTTTCTAAATAGCAGTGTATTTAACGTAAGCTATGTTTCTGAGTCACTTTGTTCTGGTGCAGTGCAAAGTTCTCCCCAAATCTCAGCATCAATAATAGTTTCTTTTTTTATGTATTTCTTATTGATAACATTGATGAAAATGGGCATAATTTAGAGTTTCTCCACAATTGGCATCAGTCAAAATGAGTCCCTTCAGAGTAATGCTGTAGAAGCAGAGGACTGATGAAAGCTATCGGAATGGAGTTCTCTCCTCCCAGAGCAATTGACTTCCACTTTCC
>VWZZ01000322.1:125911-240911 GCA_013399095.1 Psophia crepitans
CCCACGGTCCCCAAATGCTAGGTTTTGCCACACGGGTAGGCTTTGCTGTGAAGGGCACTGCAGTCTTCCCTTCTGTGTGTTGCCTCAGAGAGACTGAGGGATATTATTGTAGATGAAATAACATACAGTGCTCCTTTGTTAGATGGATGCCAAAATCCTGGACATGCAGCTGTTCCTGGCAGACCAGTGACTCACAGCCCTGCTACAGCTGAGAGAATGAAATAAGTTTTTCATTTGATGAAAAATTCTTTCCTCACTGCTAAGATACTGATCATCTCCCTGTGCTCAAGACCTATATCGTAAACTAGCATTTCTTTATCTGGTTCCACATGTAATATAAATTAATGAAAATTTGTGGTAAAAATGGGCTGGTTTCTTAGTACCTCTGAGGTCCAGGCTGTGATGGGTGCCAGTGAAATCACTGGTGACTTGGCAAGTGATTTCGTTGAGAGCAAAACCAAATTGTTTTTTGATGTCTCATGCCGTATTGCGTGGTCTCCAGTTTTTATTGTGGATTTTGCAGACCACAGTAAAAATTGAACAAAGGTGTGCATTTACAACTTACTGTGCATAAAAGAAGTGATCACCATTAATAAAAAACCTGAGCATAAATACATGGTGACACCTTTTTAAAGGGCTTTCACAGACCATGTTGAAAATGTTATGCTTGCTAGCAGAGCAGAGTAATGGAGGTACACTCTACAGATGGAGCTTCTAATCAGATTAGCAATAGACCAGTTTGAAAAGTGCTTTGGAATAAAAGGCATTATATAAATGCAAGCCATTATCACTATGGGGTGTATTTTTTTCCTGATGTGTGTGCATAATTCCCTCTAGAGTTAATGGGAGATGCATGCATGCATTGAAGGGAGACTATACCTGGCAGTGTGCTTCTTTTCTGCTAAAATAACTAGGAAGATAAAATTTGTTAGAGGGCAGAAAATGGTAGATCAGCTGAATAAGGTATTCACTGAATACCAGTCAAACTGGTCTACTGAAAACTTTGCCACGGCCTTTCAAAAGCTGTACCCTGTATCACAAAGAGATAACGGGGTGATGGCAGTTGAAGTGATTCAACTGGTAGACGAAATGATGTAAAGTTGGTGTATGCAGTGCCCACTTGTAATTCAGGGCCCTATTAGCGACTGACTGATTTGCTGAATTTTTAAAATGCCCTCAATTCAATGTGTTGGGAATACATGTTTTGGAGGAAATATTCTTTCTCAGGATAAAGTAATCATTATCCAAATGAGAAGTTTACTATCCTGCCCAATTCCTGAATCTTCCTTCTACTGTTTACACAAAATCAGGGAACAGGAACTGTCATCTTTCAAGTTTTCAAAGTATTTTGGTTTTCTTGCATCCGTTAAATGATCTCAAGTTGTTACTCAGCTAGTCAGTAAATGAGATGGTCTGAGCCATCCTACAAAGCTAAAAGATCCCCACAACCCAGCCCTTAGCAGAAAGTGCTTTGAGGGAAACTTATGACATCTACTTAGATGTCAAATATTCACTTCATTTGTAATTGCTTTTACATGACTGGAAGCAACTACATGCTCGGTTCCCTCCCATTGTCATTCTTTTAGTGCAAATCTGCCCTCATGCATTTGATTTTGAGCCGGTGTCTAGCTCAGACAGCAGCTACCAGTTCTGTCTGTACCTTGTCACCCCAGCAGCCATCTCCTTGTCCTGAGCCTCATTAGAATTACAGTCTAGAGCAGGATTCTGCGACACAAAATCCTTCTCTGAGTCAGCACCTATGGCCATTACAAGGCCTACAACAGCTGCAATAATACCTCAGTGAGCCATTTTAACCTTTTAGAATAGCTGCACAACTGCCATTTGCTTATACGCCACACTAACTCTAAATAGAACATATTTCTATAAACCTTATTAGTAAAATGACCGAATTGTACAGAAACCAAAAAATATGTTGTCAAGAATTCTGGAGAGATTTAATGTCAGAGGGCTGAGAAAACTGAACAGCTAAAAATACAGAGTACAATGGCATTTGAAGTAACACGCATTTATTTTTATTCATTAAGTGTTTTTCTGGCTAACTCATTAGAGAGCCCACTTCATCTACTATCCATTCTTGTCAATGTAGAACTTAAAAAAAGAATGATCTGTACAGATGCCCCAGCATGTGTTTACCATATATCACGCATGATTGCAACCACTCACAACAAGGTAAATGAGGGAAACTATTTCACTGGAGGTAGTGAAGTCACACTAGGCTAAATATGGTAGTTTAAAAAATCTGAATCCAATCCATAGTTTACAGAATAACTTATTAGTATCTGTATGTTAAGGTTTTGTCAGGTGTTTCATTATAGGTTCTTATTTTGGAAAGTTTAAAACTCCAGGGTAGCATTGTTTTAAATTACAGGAGCATAGATTTTACATAACTATAATGCTTTTTCTTTTTTTTTTAATCCTATACCTAAAAAATATCTTTATTTGTTCAAATGAAGTTTGGCATGCAAGCAAGCCATAATGAGAAACAATTGTGGTTTGGGTTTTTTGTTGAAAGTTTTTTTGGGGAAAATAAATATATATTTTAATACAGAACAGTTATTTCATTTTTTAAACTGTTTACATATGCTTGGCAAACTGAACAGCCAGCCTACTTACAAAAGCTGCCTTAGCAGGGAGCATGCCCAGTACCTGAATATAGTCTAAAACCTAAACAGTGGTATGAATAATCAGAAGGCAAGCTGGTTCCCTCCTCTCTGAATTTCAGCCCATGAAAAACCAATCTGCTCCTATCAGAAGCCAGGGAGAAGCATTTCCAGTTGAGACTGACTTTGCAAAAGTCGTCTTGGCTCAGCTGCTTGGAGGCTCCATTTTGAGTTGCCCACCAGAGCTGCCACCTGCAGACCACCACGGCCCTTTTCCATCTTGGCTGCAAAAACGTGCAAGATGCATGTTCAGCTTGGGCAAGTCTAAGCACTACATGGTAGACTGCTTTCTCAGGGAAAATAATGTGTGGCTACCAGCTGTCAAACCCCAAATTGCTCCCAGCCAAATTTGGTTTGGAGATTAATATTTAGGTGCCAGGTAGTTATGTTTAAGCTTTCAGGACTCCCTTTCCATGGCCCTTTGACTTCAGAGGTATACCTGTAGCTTTGTCATGATTTTGTCTCATTTTGCTATTCTCAACCATTTAACATACCTTTAATATTCACTTGGTGACTACTTTACTCAAATACCTGTGATAGTAAGATGCTCGTCATGAATTTTTGTCTGATCTCCTGAAATTCAAATTCTGGTTTAGACATACGATGAACAGACATGAGTAACTGCAATACTTTTTACTGGTTTTGTAGGTAAAAGCATAGGACTGTACATAAGCGGTATCCTTCCAAGCCTCAGGATCCCTGTATCCATGCATTGCAGCATGCCGAAAACATCAAGAGAAAAGCCGGCATATAAACTTTCAAGGGGAACTGTGCCCATTGTGCGATTTTCCCTATTTCGTTAATCCCAACCAAATTGTTCCTCACCACTGACAGTTCTTGCTTTGTGTTGGTTAAGAAACTGTTTTCCTAGAAAGTTGCGCGTGAAGGCCTACACGGTGCACTGCAATAACCACTGGCTCAGTTTGCTTTGTAATGTTATTGCATGATTAAATTAGTTTGAATACAAAAAGTTCAAATCAGTTGCCAACTTCAGGGAAGTGACAGATGCAAGTACATTTTCTGAGTAACTATTTGTTACACAGTAATGGTTTAACTTTAGAAATAAAACTTTCAGACCCAAACTGAGCCCTGTTAGCAATACAGATTTTGTCTAACATACATAATGAAACCAGCAAATTAGGTCCCATGGCCATAAACCTCACAGAGGGAAAGCAAACAGAGCATGAATCAAAAAGCTTTAGAAGGCAGTAAACTATTGGTAACTTATAAATTAAGGCCAAAAAAATCAAGGTATCAGACATGTTTGGCTGTTAAAATCTGCGTGCAGTTAGAAGAAAAAGCTGAATTCAAAACAAAATATGGAAGTGTAAGGCTCCTAATTTAAAATAAAAGATCCAGGTCAGCATAAGCTGTGACAGCAACACAGTCATCAAATGTTAGACCAAATCTGGGTTTAACTCTTTCACACTTCCTCCTTCACTTGTGCAGTTCATCAGGGCAGTACAGCACGTACGGCATTGACACCTCCTGTGCTGTGTTTGGCCTTCTGCAATTTTGAAGCATAATGTCAGCCTTCACTTTTAATTTCTTGACCCTGTCTGTTTTATACCTTAGCCTTTACTTTACTCAACTGCAGGTTTTTTATTTTGCCTTTTGTTAAAAAAAAAAAATCTTTAAAAATCTGTGTTTTAAAATCCCCCAAATACCAGTTATTGACCTGATCATATAAGTATAAGCTTTAAACACACATATTGACTTAATTAAGTTAAAAGTTATTTAGGGAGTTTTAAAATTTATTTTATTGCATCACGGTCTATAAGAACCTCATCATGTCCATTCACATTTAGTTTATTAAATGCATGTTTATGCATTTTTAAGCAGCCATTGTATGACTCCTTTGCAGTAAATGTGCCTATACCATTGACAAGTTTGGCTTGTGGAGTTTCCGATCTAACAGATCACTAGAGCTAAGTATTCTGCATGCTTAATAACCTTTATTTCATGGATTTAAATCACCATGAAACTCAACACAGTAAAGAATAACAGGAGAAAAAATAAAATCATTTAAAATGTACGTAGGTTGTTGAGCTTGAATTTCAGCCTTGAGTTATTGGGTGCTTTCAAAAAGCAACTACCAAAAGTATCCATGTCCACTTAATAGACTGAGGCCCAGCAAATTCTTTTATTTGTAGGTGTACAAAGCAAACTGCATATCCAGTTCATTACAGTTTGGGTGAGGGAGAGAGAAGGAACAGTGCCTTTTCAACTTAAAAACAACCAAAAGGATTTTGTTTTTGACAATTTGTAAAAATTATTTGCTCTTAGGCTGAAAGCTTACATGCCAAGTTTCAGCTTGGAACTCATTTTTATGACTGAATTATAAAGCCCCTAAAAACAGGGATTTCAAGTGAGAATGCTGACACAGCCTTAAATACAGTGGCAAGAAAGCAGCGCAGTAATGCATATAACTTGTTTTTTCTCATTATTGCTTTAAAAGAAGTAGCTTGCTGCCTACCCTTAGGCATCAGACAATGTTTAAAGCATGTCTCATCATACAGTCGTCTTACTACCAGGTGAGTGGAAAAGACCTTATACAGACCCTCTTCTGAAATGAAACTGGTAACTCAGGTAAAGGACACTGAATTATTTCCTGATTTTTAATGGAATTTTTTAATCTGGGACATACAGGCTCACGTGGTTTGGAGGAAATAGAAAGGCATATAGCTTATGTCTTAGCCGTTCTTTAAATCTTATTTTAGGCTACAGTCTGCCAGTAAAACCAAAAAAGAAGTAATGATGAGCTGCTTGTGCAGATTTAAAGTACAATGCAAATTACAAGGAGAAGATGATGTGTAAGAATCTATATTGGTTTTGGTTATATTTATATTCTAACTTTTAAGGTGGCTTATTAAGTGGTTTGCAGTGAAAACGGCTTGCAACGTGTTGCTGGAAGTGTGAGACTTTCCACATTCTTTCATTATGAAAAATATCTGATATAGTTTTTCAGAGAGCCTAACCAAATAAAGTACAAGCAGTTCAAACATGAAAATGCTTAAAAACTATTTCAAAACTTTGTCAAAAGTTGACCAGTGAGGCAAACCAAATTCACTGAACAGAGAGACCATAGGATGGCTACCTTCTTGGTGAACAGATCAATTAAATATACACTACACCGAGTCTTTACAACGCATACTGTTGTTTTTGTGTTGAAGCAGTGTTACGTAACTGGAGAAAGCCCTGGGAGGGTGCAGAGGACAATTTAAATTATGTGTTTTTTATAACATTGGCAACTACACTAAACAACAACTTGGAAAATGTGAGATGTTAAAGGGAAGGGCGGGACAGGACTTTGCTGTTTTCAGTGCTGCATAGACTAGGGCTTTATTTCCACCTTAAAATCTTTACCTGGCCATGATCTGTTGTTCCATTACTGGAGGGCAAAAATGGGAGGAATTGTCTGGGCTAAATTGCAATTAGGCAGCCCTGAGAGAGGCTGGCACCAGTTAACTTGGGATATTGGAGTGAAAAGGCCCGTAATCAGCCTTCGGTCATGTAGAACAATGCATAAAATTAAATTGACATTAATGAATAATTGTGTAATGAAAATGGAAGAGGAGAGTTAATTGCATGTTACAGTGAGTGTAATGCCTAGATAACCTTGCGCTTAATGCTATTCTTAGCCCTGCTGCCAAGACTTCTACAGAGCCTCTCTCTGCAGGAAGTCATTAAAGCTGTGAGTAGATAATGCAGGCTCAGTGAAACCTAAGTGGCAACAATATAACAAGAGTTTCTTTCAGACCTTAGTGTTTTCAGAAAAAAGGGCATGTTGAGGTAATTTGTACACATCGGAATGAAAACAGGAAACTCAGAGCAATCTATCTGTAGTTTGTCCCCTTCCACAGAATTTTCAACTATTGTTGAAACCAAAGTCAATTCGTATAATCAAAGACAAGACTAACCATGAGTGCTTGCAACACAGTAAGCATCCAGCTGTCCGCAGCTAAAACTTTTTTTAATCACCTAGTACAGCAAAGGATACAAAACACTTGACCTTAGACATAAGATGATAGTGGGAGACATCTTTGGCACTATCCTATTGACAGAGATGGTTTGTGCTGATAAGTAAGACTCTAGAAAGTTAGAATTAAAAAAACTTCATCCATTTTCAGTATCTTTGAAGACCAGAAAGGATGACTATTTATACATACATGGGTATTTCCCAAAACATTTAAACTGATATTCTCCATAAAACAAACTTTCTTCCCCATGTTTCTCTTTGTAGGATTTTTAAAATCAGATTTCAGAATAAGGTATGTGGTTGGTTGGTTGATTGGTTGGTTTTAACCTTTTGAATGCCCCAGGAGAGTTTACTCCGACAGAGATACTGGGTTTTGCCTTAGGGATATTGGTTGCCATCATGACGTTATATTGATTACAGTGGGATTATCCTTTAATGATATGACCCTGCTCATAGTGTAGACTTGGCAGTCAGGAAGTTAAAAGGACTAGAGGAAAGCCTGCCTCAATAAAACGAACCAACCTCAAAACAATCAAAAATCCTGAAAAATAAACCTCTTCAATGCATGTTTTTGTAGTTGCTTAAACAATATATTTACAGTTTCATTCTTAAAAACGGAATAATTTTCATAAAGTCAAAGATTTATCATTGCTGACATTACCTCTGCATTATGATTCTTTTTGTAAAGATAAGTGCAGGTACTTACTTCAGCAAAAGATAGCTTTTTGTTTGGAAAAATGATCATATTCAGAAGGAAGGCTATTCTCTGCTTGTGAACACTGCACAAACACGTCTACTTTGACTGTGCATTCTGTAGATAGCTAATGTGTTACAAAGCGATATAAAGAGAAACATCCTCCTCTTTGAGTCTTGACTGTGACTTGACTAACTCATCGTTTGGAGGAACAATATGAACATTTGGATTCAGCCTCCATAGACAGGCTATTGACCTGCAGTCATCTTATCCACTGCAACTGCCTCCATGGAAAAAACAAGAAGCAGAATGCTATTTACTCAGATGATCTTGCCTCTTGGAAAAGCTAAAACCTTGCCATCTTAACTTCTGCAGTTCTGTCTTTATATTCTTTGGAAAAGGTATGGGGAGCTCATGTTACTACAAAGGGCAGTATAAACCCATCATTGGCTGGGTTCCTGTCTCCATGGGCATGAACAGGAGACCTGACAGAAACTGTAGTGAGGAATTTCATGGGCTGTAGCTACATCTGAACCATGGCTGTAGACAGCCTCTTAAAAAAACCTGAACTTGCCAGTGGTGTCATAGTCTTTTCCTCTTCCACTCAATTAGTCAACTATTTCTCAGAAGCCTGTAGCTAAGGCTTTCGTAAACTTCAGACTGTTAATAAATATCAAGTGGCCGTGAAAGTTTTCTGTGAAACTGAAAGGCAGCAATGCATTTGTGAAGGAAATACTTTTTCCAGTGGATAATTGATCTGTGGCCCTCACTGTAACAATGTAACATAGAGGAAGACTGTAGCAGGTTTCAAAAAGGATTTAGACATGAGTACAGGGCAGTGCAAAATTAAAACCAGTAACATTACTAGAAGTTAAGAGAAACTTCTGTTTCAGAAGGCTCTTCCCCTGCTGCCTGCATTTGGGTTTTTCTCACCTTTGTCTGGGGTGGCTGTTACCAGCCAGTACCAGAGGGGCTCCTGGACTAGCTGGAGTGCTGCTTTTTCTGACATTACCATTCCTGTTTCACGAATTGTCCCCTTCCCATAATACACAGAAATACAAATCTATTACTGATTAGTGTGGCCATCAGCCAATTTAAGGCAGACCAGACGATTTAAACTGTGACATGTTTTCTCAGCCATTTTTCTTGCAACAGCTGAATTTTCACCTTATTTGTAAGACTGAGGAGCCCTTCAGCAGCAGCTTCTTGTCCCACGTAGCCAATACATTTGGCAGATACTCTCTCTTCTCTGTCCAGTTAGAAGCCCTTCCTGTTCACATCTTAGTGGAACTTCTCCTATTTTTGTGCTGTTTCAAGTATGTTTCCAGCAGACCCAGGCATGGTGATGGTAACTCAGCTTAGAACAAACTTTTTATTATTTTCTGCTAAGCTGTTGTGCATGACAGCAAAGATACTTTATCCAGTGTGCTTAACAGTTTGTACATTTACGATCTGTACATTTCTTTCTAGTTACTGTGCTGTGTTCTGAATGTTATGGAAGTTGGCTTCACATAAAATGTAGCCAAGGTTTTTGAACTTAAGTGTCTAAATGCGATCATGGGTAGAAGTAATCTGTCTATAATGAGAACAACTTTGAAAGCAATCCACTTACTGTTTCATGATTTCAGTGGACTATTCAGATTTTCTGGATAAGCTTTGAGTCGTGCAATGCCCTGTCGAGTGCATTTACTGTACAATACAGAGATGCTTGCTATTAAGAATATCAATGTGGTATGGATGATATGGTAGACGATATCCACATACTACACAGAGTCCTGTGAGTAACAAGGACAAATGCCAGTGGTAAATTAAAGCTTCTGTGAGTAGTCATACTTGCAAAAGAATGAATGTAAAATGTTGCCTTAGTGTGGACGTTAATGTTTTCACAAGAAGGCGTGAACAGGGATAGATGCAGACAGACCTAAATGGGGACCATGCGGCCCTGTAACTGCAGCTGTGTCAGGCAATATAGGCCCATGTACCACCCTAACCAACGCTCAGGGGAAGCACAAAAGTCTTTTTTCCTTGCTCCCACACATGCTAGAACATCCATGCTCTGAGAGTGAAGCAATTAGGAATTCAGTTCAGCTGAATCCCATGTTAAACTTCAGTTTGGAATCAAGTCCAAACTACTCCTGGTACTGAATTGATACTTCAGATTGTGAATTCACGTATCTTCTTTCAATTTCTGTTTCTACTTCACCTGCTGCTTAGTGTGATGCATTATAGAAATGGCTTTTTTGTTCATTGCTTTGAGACATTTTTCCAGTGTGTCCAGGCTCAGTTCTCCATTCAACTTTGCCATGGAATGAACGAACTAGGAGAACCGTATTAATTTCCTTCCTTAAGATGCCTAGCATGTGTTTTAAGCTGTTCAAACAATGGAGCACAGAATTATCACATCAGATTATTTGAGATTGAAAGAGGGTGGAGAAACAGCTAAACTTCAGCCTTCTGCTACTGTTCTCCTTCCATGGTAACTGCAATAAGGAAAATGAAACAATGAAGTCACTTTTAAGTCATTACCCTTTTTATCTCTTTAGGGGAGCATTAATTTATTTTCATTTTCTGTATTCTTCTCTTCCAGATTCAAACATTTTGTATAGTTTGGTAAGGTGGAGCTCTTCGCCTTAAAATATGTGACTGTGAGTCCATTTGTACTGTTTGCTTTGTGCTAGTACCAGTACATTAGCCTCTGTGGATTTTGTTAATCCAGATTTACTTGTGTGAGAGTTGACTCTGACCCAGAACGTGCCTCACACAGTGCATTTTAAGGAGTGGGAATGTGTTTTCATGAATTCTAGCTGAAGCTGAAATAGATGCTGAAGCTATAAAGACAATATGTGAATCCTCTAATAAAACCCATAATTACATTGACTAGAATTCAATGAAATAACTGAACAATATTCAGTAGGAGTCTAACATTTGGCAACTTTCTGGGTGGCATAAATCAGTATATTTAGCAGATGTTTTCAGCATATTGTTGTCTTTGTATTTTGTATTTGTATCATGGAATTGATCTGACCACTCACAGACATAGGATCTTGCTGAATTGCTCAAAATTATGAGTTGTAATGATCTTTCCCT
Organism: Psophia crepitans; assembly: GCA_013399095.1. Taxonomy (NCBI): domain Eukaryota; kingdom Metazoa; phylum Chordata; class Aves; order Gruiformes; family Psophiidae; genus Psophia; species Psophia crepitans. Next base: position 136,353 of record VWZZ01000322.1, read on the forward strand.
AATTCACACATTATTTTGACCAGGTGACTTCTCTGTTTCCTCTTGTGTTCAAGAGGACTTCTGGACTTTGGTGAAGGTCAAAACAAAGGAAAAGAGCAGTCAAATGCAATTTTAGGAGTTGTATTAGACTAGGTTATAAAATAGGGAGTGGATGGGGCAATAGTGTGACAAAACACTGGAAAAGAGTTTAAGTGCTCAACCGGGTTTTTCTGTTAACACATTACTCTCAGGAGTGTATGCTTTGCTGAAGACAACCAACTTGTTCATTCCTGGGTTCGTTAAAATGAAAAAATTTAGCAGAAATCCACTTCTTTATATAGCTCTGTTTGACAAGCATGTAAAGAAGATAATGATCATTTGATCACAGTCTGTAATCATCGACCATTGGGAAAGGAATTTTGGGGACAAGCTCTATAAGATAAGCAAGACAAAGTAGGAGATCCAAATTGTATAATTTCGAAGTCATCAGAAAGTTTAGCTTTTTAATAGTCAAGGTAACTGACCATTGCAACAGGTTAACAATGCTTGTGGTGGGTTCCCTCTCACTAGAAAGTATCCATTAATTGTAGAGGTTTTTCTAAAAGTCATGTGCTAATTTTGGTAAAGGAGGTTTGAAAAGACGACCACTGAGTCTGTGGCACACAGTGCTGGCAGCACTACTGACACTGTTTGAAATGCAAACAGCTATGGGTGCACAGAGGCTGCAGATTAACAAGTGCCCTTATCCCAGTTCTGCCACTGATTCCTCTGGTGAAATGAGCAGGTTCCTCATGAAAGGAATCTTATATGTTCTTATAGAGAATATTTGTTTTTCTGGCAAGTCATTCTATACCTAGACACTGGTGGTAATTTTTATTACATGTTCTCTGCTCTGATTGGATAACCCTTTTTATTTTGCACGGACATACATTTGGTGAAAAATATAATTAAAGTAACTTTGATGTCTAAAAAAAAGTGAAGGAAAGGAATTGTTATACTGATATTTTATTACAGTATTTATCTAACATCATAGAAGAGCAAGGAAATATATTTTTTGTTTCAGTTTTTCATAGCTTTTACACAAATATATTGACTTCCCAGAACTGACTAATCAATTAAGTTAACTTTTCTGATCTTACTAATTTTTAATAGCTCCTATTATTCACTCTATCAAAAAATCAAGAAGATGATTAAATAATAATTTTCTCTTAAAACTATGCAAGTTTCTGAATTAATTTAGATACTGAATTGAGACACACGTTGGTATGACTGAGGGGCAAAAACTGAATCTTTATTATTTGAGCTTGCTAAACCCAGTTCAGTGGGACAAATGAGTTACAGCTATAACTGGAGCCAAAACTATGAACAGCTCACGCATAACTGATTGGTTTCTCTAAACCTAAACACTACATGTACCTTCCTACACTGAAATCAAGATTCTAGCTAGATTAATAAATGATATAAGTAAATAAAGAACTCATATAGCTGAACAATTGATTAGGTTAAGGAAATTCAAACCTTTTCATTAGGATACTTTTTTTTTAACCTGTGGAAAAGGTAAAATGCTATTTAAACAATGCTCACAATGACACTTCCTTTTCTCCTATAGAAATCTGTGTATGCTTCAATCTGTTTTAAATACTTTGCATGTCTTCTACGTGATATTTGAATTACCTCAGTCCAAAAATGTTAAGTATAATATGCTGTAATAGTAATGTCCTTTGAGACCAGGTATTTTTTTTTTTCATTTTACTTTATTAAAGCAAACCTTTGATACATTTTCTTATGGCTTATCAGAATAAGGAATATGGTATACAATTGATGGTTATCTTTTAGGGTCTATGTGCATGATTATATAATCTTTAATAATGAGAAAGGTTGGCTTTTCTGCTGTTGTGGGTTTCCTACAAACTTCTGCCAATGATTACTAGAGATTTTAATTGCAATTTTACAGGCAGCTGGAGATTGTTATTATCTCCTGAATCTGTAGCAGTTATGTAGGTTGCCACAACAGTGGTAATTCAAGAACTCTTGTCGTTATCTGCCTGGATTGATCCAAAAAAAGTGATGAGAGTGGTAGTGTTTCCTACTGAGAAAATGCCTGTGATTGGATTGAGTGGATATACACCATCTCATGTTTAACCACTATAGCATGTGGATACTCTTCTTGCCTTGTCTTCTGTACCTGTTGAGATTGCTTGCATGTTTGAATACACCCTAAGCCTGGACAAATCTGTGTGTCTGTGTTTATGAAGTTGTTCTCATATTTCCCTTTCCTGTCATCTCAGGAAATTCTGATAAGGTACTTTAGAATCAGCATCACTCTGCTCTTCACTACAATGGGTAAGCTGGTACCTGTCCCTGGAGGTTTGGAAGATTCTTTCATATTGTTTAGATTGACTGAAGTGAACACAGCTCATCTGTATTTGTTTAGACTGGAAAACGTGGTCAAATTTGTGTGAAGTACTAACACCAACAGACAGAGGATGGGGTTTTTTGCTCAACATTTTGTTCTATCTATTGTTGGTAGATTGATTAGTTGCTGCTAATTGGTAGCTATTTTTGTCTGGACAGTGATTCAGGACAACAAAGGCAACTGCTGCAGAGAGGGCGTCACTGACACTTGTGCATATGTGGCTGTGCAATTGCTCAGATTTTAACTCCACTTTCCCACCACTTCTGAACATTGTCAACCATACTTGAAAAAAATCCAGCTCCTATTTTAATGCTGCCTTTTATTTTGTTGACACTTTTTTTTATTTCCATTTCTGTAACACATACTTCTTAAATCACAGTTCAAAAGATTCTCTAAAGTATTTAGGTGGTTAAAAAGACCAAATGCTTAATGGAATTTTCAAAATCACTGAAGTGCTTAAATCCCATTGATTGAAGTGGAAGTCAGGATCACAACTTCCTTAGGTACATAGGAAAACCCTGTCCAGCACAACTCAACACATTTGAACGTCTGGCCTTCAGGGCTTGTGTTTTCTGGAGGCCCAGAAACAAAAAAAAAATATTAAATTTGCAATGCTCTGTCTCTAAACAAACTTAATGACTCCTGCTTTTGTATCATCCTAATATTAACATTACACACACCATCACCCTCACTTCATGTCTTCCCTGCAAATTGTCTGCAAGTAGCTTATTTCAGCTCATGCCCCAGGAGCAACAAGTCTGAGATCCACCAGGGAGAATTGTGTTTGAGAGTTAAGGCGGCCTTCCAGAGAAAGAAATGCCCTCTCAGTATGTCTCCAGCTAAACAAGGATATTTTGTCCTTAATCTGAGTCAACATGCGACCTTGGAAGAACAAACTTTTGAGTATCCAGTACGTCCAAAGTTTTAGAACTTTGTCATTTTAGGCCAATAGTTTAATTGCATATATTCTTTTATCCTACCTGTGACATTAGGGGAATGAAATAAATCAAAGACGACTTCATTCAACCCAAACATCATATTATTAGTATTTTCTTTCTCAAATGAACCAAAAAGAAGTTCAAATGGCCATACCCTGATTTTTCAGCTTGTTCATATTCTTTTTATAAAATTTTATTACTCTGAAGGGAATTAAACAATTACCAGCTTACAAAATCATTACTTTTTATTTTGTTGTTTCATTTCTTGTACATTGTCTCTTGCAAGCAAATTAAACAGATCTTTAGCTGGTAGTTGGCAGGATGACACAGGGATAGCAAGAGTATAATGAGAAAGGAGCTGCTGATTCAACTAGGGTGGGGAAGGCTAGGATTGCGCCATAAAACACATGATATACCTCATAACACTATCTCATTTAAAGAGTAGTGTATCAGTTTAAATCTATAACATTCTGGTATACTGCTTTAAAAAAACAAAACAACAACAACAACAACAAAAAACCTAAACCCAACAACACACTCCAAAAGACGTCTTCCAAAATTCTGGAAAAACTCTTAACAGTGTGAACTGTTGTGATCCAAACAACAGAGAAATTCCTCTACTGATTAAAACCATTGTTTACAAATGTTGTGATCTGTGGTCTTAAAAGAGGGCATATAAAGTAGAACATCCCAGCAGCACTCTTGGGAATCGCCAACTATGAACTGAAAAAGTTGCCTCCTAGGCAGTGCTGAAAAGGGGATGCACGTTGTCTTAGACTCCAGGATAGAGTTATGTCTTGTGTTTTCTCATTCTTCACTTAAAGGTCCTTTTCATGTCCTATGGCTCATTTCTACATTTGTGCACTGCTTTCAGAGCCAGCATGTAGCCCTCACACTGACACGAACTGCACCGTTTATGTCTCTCCACAGTCAGAACCTTCTTGAGAGTAACCATGTCCCAAATGAGTCTCTTGCCTGCCCAGAAAACAGGCAGTGGAGAGCTGGACTTGAACTACCCAGCAGCCTAAAGGAGAGAACATATAAGCCACATTTTCATCGGCTTCATGCACTGTCTGCATTTCTTACTGTCATCTGGAAACCCTGATAATAGCCAGTTAGAGGATGGAGGTGAAAAGCTCCAGAGAAAATTCCCCGAGAGGAGATAATATCAGAAAGTTTAAAGCTGTCCTATCTCTCATTAAGTACCTTTTACCTGAGCTTAGCTGAGAACGTCAATAGAGTGCTTATGAGGAACACTGGCACAATCACATATTACTTACACAAGGTGTATCTGTTTCCTGTCATATTTGTAGCTCATAAATACTTAACTCTATTGATATACCCTGCAGAATACAGCTAGGGATTAATACAAGGACTATACAACTGCCATGGTGCCCAGTGGAATCTATAACAACTTTATGTTAAGGAATGTGTATACCTCGTCGTCTTCATATAAATGACAAATGCTTCCTGCTTTTTTTCCCCATCTCTACTGTGCTTTAGCTGTGTCAATATTGAAATGTTTGCTCTGCATAGAGATTATTATTCCAGTTTGGAATTTTTATGAGACCTGGGCCCAGGCCTGACCTTTCGTACATGAATTCTGGCACTACCTCTCTATGAACGCTTCCTAATTGCTGATTGCAGCTTATCATTACAAGAAGACACTTAGAACCAGGGAATTGAACCAGTATGTTTGAATCTGTTCTGGGTCAGATCCAGCTGTGATTGAAGCTGTTCTAGTTGAGCTCTGATTCCAAGCCAGTTACTGTTTATTGTTCAGTTCACAGACTCTCAGCACAGGCCTTCAACAAGGGGAAGTGTTAACCTCCATCTCCTCCCCCTCCATGTACATAATTTTTAGTCCTGAACCTGTACTGGATTTTTTAAAATGCCTTAAATTTCGTCGAGGGGACCATGCTGCTGGTGAGGAAAAAATGATGCCAGGAGTACAGGTGGGGCCAGCACAGGCCAGAGGAGTGGGAGTGATAGGAAAAGGGGGAATGGGTTTAAACTAAAAGAGGGGAAATTTAGATTAGATATTAGAAAGAAATTCTTTACTGTGAGGGTGGTGAGTCACTGGCACAGGTTGCCCAGAGAGTTTGTGGAGGCTCCATCCCTGGAAGTGTTCAAGGCCAGGTTGGATGGGGCTTTGGGCAACCTGGTCTAGTGGAGGGTGTCACTGCCCGTGGCAGGGGGTGGTTGGAACTAGGTGATCTTTGAGGTCCCTTCCAACCATAACCATCCTATAATTCTATGAAGAGGCAGCTCATTGGCAGGTAAGATATCCTTTCTTTCCATTGCGAAAACCCAAACCCATTACCTGCGCACATGTGTATCGCCCTGCCACTATATGTAGTAGTGACATTGCTGGAGGAAACTAGTGCTAGTGAACAACAGTGCTTTTGTCCATGAGAAACAGAAGTCACAAGAAGCAGTTTACCTGGATCTCACCTTAGCAGGTAGTCCCTGGGGGTTGCTGGTTCCAGGGAAGAAAGCTTGTGACCATCTGCTGGTGCATAATGTGGCAATGGAGTGGGGAAGGACAGACAGAGGGCAGGGTGATGGTTTTCAAAGCACTCTGAAAGTCAAGCTGTTCTCTTGGTGCACTGAACCTACCAGCGGATGTCGCTTTTCAGCTGAACTGGTATTCTGAGCTGGAAAGGTCTTTGTTTTGCTTCAGTTCCAGTTTGAGATCTGGGAACAGCAAGATTTCCAAAATAACAGCTTAAGTTTATTTCCAGCTTTGGGAAACATTTTGAACCAGTTAATGGTTCAGGTTTAGTTTGACTTTTTCTCATAATGGAAGAATGAGAAATAGGACTTTCTTATTCAATTGCTGACATTGATTTTAAACAAGAAACTGCAAAAATATGTCATATGTGCCCTATTATTTAATAAGTTTTTATTTATTGTTAATAAAGTCAACATCACAGATGATTTAATCATAGTGGAAGCCCCTGACTTTGGCTTCAGTGCTCTGAGAGGGTAGTCACACGGTTCTTGGTACAAAAGTGAAGGATTTGTGTCTTTTAGTTATTCTCTTGCCTCAGCCAAATTTCTGCTGGAGCAGCTTTGTTGTGAGACATTCAGTTCCATACAAGAGTTCAAGTGCGGTGTGCTGCTGTCCCTACACGCAGATCCTGTTGGACAGTCAAGTGCCTCTGTGTGCATCTGTGTGGTGTGCAAGGCCTGACCTATGCTGACGTTGTTTCAGCTTGTCTTACTGAGTAACTTTTGTCTCATTGCTAATGGTGCTAGTTCTCCCCTAAAATCATGTGAGCGTTGTCTTAACCCTGGGACTAACACAATGTATTTATGCTTCTACTTTGGTTTGGATGTGTAAACAAACTACTGTAGAAGGGACTCTGTGAAATGCATGCCCCTGACTCTGACTTTAATCCCTGGTAAGATGGACTGCAAGTCCATCTCAGAGAAAAAGGTCACTGAGCACATGGTGTCAAACATGATCTGTTGGGAGACATTGTGGCTTCTGTGGAGGAAAATGCTGCCATGCTGACCCACTTTACCAGCACGTAGATAAAGAAGAGCCAGTGGAGATACTAAACTCAACTTTCAAAAAGCCTTTGGCAGTTTTCCTTATCAAACACATCTGCACCCATTTTGGAAAAAAGTTCTTTTACAGTTTAAAATCTGGTAAAAAGATAGTAGTCAAAGGGTAAGGTATAACCAGGACTTTTCAGGATGAGGAAGATTTGGCAGTCTCATCTCCCAGGGACTGGTGCTGGGATATGTTCTGTTCAACATTGTCATTAGTGACCTGGAAAAGGGAGTGAACAGTTAAATCTCCAAGTCTGCCATTCCTGTACTCTCTTGGGTTGCCAAATGTTGTGCCAATGGTGAGGAAGTCCAGAATGACATCAAAAATTGAATAAATGGTTGAAAAGCTGGCAAAAGAACTTCCATGCAGGTAAGTGTAAATGTAGAAAAATAATCTCAACTGCTTACGCAAAGCTGTGCTCAGAACTGACAGGTACAACACAGGAGAGAGGTTTTAGAGTTGTCATTGACAGTTCCCTGAACTCATGAGCTCCATGAACTGTGACAGTCAAAAGAGCCAGCAAAATGTTGGGCATCAGCAGGAATGTTGGTACAAGACAGAATGTATCATTTAATCTTTGTATAAAACAGTGTGGCCACATCTCGGTGTATAATTCTGGTCTCCACATGTTGAAAAGGACATAGTCAACTTAGAGACTGACAAGTCTTCAGTTTGGAGAGGAGAAGGGCAGGCAGAGAATGATTAAGGTAGAAGGGAAATGATCAAAATTTGCAAAACGGCAAAGGCAGAGAATGAGCTGAACTGCTATTCACCAAATCTCATGATGCTAGAACTACAGGCACAGATCAAAAGACAGGAAGATCATTTTACAATAGGTTAAAGGAGGTGCTTCCTTGTAAGACAAGTAGTGAACTTCTGGAACTTGCTGCCATATGTGAATATGGATGATAGTTAGACTGCTGCTATCTTCTTACCAAAGTCAGAAACGACATACTATCTTTCCTATTAGTTCTGTTGGAGTGCTGTATTTATACCGTGAGAGCAGAGAGACTAGTAGAAATAAGATTATTTTTTTATTTTTCTACAAGGGCATGATGTTCAGCTGTTAAACACTGTTTACTCTGTAAGGATATGTAGAGATAGAGACATATATAGGAAAAGAACACTCTAGCTTTTCTGTTAGGGAAGTCCCCTGTCCTTCCACAGAAATATACCAACTCTGTAACTGCCTCCTCTTCACAGTCTGAACAAGCCAAACACAGGCCATCTTCTGGCTAATGGAATCTTAGGATATATGGCTGTTAGCAGCAGAAAGCTTACTGACATTTCACCAGGTTTTTATTATATATGACATTGGCGTTTTAAGCTGTGGCTTTGCTCCCTCATGGAGTGCTTCTGGAGACTTGATCATGGAATGGTTTGATAGTGTCAGCAGTCTGGCAAATCTGCACCTTCTCCACTTGGACGTACATCTAATAATTTCTCTCTGGGAGGATATTTCCAAGTACATTGTGGGGAAAAAATGATCAATTATTGTCTGTTTTGGTTGCTTCCATGGGAGCAGTAAGAAAGCAAGGAAAAATGCACACCATCTTTCCTGGTAGAATTTTAAACTGTATCTCAAGATCTGGAATGGGCAGGGGAGAGCGATCTGTGAGCTGTTACTGTGAACAGGACAAGTGTCCTTCATGGCTGATCGACCATCAGCTGGGAGGTTTTGAATCCCTTATTAACGATTGTTACTAGTAAATGCTGCTTCCAAGGAAGGCAGGATGCTTACCACCTGTGCTCATGGTGGCATCATTAAGTGGTACACATGTAACTGTGTCTCAGGTTTGCTTATGCATTCTTTTTCACCCTTTGCCACAGGCCTTTGGGGTATTGGCATGCTCTTTAACCCCAAGAGCCTGCTCTGGTCACAATAGTAACTCCTTCCACTTTTTGTCCCTTCTGTGCTGAGCTAAGAGATGTCTTGGTGGTGCTCACCCACTGAAAATAGTCATACATGCTGCCACTTTCAAGTCGGGTTCCTGCATTGTACTCTGTACAAAAGTGCGTGGTCTGCCAGTGTGGTAGTGCGGGCCAGTTTGAACGCATTCCACTTGCACAGCTCTGGCTTCATATCTGGGCCTGGATGTGACTCAAGCTGTTGGATTTAATTAGAAAGTTGTGTCTATTTCGAGGCCTACTTAATCAACTTAGCAATAGCCCTGGTACCCAGACCCTGTCCTGCTGTCAGCATAGGTGCCTTCTGATAAATCTCAAAGTGCATTTTTGGTCACTAGAGAGCAGTTAAAATTAATATTTGATAGGTTTCATTACGTCATGCCACTGGCTGCTGCTGTTATAGGTACATCAAGGAGAAAATAAGTAAAACAAGGCATAGAAAGTCATCTAGTGCTAGCAGGGACTTCATACCGTATGGGGAGAGGTTCTACTACAGAAACCTCTGTCAAATACGTCTTTTCAAGTGCAGGTTATACAGTTTTTGTTGCAGAATGTGTAAGAAATGGTCACTGCAAGCATTTCATTTAGTATATATCTCTCTAAAAGCAGAAATGCTTTGAAGTGAAAGGGACAGTTGCAGTAAGTTTTTCCAAGTGATGCCGTTGGCTGGGAACCAGGAGACAACACCATTCCTTGCTGCTCGACTGCTCTGCGGTGTCAGCTGGACCATACAGCTTCACTTCTCTGAGTATAGTTTCTCCATCTGTAAAATGAGAGCACTGCAGAGCAATTAAAATCCGTGGGTGAAGGGACTCACGTAGGAGTTACATGTTTTATGCTACAGTTAAGGTAATACAGGCAATTGTACTGTAAGACAACCTGTGCATCTAGAAATTATCTCTCTGTCATTCACACCTACTTCACCTCTCAAAATGGTATCAAATGCTCTATTAACATCATTTTTAATGATCATCTACACAGGCAAAGGTTTGTGTCACATAATTCTTTCTTTGTCAGAATGTAGGTCACCTAGCCAATGAAATTGCTAAGACTATGGAAAAAAAAGCAGTTTTATCCTCTCAGGGTTGGATTTAAAAAAAAAAAACAAACAAAACAAAAACAGCTGGGTTGTAATCATATTTGGGAAGATCTTAATGTCTGTAATTCTATCTGATAGATAGAAGCTGGTCGACAGAAAGATACTTCTTTTTGCATACCTCTTGCATGTAACACCATGCCTTAATCATCTCCTCCAGCTACAAGATTTAAAGACAGTCTCCTGTCTTAAGAAAGTAGATATGTCAGAATTCACTTTCTTGTGTGCCTTGGTGGGTTGGGAGGTGTGAGTTCCAGTTGATGCCACAGACACCTCAGCGTTACTGTTTTGCATGAAAAAAGGAAAAAGATGGCAGCTTTGATACTTGTTGTCCTTGGCATTACTGCTGAGCACAGTGACCCGTCGTGAACAACTGAAAAGAAAGATTTCTTATTTATTTTCTTCACCATTTTATTTGTGGGCATAAGTTTCTTGAATATTAAGGAAAATTAGGTCATTGCTCAAGATCTCTTTTTTAATGTTTACTTTTACCTTAGCACCTGTGGAACACAATGCAAGCTGTTTGCGGAGCAGAAATCACAGTTCCCAGCCAGTTCTCCAATACTTTGTATCAAGCCTTCCTGTTTGTCAGGGATGGTGGAAAGTTTAATGTTGAATCTTGTTCCAGTAATTTGCAAAAGTGGCTGTCCTCGGGAGAACTTATGTCCTGTGTTTTTCAAAATTTTCAGCTTTATTCTGACAAGTATAAGCATTTTATTTACAGCACTCTCCTAATATATAGCACAATAGTTGGTTTAGGAGTTTTGGGGCTTGTGCATTAGTCTGCTTAATACAAAGCTCTGGAGACAGGTTCTGATAAGTTAAATTGTGATGTGTCCTGGTTTCAGCTGAGAGAGAGTTACTTTTCTTCATAGCAGTCAGTATGGGGCTGTGGTTTGGGTTTGTGCTGGAAGCAGCGCTGATAGTGGAGATGTTTTTGCTGTTGCTGAGCGATGTTTACACAAAGCCAAGACCTTTTCGGCTTCTTGCACCGCCCCACCGGCGGGATGGCTGGGGGTGCGCGGGGAGTTGGGAGGGGACAGACAGGGCAGCTGACCCCAACTGACCAAAGGGACATTCCATACCATATGACATCATGCTCGGTTTATAAGGGGCTTGGGGGAAGAAGAACTGGGTTGGGGGGGAGGCAGTGGCGTTCGGAGTGATGGCGTTTGTCTTCCCAAGTAACCATTACTCATGACGGAGCCCTGCTGTCCTGGGGATGGCTGAACCCCTGCCTGCCGTGGGCAGTGGGGAATGGATTCCTTGGTTTGCTTTGCTTGTGCACGCGGCTTTTGCTTCACTTGAACTCTTGTACCTGAACCCACGAGTTTTCTCACTTTCACTCTTCTGATTCTCTCCCCCTTTCCGATGAGGGGGACTGAGCGAGCGTCTGCGTGGTTCCCAGCCAACGGCTGGAGTAAAACTGTGACATGCGGTAGTCTGCTTAATACAAAGTTCTGGAGACAGGTTCTAATAAGTTAAATTGTGATGTTTTAGCAGTTATGGACCATATTGAATCTCTTTGGTACTAGTGTATAAAAGCCAGAGAAAATCTCCATTCCTGTAGCCAAAGTGACACAAAATTTGTTCTCAGTAATTCTGCTACGGAGACAACCTACTGGACAGATAATAGAGAATGAAAGAACATTTTATGATTTTATTTCACGTTAAACTACTTGCAAAAATATATTAAGTTCAGTTACGTGACAGGAAAAATTATTCCTACTAGGTTCAGTATGACTCTTTCTGTTCTGTACTCAAGAGGCTGCCTAGACAGACAGACAGATATGTGCAAGTTTTTCCACAAGTTCCTCCTCCTGCCCGTGTTAATCTATGGACAGTTGCTGTGTGGTGGCAGTTTCTGAATGAGCACTTGCAAACTCCTGCTTTGATTTTCAGAGAAAACAAACACATAAAAATCAGATCAGATTTCATCTTTCTTGAGTGAATATACAGTACCAAGTAGTGTCAAAATTTATGCTTGCTGTTTTTCACATCCCTTTTGTTCCAAATGTCTTGGTCTAACCACACCACATCTAAATCAAGATTGAGAAAAAAGGAGTAACGGAAGGGATGTGACAGATGCCCTCCCCCTGAGAACCTAATACTGATCTGCACTGGTCAGGTTGCTTCACACAATGTAAAGCAGAGGAAAGTGTCTTCCACCTTGCACCAAGAGCCCGTAGACTTCAGGAGTACTTAGTCCCTTCAGAGATAGCCTCTGGCCTGGGGGCAAAGCTGGCTGGCTGCCCTTGGTGAAGTCTCTTACATGGAAGTAGAGAGAAGAAAGGATGATGACACTGATACTACAATTCCACCACAACTCCACTGTGCGCACAAGGAGACAAAAAGAAAAGAGCAACACCAGGATTCCATCCTCCGATGTGCAAAGGAAAATAATGGGGGGGAGGAGGTTTATATGTCCATGGTATCCATTGTTAAGACTTCCTTCCAGGAGAGGAAAACAAAATTGTAAAATGGAATCATTTTATGAAGTGAAATCCCAGGGGATATGCTATGGAATAGATCTTTTCAAGTAAAGAGGGCTGTGCCAACTGGAGATGCTGCCCCACAGTGAAACCATAGCTAAGCAGCTAGTGCAATACACAGGTCATTCACAGTGCTTCTTTCCTAGCAGGGTTGCATTCTGATGGACTACTAGGGAAAGTGATTTCCAGTCCTGTGCCATCTCTTTTTGAGAATGCTCTGTCCCCAGAAATAGTGGAAGGTTTATGGAAATTACAGTGGATGCAAGCAAATAGTTAGTGCATGCACAATAAAGCAGTGATTGCAGGTACCAAGGAAAATTAGGCTTTTTATAACTCATGTCACTCTTTGCAAGAGCAGATAATTCCGACTGTTGTCCTTGACCAAATCTGTGCTGCTGAGCACTTGTCCAGCTGGCTGCTGCCTTAAACCCCAGTGCTGGCTCCATTCCAACAGGGAAGCAATTTCCATAAGCATATCATTTATAAAGTGCTTTGGAATCATGCAGGATGAAAGATGCTATGTAAATGTCATGCACTGTATTACTTTCAAGACATTAATAACATTTTTTTCTGTTACTTCACCTATCAGATAAACTGAGGAGAGCAAGTTATGCATTTTTTGGCCAAGGCAGTTTTAAAAAAAAAAAGTGTATGTAGTGTTCACAGAGCTAAGCTCTCCTTGATGCTGCTGATCAAGTGCTAAAGCAGCAAGTGCTTCCCCTCCCATTTACATGTCGGATAAAGATTTGTACTTTGGCATCATGTACAAGGTGAGACAGCAGCTAACTCCATCCCTCTGGAATCTGTAGTTTAGGGGGAGATTTAGTCCCTCCAGCCAGTATTCTGGCCAGTACAAATGCTGCCATCAGCTGCAAGTCTTTGCAGGAGGCGCAGTCCTGTTTTAAGGAAGCAGCAGTGTTCTTTGCAGCGTGTCCTATGCCCCCAGCAGCCTGCCTTGCCTGTTAGGACTCCTGCAGAGGGACAAACCCTGAGCAGAAGCCCCTTGTCAGCACAGAGCTGCTCCTTTGGGAAACTTGGCCCTTGCGTTACAGGTGATCGTACTGTAAACCTCCCCAAAGTGAAGAATGAAAGATTCTAGGTGAAGAAAATTTTTCCAGGTATACAACCTTATTTATACTTACACACACTTCACCGGGTTTCTTATAGTCTTTTTTAGCTATCTGTAGGATACTCTGAGAACCTCCTTTCCGGTTTTGGGGGTGGTTTTTTTTGGCTCAAAAGAAGTGTATAGACACACCAGAAACATAAAACCATAGTCATGAAGTTATCCAAACAAGAGGAGTGGTTTCTCTCTTTTTGTCGTTTGGGGTTTATTTTAACCTCAAGTAAAGGTTGCCTGGGATTTTAAGTTTGAGATGGAAGTGTTGGTCAACTTTAATTCTCTGCAGTCTGCCTCCCTAGATGTGGTATCGCTCTGCAGAACATCAAACATCAGAGGGCAATGGTGACCTGTGTTGTTTTAATCTCAGACTAAACGGTTCTTTTGTTTCGTTTTTAAAATGAGCCCTTAACTTCTGTAAGCTCCATTCTTCTCCAGAGCTTTGCAGAAATAAAATACATCAAGAAGGAGGAGGCATAATATGACAGAAGTAGTGGTTTTATTGAAAGAGAGCTTTGTGGTATTTTGCTTTTGAAATGTGTTTAACACAGAGTTTAAGGATTGGCAATTTGTTTAAAGAAATGGGTAAAATATTTAAAACCGCCACTTTATTTAAACTATTGTGCCTCCTTCAGTAAACATTCAGTACATGACTGAACCCTGTATGAACTTGTGCTTGTTGCTGGTTAAATAGATTCTGAGTTTAAATGAAAAGGGGCTGCTATTGAGAACAGGACAAAAAAGTTGCATGTGCATTTTTTTTTTTTATTTGCCCACACACAAGCTCTTACCCCCCAAAATACTGCGTTCACAGGATCTTTTATTAAAACACCAGGTTTTTTTTTCCTAGGCCTCAAAGTACTAAACTGAAAGCAAGCTGTTAACAGAAATGAGTAATTATTGAAGCTCTAACAGGCAGCTTTCATTGAAGTTGATTACAGCAGCCATATAATCACTTTTACGGATGCTGTAATCACAGTAGCAGGGAATGCTTGACTTGGTTCTTATTGTTTTCACTCAGGGTGGAGGTAGGGGGCCTGCAAGAAACCCGTTTTACCACCTCCGTACAATTTGTGCTGTAAAGGAAATCTACACAGCACTGAATGAAGCAGAGAATCATTTATTCTTTCTTTATTAGCATTTTCTCCTCCCTCACATGAGAGTCTGTTGGAGTCAGGAAATTGCTGTTATTCAATATGCAAGCCAGAGGTTGTAATGACCATTTGGGAGGGTATGACCAACAATTACAGCCCTTAATGAATAGGAGTAATCTAGTTGAGACTAAACACTAGTAGCAAGTCTGGTGCTGTCTCTGGTTAAATTAAAAGAACAGCAATGCTAAGGAAGTTAACAAGAATTAATTAGTTAGATCGAACTAAAAACCTACTCATTAGTGATGTTATAGGCAAAGTAAAAGCCTATCTTCAGTGCAATTAGGTAGACAAATGAATTGTACAACTGACTGATTCACACCTGCTAACAGCTAAGGGCTATAGCTGATATGTATGGGATCCACTTTTTACAGTTCATGCATACTTGCATAGTTTAATGGATCTTGCATTCCTGAATTAGCCTTCATTCCTTCACATTTCATTTGTGTATTTGATCCAAACATTAAAGTGTTGCTTACAGATTCTGACATGTTGTGGCTGTGTACAAGATGGCTTTTAGAAGAGTCCATAGAGTAATGTCGTCTGCTTAAACTTCACTGCCATACCGAAGGGGTCTCAGTTTGCAGATCTTTCTTGTTTTGGGGTTTTTTTTACTATTTAAGGATTCATGTACTTGATCAGCTTTCAATTGTGTTGAAAGTGGACAGATCTGCAGAGAAAGATCATGTCATCAGTTGAAAAAAATAATCCCAGGATTCAGGATTTTGGCACTTGGGTGAAGAAAAGAATTGGAAAGCAAAGGAAAAAGGCAAAATCTTCAGAGCTGTGGAGTAGCCATGAGGCACCTACAGGTCTCTCTGTTGTCAGAGGATGCTGTATTTGCAGAGCAGTCTTGGGGATTTGTGAAGTGCAACTACGGCTGCAGTGATAAGAAGGGCACAAGGAGATTTTTTTTCCCCCTCCTCATCCTGCATTTCCTTTCCCTGCTCATGACATTAGTCCTAGGCTTAGGCAATGCCTGTGTGGGAACCAGGGAGCAGAACCAGACCGCAGTAGCCGGCATACCCTTTTCTGTTCCTACTGCCAAATGGGTTGAGAATCAGAGGACACAGTGGTTAATTTGTACACTGTGTTTTTCAGGGGACAAACTGAGAAGTCACGCAGTGTACTCTGATGCCTCTTTCTGCTGGTGTATTCTTCATTCCAGGGTCTTATCTTGGAATTTTCTATTTTGTTAATATTTCACAAGGACACACAGGTCTCTAATGCTTCATGAGGCTGCCACAATTTCCAGTTCAACTCTGTGTTAGGCAGAAACTCTTTTACTTCATTGCCATGCACTCATGTTGTGGACTTAACTCTTTTGGCCCTGTTTCAACATAACGTTTTGGTTTAAAGAACTTTTATTTGTGAGCAAGATGGCTCAAAAGCAAAGCAGACATGGTGAGAAGTGCATCTGAACTTCAGGTTTTTTTAACAGACCCTTTTTTTTTTAATATGTCATAGTTTATTTTCTTTTATTTATTTATTTTTAAACTGTCTATCTTAAGGAGAAAATTCCCATAAAGTGACAGAGTTTGCACTGTAGAATAAATAGCCTCTCTGGCTTGGCCAGTTTCAGACACTTGTTTTCATTTTAAAGGGGGAGGTTTGAATATAAAGTACTTGATTTAAAGATTTTTTATTATATCTTAACAAATGACATCTCTTATTTACACACAAGAGACTGACTCCCTAAAAAGCTGCCTGGATATGTAAATCCTACTGGCCAGATTTACACATAAAATGGATTTTTTGGTCTGAAAACCCAAGTAAATGTACCTATTACAACAGAAAGACCCCTCTGAGTCCTCTAAAAGCTTTTTTTGTGTATGGCTTCAATGTATGTTTATTGGGTTTTTTTAAACAAATGGAGCCAAATCCAGGTTTAGTATAATTCTTTTTATATATACATATATTTGTAATCCTAGCTTCCACCCAAAATTAGGGATAGATGCAGTACGTTTGTTCTAAATGGGAGCTGTATTGATAGAGGTCACTGTTGCTTTCCCATAGCTATTTTCATAGCAGGAGCAAAAGTCACCTTAACTAGAAAGAGGCATCTGAAGATGTCTAAGGTGAAGCAAAATGTTTCCTCTGTCTTTTGATTCCAGGCTCCAGCTTGTGGGGGGGGTGAGACTTGGCACAGAGCTGCATTTCTGGGAAAATCTAACCTTTCAGCGGCCTTTCCAGGCTCTGGCTTCCCCTGGAAAGGCTCAGGGCATTAAAGTAATGAGGAGCTGCAGGAAGCTGGGGGCTTCCTTCAGTGCCTTACCTTCCCAAGTCTCGTGGGTGCAGCCAAGCCAAGCGAGAAGGTTCTAACAAAACTATTCTAAAGTTGCATGAGAGCATTTGAACCCAGTGTGTTTGTTACATTGGGACAAGGCTGTAGTCATTTGAAAGTGGCCAAATGGATTTTTATCAAGGTTTGTTTTTAATAAAGTTATTTCCTTGCTGACAGGCAGGTTTTAACCTTCTGGAAAGAGGGGTTTGTAGTAGAAATGTTGACACAACCTCCCTCTAGGGGTGCAGTTGCATTGCTGCAATAATAGTGTGTGGGCAATACAGTAATAGGGCACTGACCCATAACTGACAAGAAGCAAGGCTCCAACTGCATTATAAAGGTCATTCTCTTATTTGTGAAAATGAAGTGTATTTTTTTGCTCCACTCCCTGAGTTTTCTGTTCTCTCCTCCCTCTCCCACCCCCACCCTAAATCCAAACACTTTATATTTTTAATTCACTAGAGTGTTGAAATTTTTAAGCTATTTTAAAAAAACTTAAGTACAGGGATTAACCCTGGCACTTATACCAGCTAATCTGTGTTCAGCACAGGATACAAAAAACCCAAGAAGAAAAGCCATTTTTGCAGTTTCTAGGGGGCCACCAAAGTTTGCTACTGTAGTCTCAAGGTTGTCTACAATGGTGCTAAGGGGGCATGCTTCGAGCCAGATGCAAAAATGGTTCTGAATCTCTTCTGGGTCCACCTGATCTCTGTTGTCATCTTCCGTAGCATAGGGTAGGCCTGAGGCTATGTAAAGTGTGAGCATAGGAACTAAACCCATTTGAACTCTGTGTGCACAGCCTCTCCCAGGAAGAGCAACCTTCAGTGATTCTCTCGCCTTATAAACCTTTTTCTTTCAAATGTTTAGGAAGAAGCTCTACACAGGGCAGAGACTAAATGAAGGGACTATGTGGTGCAGTCTGCCTGCATAGCACCATCAAGGTGCCTTCTGGTATCTGAGAACAGTAACCACAATAGTTGATGTCATGAGACTGATTAAAACTAACTGCCCTGCCTGTGAGGTAGAACATTAATTGAAAATGTGCAATTTGTACAATAGGCAGTAGTTAATTATCTGCTTCTTTGAACTGCTTGGTGTTTGGGATGGCTCTGCCTATGGGGACCAGAGGCATGAAACAAAGACACAGACAGTTTGAATGGGTAGTTGATACCATTTAAATAAGTAGAAACTGTTTTAAAAAAAAAAATCTGTTTAATTCTTAGTGTAATTTTTAGATCTAGTTTATAGTAACACCAGTTGAGGTGCAATTCCCCTATATAGGGGTTGTTGCCACTAGGTTACACAAGATGGCCACCTTAATTTATGCTGAGCATCAGTATTAAAAACTGTTACTTGCTCTGTGAACAAATTATTATCAAGTGAGCTAAGGAAAAATCATTTTCACTTAGTTGCGGAATAGGCACTTAGAGTCAAAGATAAGCATTTCTGACTTAACCCAGTAGAGAGCAGTGGTGTGTGTACACACCAGACACATGATAACATGAACATATAATACATAGAGCTTTGGTTACTTCACTTGGGGGGCTTGAGATGTTTTATCCTCCCCTGTGTTTCAAGTATAATATGTAGTTTGCAGGCAAACACTTACACACCAATGCATACAGATTTAGTAAAATGCTTTATTTATTGGAATTCATAACCCAATTCTTTTCTATTTTCATCTACCAATGATAACCACATGATTGCTGCTGAGTAAAATGTAAAATATCCAATAAACTTTGTCATCATTAGATTCCAAGGATAAAAGCATAAATATTTGACTTAAAACATTTATTTACTTCCTAATTCTATGGTAATTTTTTATGTCTATTTCTCTAACTTTATCTGCCTACACGATGAGTAAAGTGTTCATCCATTGTTATTGTTGTTAAGATCAGCACACAGTTAATCAATCACAGAAAATTGTTTTATATCATATGCAAAAGATTATTAATGCCTTACTGTGTAAAAGCTTACCTAAGCTGATGTTCTCAAAACTGCAACATTTAATCACATTTGTCATATTTTGGGGTTTTTGCTGAATATACAAGACTGTGTAACACTAATTAAAACAGTGTGCAACAAAGAACACACTGGGGATATACTGATGAAGAAGACAGATGCACAAAGAGTCACTTCAGTGGAAATTATCTAAACAGTGATTTTTTTAGTAAAGGAAGAAAGATCAGTCCAAAGCAGAGCCTCTCTATCTAAGGTCCTCAGAATGTCTTAGTTTGAAGTCTATTGTTGGACCCAAAACTGAACAGGAACTACTAATACACATCCAAAATCTCCTGAGATTTTAGCCCATGGCAACGAGTTTCACATGAAACAGCTGGTCTAAGGTGCTCAAATACCACAGTGATGAGTAATACGTGAGCATGTGAGAAACCTGATGAGTCTCATGAAATTTCTATCATGAAGGAAATGGCAACCTATAAGCACTGTTAAATCTACAACTGATCTATACTCCTCCTTCACCCTCAAACCCAACCTTACGAGAGGATTGTGGTGTCAGTCCTGTTGCTCAGATGCAGAAGTGGGATACGGCAGCTACATCACACAGTCCTCAGTGCCACACCACTTGCTGTCTCTGCTGTATTACTCCTTGGTGTTCAGTTTACTGGGCTGGGTGGTGCTCAGTACGAAGCCAAGCCAAGCAGAGTTTGTGTTGCCTGCTGGGGAAGGACGATCAGAAAAAAATAGAGGTGATTTTTTCAGCTCCTTTGGTTGAGTTGCATACAAAGTTTCCAGAGTTTACTGGATTCTTGGATGTTTTTGTATTTGTTTTAATCCATAGCTGGCTGATATGGGGAGACTTGTTTGCTGGTTTCTGCTTCTTGAGGTGCCTGTTTCTATTAAAGGAGTGTCTCAGAACTGCCCATTCATAGAGGAGCAGGAGGATGGGGCTTGCTGGGGAGCACCCTGCCAGCAGTCTGCACAGCATGGCTAGCTTCGTGTGGTGCCTGGGATGGGGTTTTCAGTGACAAAACAGCACCAGCACTGGGCAGCAAGGTCCTGCTGCTCACCTTGCCTCTGTAGAGCCCTATGGAGCTGAACTTGCAGCTGGCTTCTGCCACACAGGAAGTCCCAGGGAGTGAGGGAGCAGCAGCTGCTAGTGGGGACAGGGGAGATGGAGAAAGGTGGCTGTGAAGTAAATCACCAAACCCACCTTCTTTGCCCAGGTGGCACAATGATCCTCAACCCAGAGCAGAGTTCTCCCTCCCAAGCACCACTGACTAGCAGCTCAAATTGCTAATTTCTTTATAGAGTCACAGAATAGTAGAGGTTGGAAGGGACCTGTGGAGATCATCTAGTCCAACCCCCCTGCTAAAGCAGGTTCACCTTGAGCAGGTTGCTCAGGATTGTGTCCAGGTGGGTTTTGAATGTCTCCAGAGAAAGAGACTTCACAACCTCTCTGGGCAGCCTGTTCCAGTGTTTGGTCACATTCAAAGTGAAGAATAATAGAATCATTAAGGTTG
Organism: Psophia crepitans; assembly: GCA_013399095.1. NCBI lineage: Eukaryota > Metazoa > Chordata > Aves > Gruiformes > Psophiidae > Psophia > Psophia crepitans. Next base: position 156,781 of record VWZZ01000322.1, read on the forward strand.
TAAAAGACTTCCAAGGTCATCTAGTCCAACCGTCTCCCCATCACCTATATTACCTATTAAACCACGTCCCTAAGTATCAGATCCAACCTTTCTTTAAACAACCCTAGGGACGGTGACTCCACCACCTCCCTGGGCAACTCGTTCCAATGCCTGACCACTCTTTCTGAGAAGAAATTTCTCCTAATTTCCAACCTAAACCTCTCCTGGCACAACTTGCACCCGTTCCCCCTTGTCCAGTCGCTAGTTATCTGTGAGAAGAGACCGACCCCCAGCTCGCCACACTTACACTTTCAGGTAAGTTGTAGAGGGCAATAAGGTCTCCCCTGAGCCTCCTCTTCTCCAGACTAAACAGTCCCAGTTCCTTCAGCCGCTTCTCATAAGACTTGTGCTCCAGNGCCGGCTCATGTCCAGGCAAGCGTCAATCAACACCCCCAGGTCCTTTTCCTCTGGAGAGCTTTCCAGCCACCCCGCCCCCAGCCTGTAGTGCTGCCTGGGGTTGTTGTGACCAAAGTGCAGGACCCAGCACTTTGCCACATTGAACCTCATCCCATTGACCTCTGCCCAGCGATCCAACCTGTCCAGGTCCCTCTGCAGAGCCATCCTACCCTCTGGCAGATCGATACTTCCCCCCAGCTTGGTGTCATCTTCAAACTTACTGAGGGTGCACTCAGTTCCCTCATCGAAATCATCAATCAAATCAGTAAGTTTTTCCTCTTGTTCAGATGGGACTTTTTGTATTCCAGTTTGTGCCCATTGCCCCTTTTCCTGTTGCTGGGCACCACTGAAAAGAGCCTGGCCCCATCCTCTTGGCACCCACCCTTTAGATATTTATAACGTTGATAAGATCCCCTATCAGTCTTCTCCAGGCTAAACAGTTGCCTTTGTTGAACTTCATTAGGTTCCTCTCTACCCAGCTCTCCAGCCTGTCCAGGTCTCACTGAATGGCAGCACAGCCCTCTGGTGTATCCACCCCTCCCAGTTTAGTATCATCAGCAAACTTGTTGAGAGTACACTCCTCTCATCCAGGTCATTGATGAATATGCTGAATAAGACCGGACCCAGTACTGGCCCCTGGAGCACACCACTAGATACAGATCTCCAACTAGACTCTGCCCTGCTTTTCACAACCCTCTGAGCTCTGGGTGGGAAACAGTGATGGATCTGGCAGCAGGACCTTGGCACAGACACCAGAAGAACTGCGTTCGAGATCCACCGTTGGCCTCCCTCCAGCTGGTGTCAGAGCTCTCTTCCTTTCTCTTGCGCTTTCTCTCTTCACAGCGTTTTGGTAACTTGGTAACTAATTAGCAGGCTAAGGCTCACAGAAGTAATTGAATCACTGACTTTTTATTTCCACAGCCGTTTGAGTCCATTATGGCAGTACTCGTTCCCAGCCCAGCACTCTCACTCGTACCCAGCTGCTGGTATGAGTGTTGGTGCGTTGATCAGGGGAATCGTGCCAGCTAAAACTCTTCCAGGAACAGGGAGTGCTTGTTTTTAACATAGAGTCATGGCTGCACAGGGGGACGATGCAGGAATGGAAATCAGTAGCCGGTACACGAGCAGTGGCTTTAGAGTTCATGGGGTGGTGGTGTTGGAAGGCTACTCTGTTCAAGTATAATGTGCTGCAGGGTTATCGAATGCAAAGTTACCTAGGAATGAGTAATGTAATCTGTGTGTATGGAAAGGGGAGATGTGCTCAGGAAAAGACCAATTCAGGAAAAGTTTAGGCACTGATCCTGACCTTCAGGTGACCAAAGTGACTACTGCAGTCCTTACTGTATAAGTAGGGGAGCTGTAAGGGGATGATTTTACCTTTGTGCTCATTATTGCAAGATTACACTGGGAATCTGTGTCCAACTTTGGTGTTCCTATTTTAATAAGGATACTAAGTGCAAAAATAACACTACAAGTTAATTAAGGACTGGACAAATGTTTTACAGTGAGTTGGGCTTCACAAGATCAGTCTATCAGAAAGGTGATTGAGAGATCACAGGATAATGTATGTTCCAGGAAAAAACCCCAGGATTTCCAAGTATTGCACTGTATAAACTGGTAGAGAAGGACATAACAAGGACTGATGCTTCCCAGATAAAGCATGGGTCTAATTCCAAATAATGCCCGTATTTTTAACGATGAAAGTGATTAACCACTGTGAGAGGCTACAACAGAAAGGATTACACTCTGTAACCCTTGATTTCTTTTGCAGAAAACATCCAGCGCCTGGCAAGTAGTGCCATTCAAATGCAGTTAGCATTCCCCCATGCTCACCTTGATCAGAGAGTCTGACATCTGCCTCTTTCATTTACCTGTTCAGAACTTCCCAAGCTGTTGATGGGAAGCAGTGTGACACAGTGGAAGAGTACTGAAATGGGTTACAAAAAGTTCTTGTGAGCTTTGCTAGTCTTAACTCCGTGCAATTCTGGCAGTTAACAGCTCTAAAGGATTAAAAGTTTGGTTACCTGTAAGGTTTCTGATTAAAGGGACTTTAATTTCCACAATGGCATTTTGTTTCTTTGCAGCTGGGACTTGCGATTTTATCCGCATGAAAATAGGAAAATCTTACAGATAATATGAGTGATTGTCTGTGGAAACAAACCCTGGTGTGGAGTTATTACCCAGCAAGATGAAGTTCCTGTTCTTTCTTTTATCAGTAGTTAATGTGATTATTAAAATGTTACATCAAAATTAGAATAAACATTGCCTGGGAAAAGTCACATAACCTCAGCGTGAGAGTGGTCCTCTCTCAGGTTTTGTTATGAGCATTTGACTTTGCAAATAATTTTCTAATTTTTTTTTTTTACCCCATGGAACTGTCTGTGGGAGGTTTAGTTTGTTTTTTCTTCTCTGCTCTTCTGTTCCAAGTTGACATTTTTGCAACTCTACTCTGGTGTGGTATATTAGCTCCACTTCTCACTGCTCCAATGTGTTTTGCTTGGGATAGACATGCATATTTAATAACTAGGAAAAGGATTCTTTCTAGATGCCGTGGAATTGGATTATCATCCCATTAGGCATGAGGCCTCATGTAACCAGGGACACTTAACTTTTGACCTTTGTGAGAAAGATCATTTAATTTAACCGCTCTTTGTATACAGCTGAACCAGGTGAATCTGGGAAATTCTCAACTCAGTTTTATGTTTGTTTAACAAATCAGGAAGGGCTTTTAGCTGGAACAGCTGTGATTTTCATCTCTTGATACTATCCTAATACATCCTCAAATCCCTGCCTAAGATTTATGTCCCGTATATGGGAAGAATTGCAAGGAGATAGACAGATAGATTAGATAGATTACACTCAACTATATGATATGCCTAGATGTTTATCAAAGCGCTGTAATGACCATATAAACCTAGATGATAATACAGATACGGCTATGGCTCAATCCTTAAATTTAAAATGAAAATGTCTTTTGAAACCCAGATGAAAGAACACATTTAGCTACATTTTAACAGTACACAGCAGGTTTGGGGCATACGTGGGTGGTATGTGAAGAGTTTCAGACCTCTCTATCTGTACTGCAAGTGTACAGTGCACAATCCTAGCCCACTAAGCCTGTGTGAGTACAAGCAGCATGGATAAGCACAGACCACTCATCCAGGCAAGTGAGTGGCCTTTGTACTTCCTGAAATATGTCAGTGATTGCCTAGTAAAGCCTACAGGTTCACTGACAAGTTGCAAAATTTTGTTAACAGCAGTTGTTTGAATCATTACTCAAATGCAGCTAAGGACATGGCTACGTTCATTTGCAAGATCCAGATTTCCTTTGGGGGTGTGAGGAAGAGACAAAGTGACAAGCAAATTTATTTCTGCCATCTTTGTATGTTTGCTTGCAGGTTTACTGGAAGTGAAGAGTTTTCTCAATGGTTTTCTCAATGTCTTAAGCACGTGCTTGTCTTTAATAAACAACTTATACCATTGTGGATGGCAATGTGGTCCAAAATCCCATATGTTAATATAAAAATCTATGTAGATCTTTGTGGAAGCAGGTACATTTCTTTGGAGTTTCCTTCAACTATTTAAAATGCATTAAATGCATCATGTATCTCCATGGAAAACATCACGTCCCTGAATTACTTGCATCCATTTCCTAATGAGGAAATTGGACTTTCTTCTCTGACTACCAAAAGTAGCTTTCTGGTAGTGTGCTGTTTCATCCAGTAAAGTGCATTTTCTCTGGCTGTGAACTATACTATATATACCTAGTATAGTTTGTAGCTTCATTTTTACACATGCATCTGACCATTTAGTAAGTGACAAATGCAATTCATATGGCCTATTAAGTTCCTTTTGCTCTTATGAAATGAGCAGAAGCCCCTTATGCCAGATAATTATTTATCCATTCTGCTTCCATCTTAGAAACTATTAAAAATGTCCTGCAAGATTTTCCAAGGGAGAACCTCCTTATTCATGGGTATGCTCTTCTTCAATAATGAACTTCCCTGTGAAGTCCGGATACCTCAAAGTACTTGATTTCAAAGCTGGATTAAGCAGCGGAAGACATTTTATAAGTGGCTAAAAAAAGAAGTCTATCCATCTTTTTTAAATGCCTTTAGAAAACATTTACTTACGATATTTCAAATTTTTTCTACATGAATAATCACAATGTGAATTATTTTATCTCTTTCCGTTTCCATTGATGCTTCACTTCATGGTTACTTCCTTTGTTACACATTTTCATTCTGGCTTTTGAAAACCCAGTAACAAATGGGTAAAGATTTTACCATTCATCCAGTCTGTAGCCTCCAGTCCAAGGCATTATTAAATGTTGTTCGAATGTTTTCAGGTATGGTGGATTCAACTGAAATTAATCCCTAGAGAATAATTTGTCTAATGGACTAAAAGCTGGTGGCAGAGTACTACTTTGTTTCTCTGGTATATGAATTTTGTTTGATTGATTTCCTAAATATCAAAAACTCAAATCCAGAGATTTTGGAAGTCATTTGACTTATTTATAACAACGAAACTGAGTTTCAGTCTTGTATAACAGTATCTCTCATAGTGCTACAGGACGTACTATCTTAATAGGTAAGCCAATGAAAATACTGAGCTTCTAACTGCTTTACTTTCTCTTATTTTAAACACACGTTAAACTTTATGGCTGTGATGTTACGTTTATTTAACTTTTGGCAAACACATGTCTTTGCAGGATCGTAGCATGTGTTGGTAGGGAAATATAAATCTAGCTTACAAGGGTCATATGGTGGTCTGCGTATGTATACATCGTCTTTCTTCTGTTCTCACCAGGACCACCATGGCCTTAGCCGAAAAGAGCATGCTATATAGAAATCTGCCCTGTGTAACGGCAAGGATATAAGCAAATGCAACAAACTGCCTCATTTAGCAGTAGAAGATGTATGAAAAAACTTAGCTGTGATTGTTTTGTCCAGACCCAATCTCTCTAAGTTAGCAGTGTGCTTGTATCTGGTTCCAGAATTGCAAATGCAGCATAAACATGATACAACATCCACAAGCTGTGTAGTAGCTGCCAGCATTATTTATTCAGAACTTCTTGCTGTCCAGCCTCAGATGACCCAGCATTATCACACTCTGAAATTAGGAACATCAGTTTTGAAATTTGCCTGTGCCAGATCTGACTTCTCGTAACATGTAGTTTACACAATAATACTGCTTATAGATCTTTCATTTTTCTACACAAATTAATTGCCTGTACCACAATGATTTATAGTCAGACTGAACATGATTATTAATTTTCCTGATGATTCTACCAGTGGGCGGCAACAAATCTACTCCTGATAGGACCAGCTTTGAAGTGCTGTGAAAACTAAAATGTCCATAAGGTAATAACAACTAATTTTTACCTTAATCAACTTACACTTTAAAAGAATTTAATATAGGGCACTTGTGCCTTGTGGGGAAACTTGTTTGAAACCTACTGTAAGGTGCTGAGTTATTTATGAGAATAATTATACATTTGTTACTTGAGTTTGTACTGGGAAATCAGGCTCTGAAATTAGACCAAAATACTATTAAAAATTAAGTCAGTGTTGTGTATGTTAGAAACTCCAGCACTGAGGTAAATGGTATTTAACAGAGAAAAGAACAGCAGTTTTCAGGAAATCTTTAACAGAGAAAAGAACAGTGGTTATTAGGGAATATTAAAGCTTGACAAACTCAGCTCGTATTTTCAGGCTTGTTTTTGCTTACTGAGGCCTTTGAGCTAGAGTAGAATCACCCCAGTGTTTCTCTGAGCTCCCTGATGACAGAGAGAAAAAGTGCGCACACAGCTATCCCTCTGGACTGACTCTGCATGGCATGGGCTGCCTTCCCTTTCCAGACTGGTTCTTAGCTCTGCTGAGCTGTAGCCTTGGACAGGCCTTTAGCCTGCCTCCCTGACCCAACAGCCAAGCCTGAGTGCCACTGAGCTGCAGGCACAGTGTCTGCCTCCCCTGGGCAGGAGGGATGGAGCTGGTCTCGCCTCCCTCCAAAGAAACTTGGTGGATAGTCGCAAAGCATTCAGCTTAACGGGAAGGGGAAGGTGGGCAGCTCTGCACAGAGCAGCCCAAGGCTGTGAAGCAGCCATGTACCAAGCATGAATTTAAATGGTCAGGCATAATTCCGTGTTGCCCAGTGAGATGCAGCCTGGTACAGAGGCCAGCAGGGGATCCTGATGATACCATTTCCAGCCCTGATTTGCTCTCGGGCTGTGGAAAAGTCCCTTCCTGGGTTTGGGCCTGAGGGTCCTTATCTGTAGAGCAGATATCTTCTTCCCCTTGTAAAGCACTTTGATGTAAGGCTGAAAACTGCTGTCTGAGACACAAGTAGTGACAGTATTACTCAGGATGGATGACAGAGGTGTGACGTTTGGCTGTAGAAACTTATGCACATTGTGCACTTGGTCTGTTTTTCTCTTCCAGTTTTGGACAAATAATCTGTGCAAAACACCATGCAGCCTGTAGGGGTTTGCAAGGCCTTGCAGTTAGACTACGTTTTACACAGGATTTGTGAAGCGCTTGAAAATTTACCTGTTGTTCCTCTTATGGAATGCAGGAGTACAGAGCTTAGTTGTGCTTTGGCTTCTCTCTGGGAGAGCTTGAACAAGAATCACAGAGCATATATGACATAGTGTGATCAAATGCCAGAAATATTTTGTTCTTTTTTTCTTCCCGTGATTAGTGGCATTATGCAGTTATGCAAATAATCTGTTATTTATATCTAGACACATTATGCAGTTATGCAAATATTCCATAAATAATTAATATTTCCCACAGTTATTTGGGGGGAAATATTCCCCCAAAGCATGTAACATCAGCTGTTTAATATGCTACGTATATTGTACACGCTTCTAGTTGTGTCGTACCTCAGGTACCCAGCTCAATAAGGCTCCCAAACTCTGGTGCGTGGGCCAGTAAGAGTCTTTAGATTGCAGCAGGCCTGTGGCTGATTGTATAGAGTAGACTGTTGTCATGTATTAGTTTAGCTCCTCTTCTGCCTTCCTTCCATCTGCTTTGTTTTGATGTAAGCAGTGGCAAAAGACACTGCAATCCTGGTGTTTGCTGTAGAATGCCAGGTAGGTGGTGAGCTCAAAGAGAATTATTTATACTAACTACTTTTAAACATCTTGCTGAACTGCAGTTCAGAGCACAGCACAGGAAGCTGAGACCTGAACTGCCTATGAAGAGGAGAGACCTGAGTAAAGTTAGAAGCCTAGACCTTAGAAGGGTGGAAAACATCCAGTATCTTTTTTTTCTGGGCTAGGCTGTAGGGATGCCTAGCTGAAGTGGGTCACAGGAGTCACCGTGATGTTATGGGGACATACAGAGAAGGTTTTGAGGGATGTAGTAGCAGGAAAATAGTTGGAAGCAGAAAAAGGATATGAGCCAAGCAAGCGAGGATTTGACTGCGTTCTGCCTGGTGAGGCTCTGGTATGGACCATTCGGATGATGCAGTATTTGCTTGATTTTAAGCAAACTGGAATGTTGCTGTTAAAGCCCAGAGGAAATGTCTATTTTCTGCAGGAAAGGAAAAGGAAAAGTTCTTACTGATAACTTTGCTTTTATACCTTTAAAACCATTTTGAAATGATTACACAACGACAGAAGCTCCCACCACTTCTTCCAAATCCAACTCTTCCCTTTAGGAACTGGAATAAGGAAGAAAATAACAGAAGAAGCTGTTACAGAGGTAGGAAAAGTATAAAAAGTGAAAAGAAAGTAGTGATGAGATAAATAAAGAGCATACCACACAAAGGAAAAGAAATGACAGACAGAAGTCTGTATGAAAAAGCAGAAGGGGAAGAGGAGGGATAAAAGCAAAACAATAGAAAAACAGAGGTCATGACTAGTTGAGGAGAATACTACAGGGAAGGATGGGAAAGGCATGGTCTGTGAAATAAATGAACAAGAGGTTTTGAAACAAGGAAGTAATTCTGACTGGAAAACATCTGAAGTAGGGAAAACAATGCCAAAATAGCTGTGGAGAAAGAAACTGAACAAAAAAGGGGAAAATATAATAGCATATGGATTTTATGATGTGTAAGATTTAGCATGATTTTGGGTGTTCATAAATGTGCCACTTTTTCATGTAAATTAGTATTGCCCAAAGTCCTGTGTTGCCCATATCACTCTTTGGCTCTATTGCCTTTAAAAACAGAGTTGATTTCTTGGCTTAGTTAAAGTCGATGAAAGTTCTACCATTTATGGTAAATTTATGCATCTCTCCAGCAATCCTCTTCCTCTTGTCCCTCCTCCTTCGCCCACTCCTTCATACTTGAGTACTGTAGTAGATGAATAGGCACCATAAAGAGTAGGACTCATACAGCGCTCTCATAAAATCCAGCTTCCCAGTGTTCACAAAAGGTTATCTGTTCAGGCTCTGCATATCTCTTGCTATCTAATGCAGAGTGAACACTGTTTACATTTCTCATATATTTTCCAATCTGCATAAGTCGCAGTACAGATTAATAGCCCTGCAAAAGTTTGACCTTCCATTCATTTTGTGTTAAGCCTTCTGTCTGAGGGGACACTTTGTATTTAATGGAGCCAAAATTCTTTTCCCATCATTTCCCAATGAGAAAAGTGTAATCTGCATGCAGCCCACTTTAGCAGCTGGCTTCCCCTATATCTCATCTATAGAATTAAGAGCAAAGATGGCATGAACCACTGAGCTTGGCCCAGACTCCTCCTAAAGTTCATTGGGATGCATGTGTTTGAGCAAGTCTTGCCTGATTTATGTTTCTGGGGGAAATCCAGATGAAATTCACTGGTTATGATAAATGCAAATTAAAACAGACAAATTGTCTGACTTAGCTTTGAATTTTGGGGTTGATTCAAAACCTAAAGTAGTGTCACGGATGTATGAAGGGGAATGAAGCCTGAAGGGCTGCAGCAGCCTGGCTTTACACCCTGTGTAAGAAGTGCCTGCGGACAACTAGTTAAACAACTTCCACCACCTCAGTGCAAGGACTGCCACGAGGGGATGAAGGGCACCAAGCACGGAGTTCCTGCAGTGCAGGATGCTGACAGCCCAGCCTGAAGGAATCCAGTTGGGTTTTAATTTTAGCTCTAGTATTTCTTGCCATGTAAACAATAGCCAGTGTCTTGAGGAGAAGAGAGTGTGAGAAGAAGCAAATCATTGTGTGTGGGTGATGGAAAGTTGGAGAATGTTGAGTTTAGTGGGAACTGCTAGTCACAGCTGCAGGCACTGAAAACAACATGTTCTCTCCTAGTTAGGCTTGTAAAATAAAAGGGAGTAGTCTGTACACACCACTGTGGCAAAAGTCCTATCCTAATTTCTCTGTAGCCAAACGTGTCTCTAATGCGCATCAGAGTCCCTGGGACATTTAAAGAAGAATTGTGTCCTGCTCTGAAAAGCCCAGGACTAAGCAGGGAGGGAGCCGGATGTTCTGGCAAGGTGGTATCTGGCTTTTCTAGATAACAGGGGAGTAGAGCTCAGTCCTCAAGATCTGTCTGTGGCCAAGGAGAAAGATTCACCCTAAAGAGGATCTCCTCTTGGCTGCCAGCTGGGCCAGGCATTGCCATTCTTGGGAATAGACTCATCTGGGCTGAAAGTGGAGGGATTTCTCTGAAGCTCCTGGAAGCTATATCATATTTTCTACTAAGCGAACCAGGGGTACTTTTCCAAGCGGTGCTTATTGATTTGTACTTTGTTATCACTAGGGATTAACTTTTCAACAACTAAAGTTTGTAGTTTGATTTTGGTCATTTGTGGTTTGGATTTTGTTTGGTCTGGCTGTGTATGCTTTGGTGGCAAGAACTAATGTTAATTCTGCTGAATTTTATAATTACTTAAAATATAAAGGTCATACAGAATATTTACTGATTTAATGTTGTAGGAGAAAGAAAAATTATGCTGGGGAAGAGCTGAATTTATCTGGAAGTTCTCTGCTATGTTTTGTGCTCATTTTCCTTTTCCTTGTTCTCTTTGTTAGAGATCTGATTTCTAGAACAGTGGAGATTTCCTTGAAATGAAAATGTTTAAAGGAATCCACTAACCATTGTCCTTGTTAGTTGGAAATGAATGCTTATTGATCAGAAATATTGATCTAGCGCTTTAGATTAAAACAATACTTTTGGTAGTGCAGTCAAAAGAGTTTAAAGACTAAAGTAAAAATGTAACTTCCACTGGCTACCAAGTGATCGATCGTAACTGATACCACTGCCTTGGAACATAAGTTTACTGTGACATCTCTTATCTGCACTGAAGAGTTTGGCCTCATTGCTTTGTGCATTATGTATAAATGATTGATGTCAGCTTTAACATTTTTTAGAAAAAACTTTCATTGTCTCCTGTGCATTTGCAGTGCTGAAAATTACTTATATTAAAGAATTTCTCAGCCAGAATGTAGTAATTAAGAATAAGAACAGTCTTGAATAGCTCCAGCCTCCGTCTGCTGTTACATCCGTATAGCATAGCCGAGAAATAAACACCTTGTGGTAACTCTTAAGTGGCTGTATTAGGCCAAATTTTTCTCAGTTCTGCCTTTATGACATCCTTGACTTCAGCAGAGGTGTGACAAGTCACTGAACTTGCCTCATATCCTTTCTACCAGAGCAAATACTTGGTAGTGGAAAAAAAAAGGTCAGAAACATGATAAACATACTGTGAAATGTGATGAAGATTGGACGCAACACTTCTACTATTACTGTTACAGGAAAAGAAAAAAAAAAAACATTATCTGGATAACGTAAGGAGCCTGGGAGCCTGTTGCCCATCAGAATTTATTGGGGACTTGATGCAAAAGTAGACAAATGAGGTTGTTAAGCGACCCCTTAACTGGAGGCCATAAGAGTTTGTGCAGCCGTGTGTCATGCCTGCCTCTAAAAAGCAATGTGAAATGCTCTGAACTAAAAAATCCTTGTGCCTGGCTTTCAGAGCAGCAGTCCTGCGGCTGTTAAGAAAAAATATGTGCCTGCTGGGACTGATAATAGCTGATCATCATCACCTATCCCATTGCAATGCTTCTCAGTACACTTTATTTTTTCAGCAAACAGAGAATGTATATTTTGCTTTTGCATGAGGCTAGATTATAAAAAAAATACCACACTTACATAATAGTGTAGCAAATCTTTTACTTCTAGCATATATGTCTGCTAACACACAATCAATGACAAATACCTATATCTCTATATAGAAAAATACAAATATTTAATTAATTGATTCACTTGCTTTTCTTTGTAAGCTAAACATATCTTCCAATACTGGTACGTCTTGCTAAGACCAGTAATGGAGACAAAGACACTCAATGATTCTCTTTAGACATGAAAAATTAGGAGGGAAGTGTATTCAGCACACGAGGAGAACCTGAATATTTTCTCTGGAATGAAAGTGTATTTGTATGTGAGTCTTGAGGCCCAAGGAACCCCAGGGCAAAATTAACTTAAAAATGGAACCTCATGTTCATCTTCAAAATCCTAAACCAAGGTATTTCTTCCCTGCCTCTGCTCCTAAGCAGAAGTCATTCTCATATACTGCTCTGTTATTGCATGAACTTTGCAACAGCCAAAAGAAGGCCCACAGAGGGTAGAATGGCGATTCCCAAATCTCTTTACAAAAGCAAACTGAATTTAGAGCACTGCTGCATTTCATGGCAGTGGAAGCAACTCTGGGTTTCCAAGTTGTACACATAAGAAAAATTTAACCCACTGGGTCTGATTCTTCACACCAGGCATTTCCCAATGAAGTTATATCATGGGAATGTCAGTATAAAAGCATGGAGAAACACATTCTCCAGATTTTGCAGTATTTGCAAAAAAGTAAGACATGACTTAACAGTAAATACCTATCTATGGTTGTCATTCTGGTTAAGAGTGATCTTTTCAGCTGTTCAGACAGGACTGCTGATTCATATATTTGCCCATGTTTTGATTTTAATTTTAAGCCACCATTCCAGGCATTAATGTGTTAATTGTCAGGGTTGTATAAATTTTAGTAAAGCCGTATTATTTTTGCATGGCAACTATTAAAAATATTTTTCGTCTTAATTTCACAAGGGATGCTGAGACTTTCAGAGTTTTTCCCTCTTGCAGAAGGGAATAATTTAGATTTTCTTCCATCCCTGTCAGAACTTGAACAGACGAACAAAACAGATTCTTCAGAGACAATTTTACACAGAGTTACATCCATCCAATTCAATTATAAATTAAATTGACTAACGAACCATAGCTCATTATGGGAATCAATTACTCAGAACTGTCTTTGGACCAAAAATGTGGAAAATAAAAAATAATGGTCATACTTCAATATACCAGATTGTCAGTGTTTGAAAGCTCTGTTTTTCTCTAGCTTGGCATAGACCATCGCCAAAAAGAAATGATAATCATTTGTTTTACTGCTTGTAGAGATGTTTCTGCTTTATGAAGACTAGTTAATTCTTGAGTTTGATCTCTTTGGGACCAGGACCTCAGGCTTTTTTGAGATGACAGCCCAACCCTGGAGTAATGTCATCACATGGGGATCTTTCAGATCAACTTATGCAAATGTGTTATTAAAAGAAGCCACATTTTAGCCTCTGGTGCAACCCAAACAATAGTAGTGGAAAATGCTATGAGGTAGTATTGGAGGCATTTTCTTAATAAAATCATTCCTGTGACTTAGTCGTAGTTGGCACACCCCTACGGAGTGAATATGTAGTAAAAATAAATATAATAAAGATCAAAAAATGAACTCTGTTAGTTTAAGACTGGTGTGAAATGATGATGATGGATTAAAGTCCCTAAATAAAGCCCTTAGTACAGAGGAATGGAGGCGTACAGAATAGCTGTTTAATGTAATATCATTTGGATAAAGTATGTTGGGCCTGGGCAGTGTTGAGGGCAGCACACAGAAGCGTGTGGTGGGTTGCTGCACCAGCACACAAGGACAGGTGCAGCACTGCTCCAAAGCATCAACCTGCCGGGAAGTGAGAAGAGTAGCGCTCCTTGGAGGCTTTGCCAGTTCTCCTTCTTGCCATAGCTTCCCATCGGCTGGTATGTGGAGAAAAGCAAGTCAAGTAAAATGCATTTTACAATTCATGTGTCAGACCCCCAGTTGCTGAAATCTCAAACAGCTAAGCATTTTCTTGATGTAACTCCATGTATGTAATTCAACAGGATTAAAACAAAGTTTTTCAATGGTGTTTAGTTGTTGTAAGACTTTGCAAATGAGCTAATTCTAATCTGTGTGAAGTATGCTTCGTTGCTTGGTTATTTATGGTTGGACTTGATGGTCCTAGAGGTCTTTTCCAACCTTAAAGATTTTATGGTTCTATAATTTAAAAAACATTTCTAACTGACGTATTGTATAAAATCTTGTTGGATCTTCTCCCTTCCATCCCCTCCTGCAGGCAGGGCAGGAGGGCTGCCTCTCATCAGGGCTGGCTGTGCTCTTGCAGAAGCAGTTTTCACGAACGGGAGCAGGTCTGACGGGAGGCAGGCTGGGAGTCAGGCAGCCAGTCTTACCCTGAGTTTGCTTTAGACTGAACTGTTCAAATTGAGTCTTAGCTGGGAAGTCTAATAGGTTAATGACCTGTGCCTTCCTCACCACTGTTATTTCTTATAATCGATCAGAATTTTAAAAGCTTATTTCTAATATGCATCAAAATGTTGAATATTAATGAGTTGCAGAAATATTTTGCATTAGGGACGTGCTCACTAGAATACCAGTGTTATCAGACAGCCAAGACTTTTCCCCCCCGGTAATTTCCTTTTCCCCGCCGTACCGTTTTTGCACTGATCGGCAAAGAGTTTTAGGCTGCGAGTTTGAAATGAGACTGAAATTGCAGCCCAGTGGTTCTTGGCAAACTCCTGTGCTGCTTTAATTTTAACCAATTAGAAGAGCCAATCTTCCTTAGTTCAGAACTATATTAAAGGATATCACATTCAAAGGCTGGACAAGCACGCTCTTAATTAGGGGTGTCCGGCAAAGGGGCTGCCCTCAGCTGTCGCCAGGGCTATGGCGGGCGCCCCTGCCCACCTGTTGCGGGCAGAAGGGCTCTGCGGCCATGGCAGCTCCTGCAGAGGCCTCTCAGTGGCCCATAGGGAATTTGCACTAATTAGAATTAGTTGTCCCTCCGCAGTCCGGCTCCTGACACAAATTGCATTCTGCAGCTTTTTGTTCCACTTGAATTCACAGACAAAATAGCCCGTGCCATGTTTGAAATGAAGCAAGGCAATATGAAAGGGTTTTATGTAATTGGTTAATATACTTTACCATTTTAACTAATATCTTTGGTGTTGGTTTCTCAAAAAGAAACGTGTTTGCTTTCTTCTTCTTTTGCTTAATAATTATTTATGATGGCACTGTGGGTAATTTTAATACGAGCTTGTTGAGGTGTCTTTAAATCATTGTTGGGCTTGACTGCATGTGTAAGGAAACAAGTGACCTTTAAAGATGATAGTTTGAAACGGAAGCCGTGGTAATGGGGAGCTGCAGAAGTACGCACTGCGGTGGCAAGAAGAAAGAAACCTTTCACACTTATCAAGAGAAAAACTTTATTGAATCATGCGACCAATAAAGAGAATTTGTTTTCAAAAAAGTGGAAAGGGCAAGTAAGGAGGTAAAGGGAACAGTCTGTTGATGCAAATATGGAGAAAGATAGGTCTACAGCAAAAAATTGGGAAGTTTCACTCATAAGGCAATGGTGGAAACAAGAAATCCTGCTCTGCCCCTGCAGAGGCTGACTGCATTAGAGCAGCTCATCTGTGTGGTGGCACATCTGCCACCCCAGAACTAGTGATGGCACCTCGAGGACTTACCTGGAAAGGTGATGTGATAGGTCACAGGTCTCTTGGGAGTTTCGCCTGAGCACTGGGACTCAGGTGAAAATGATGTTTAACCATCATTGTGGGAATTCAAAGAAAGTCACAAGAGCTGCACCAGAGAGTTGTGAACAGCCCTAAAATGCTCTTGGTATTATGAATCTGGCACCCACCTTTGTTACCCCCTGCAATGACAGAACACGCAGGTCAGTCTGTCAGGGAGTATTTATCTTGACTTGGTGGTGGTCAGGTTTCAGAAGTGTAATCAAGGCCTAGACTATTCTTTTTGCTGTTCGAGAAAAATGAGAAGAATACAGCAGAAATGCCAATGAGTTTGCAGAGCTGGTAGAATTAGAGCAGGTGAAATTCAGATGGCTCTGGTCTGCTCTGTGTTGGATTCCACATCCCTGGTCTGTACATGGGTATTTTGTGGCTCTTCTATTGGTGGCAATGCATATTTTTTGATAAAATTGTAGAAATGCCCAGAAATGCTTTTTTAGATGTTGGAGAACTAACGAGGTTACTGTCAGCCCATTGATGATCCCAAATATTTTACATAATGGATTTTTTTTTAACTTTTCTTCATGTATATTTTCCCTTGCAAAAGAATATTCAAAGTGCCAGTGATTATTTTATCCCAAGTAACTTGCCAGTAACCATTATTACATAAATATATTAAAGGTATGGAGTTTTTAAACTGCTAATTGCTGGCTTGATCCTGATCTAATTAACATCAATGGTACATTTCTGCTGTGCGTAAAGGAAGTAGAGTAACTGAGTAATAGGCCCTTCCCTCTGTCTCTATTCATGATATATCTCTGAAATGATAAGTTTCTTGAAATTTATTCATTATTTGAATTTCATTTCCTATCTAGCATTTGTTGACATTACATTCCACATCCTGTTAATACATCTAGATTCATTTATTAAGTTGTTGCTTAGTTATGACGATGGTATTTTGCCAAACCCATACATTCAAAAGTGTGAATCAGAAATCCTAAAATTATGAAACTAGGCTAAATAATGAGATTTAAGTGCAGTTTGGCTCTTTTTATCTCTTCAGTGTTTGTATACAGTGTGTATATACACAGTATACACAGAATACACAGCGTGTGCATGCATGTATTCGTTTTTTTAAAGTTTCCTCTGTTACAAGGGCTAGAAATAACATGTTTTTAATGGCAGCTGAACTTGTTATCTTGGCACGTGATGCTGGAAGCTCACTAAGTATCACAAGTCACATCAATATTTCAGTAAAATCAAGCTCCCTGGTCCTTTTGTGGTTAGTCATATGTCTCATGCTCTGGTCTTTTTGTTTCTTGTTCTCAAATCCAGCAAGCATACCGAGTACAAATAGGCCTACATGTGAACACCACATTCATTTCCGTGTGGCTTTGTGTAATTTTGAAATATACTTCCTATAGATTTGTACTGCAGAAATCCATCCCTGGGATGGCACAGGGCTGAACTTTTTATTTCATTTTTGAAGATCTGCTCCACTGTAATTTTAAACCAGAGAGAAAAGCTGCCTTTTAAGAAAGAATATCTTTCTCTGTTTACTAATCCTTGTCCCACGGATACTACTCTATTGTCAATGAGTAAAAATAGATATGGTATTTGGAACTTTATGCTACTTTAGCCCACCACCCCTTTGTAATCTCTCGTCAAGGAGATTAGGCTGGGGTAGATGTCTGTTTACTGAGTAAATTACTTTTGCTACAAGCAAACTAGGAAGTTAACCAAATGCTCAGTATTGGCACCAACTGCTGACCATGTTAGTCATTACCACTTAGGAAGCACAAGGTGTGTTATACTATCAGAGCAGAGGTGCCAACTCAGTTAACTCCATCACTGCCATTCTACAAAGAGGATGTATCAGCTGAAACAGTATAGTGGTTCAGCTTTGCTCACCTATTCTGTCACTTCAAAATATGAACCTGACACTGCTGAAGAGGCAGCAGCAGTCCAGAAGTATATCTACAGACAAGAAACAAAGAATTCTACTCAGAGACAATCAGATTCTGCAAGTGCAAATCATAGAGGCAGCCAGTGAGTGTACTAGGGTCACATGTGGTTCGGCCCCTTTTTTCCCTACTCCCTCTTTTCCTAATGGGAGATGCAAGCCACGGAAAATCCAGACACATCTTAATGCAAGCAATTTTCCTATTAGTGCCACATGTCTTGTTTGCTGTTTGGTAAATCTTGTCCCAGCAAGAGAACCTCAGTTTTGCTTGGACAATGCACTGTATTAAAAGCCCTATCAGTCGTCCCCAGAGGTTGAGCTCTGCTGGGCAGAAAGAAGGAATTGCAGTGCTGAAGCAGCTGGCTCAAAAAGTATTTTAGTTAAGAATAGAAGTTGCTAAATGAAGCACAGAGCAGATGGTCTGATTCCAGCTTTAAAAGCATACGAAGAGCTCCCACTTGAATTCCTGAATTTTCAAAGATTTCTGTCCACAACCATGTCTCATTTCTAAGTCACCTATTTGGGATATGGTAAAAGTAAAGCCAGTACTGAGTCCCAGAGCACCACCAATGTGTCATGCAGCCTCTGTATTCTCCCTCTCCTCATCACACAATAGAGAGAGAAAGGGGATAATTTTCAACGGGCAAAACACATTGTAGGATTTTATAGGTCACATTTAGTCCATTTTTCCCCCATTGGCCACCTCTGGGTTAGTGACTACTATAAACCATTCTGGGTTTCTCTTCTCCCTTCTCCTCCTCCTCTTCTTTTCCTTCCTTTTCTTCTTCCTTCCCCCTCGTCCCCATCTCGTAATGTTATCTAGGTGTCCAAAGAACCTTACACAGGAGAGGAGAGGAAAGAAATTTTTTTTTTATTATTTTTTTTAATATGGTCAAATGTGATACTTCTTAGCTCCAGCATAGCTAATCTGTCTGTGACCTTTCTAGCTTGGTTTTCAAGTAAATGGCCATTTTTTCTGAAAAGCTGTCTGTTGCAAAACATGCTGCTAAAAGGAGAATAAAATAATTAGTCAAAATTGTATAAATTTGTAATTCATAATAAGCAACAGCAATTTAAGGAAATAGTTTTCTGCTACTGACACTGCTGTCAAAATAAATGTGGGGAGGATAATTATAGTAATTAACAAAATAGTTAATTACACTTTGTCATAAGATAAGATTTAGTTTGATTTCTGATTAGGAGTAGATCAATACCAAATGTCTCACGATACGTACGTGATTATTATTATATGGCTAGACCAAAAGTCAGGTATCAATTTTCCAAATCATGCAAAGCAGTGGGAAAATATTACCTCAACAGCCAGCTGTTCTGTAGTTCCCATCGTTCAAGGTGCATCTTCACCTACATAGTTCTGAAGTCTTACATCATATTCTGCGCTGCAGGACTTGGCATCCTGCTGCATCTGGGATAATTTTGATGAGGACAAGGAATGCTGAAAAGCATGAACATCCTCACCAGAAAGTAACGCTCTGAGAGACGTTGTATGGGACATTGTAGCAAACCTAGACCTGTGTAATATAGAAGGAAAAATGTCCCTGTGTGACTGGGTGGCTAAAAATGACATTCAGATAAGTGTGAGGCGATAGGGCATCAACCACACTTCTATAAGTGGTCATGAAAGTCCAGTATTCTTTGGGGATACCTGTCCCAGATGAATGTGTATACATGTTTTTCTCCTCAGTCCTCTGCAATGTATGCTTAGCCTGAAAGCAAACTTCCAATGCTGGGAAAGGATCCCAGGAAAAATCTGTGTACGCAAAGAAATTTCCTTTTTCCAATTTCTATGCCATTACTCAAAAATACAGCTCTAAATCCAGTCAATTGGTCTACTTACTTATCTTTTGCAGGCCAAAAAGGCTAAAAGTAAAGATGAAAGGAAAATGTTGTGATTGTGTTAGGTGACAAGAAGTTGATCTAATCTATTGCTTTGCAAACCACCTCCACCCTCTTCTATCAGCCCATCCTCTGCATTCCACAGTTCCTGACAAGAAGAGTCAGTTAGTCTTTCTCCTTGATTTTATCAATGATCATAAAGAACAGGATCTAGCAAATCATGTAATCTTTTGTATGAGAATCAACTCTCATAGCCTAGTAATTCTGCCTGTTCCATGTCTCAGTAGAAAATAGATTGGGGAAATACAATTTCTCAAGGGCAAAATACAGACTTCTGAAAGCACCTCAGTGACGCTGGGGTCTGGATTCCATTGAAAACCAAAGATATTTATGCTCCTAATACTCTTACATTTGGGACTTTAAATTTCTAAGTCATATGAGTGCTTTTGAAATGGATATTGCCATAAGCCCAATTCTCCTGATGGAGCCCATACAGAGTCTTTACCTGATTAAAAATTGGTTCCAGTAAATTAAATTTGAAATGTGTCATTTTTACATTTGCTGACATTCCTGGGCCCACTAATGGTTGTATGTCATTGGCATTCCAGGCAACTGCTAGGAAATAGCTTGTCAATTGCTCTGGGCAGCTGGGGAAGAGTGTTGACCCTCACCATTACTTGCTCCTCCCAACTCTGGGTGGCTGATCTTGATCTTGTTCAGTGCTGGGTGCATGAGAGTGGTATAGTTATCAGGCAAGATATGGCATGATGAACCTCAGAAGGGCAAAAAGAGTATTCACGTTGTCTGTGCAGAGCATCATAGCTCAGGTGTGTAATACATATAGTACAGTACCTGATAGGTTCACTATGGTTTTGAAGAAAAAAGAGGCAAGGTTTTCCTTTACTTATTCCTTTTGTTCCCTCTTTAGACATATTCCACCGTCAATGCCTTCCATTTCCTCAAAGCATGGTTCTCCCAGAGGCCATGATCCTAAGTGTGATCAGATCTGAAGCTTAAATCAGGTCATCAAACCAGCAGGCAGCTGTTAAAAAGGGCTGTTCCCTCCCACCCGAAGTGGTGTCCTCCTGCTGCCTCCCCCGCCTGGGTGCTGCAGCTCATGTGGCTGCACAACTGAGACAGATACAGGCACTGATCCTGCTGGAAACCAACCCAGCCCAAAGCGGAGATTTCTCTCTGGCCAGGTCAGTTCCCTGATCAGGCCAAAGCACGGTAATGTGAGCACTTGTGCCAGCATCACCAAGGCAGGGAAGAGGTACAGCCAGGATCCTGGGAGAGGACAGGACTGCCTCAGCTTGCACAGATTGATGGTCTCTCCCCTGCCAAGCTGCATTGTATTTTAGAACCCAAAGGGCTGCTAATACATTTTCATACTTTCCCAAACTTGAACTTTTGGGAAAACCCACTGTCATTACAACAAAAGTTTTTGCTAATTTAATGCAGACAGAGCAAATAGGTAAAGAAACATTATGGGTGGAAACAGGAACAAAAATGTGTTTACATAGGCAAGATGTATGTGCGCCTGGATAGTTCTGAGTCAATTAAAATGCTTTCTTTTGAAATAAGTAGCAGAAGCATTGAATTCAGTCTGAGGTTCAACATTGACTTCGGTGGGAGATGGATCTGAGCAATTGATCCTGTGGAACAATAGGTAGTAGTTAAAGTTCGGGGGGGCGTGCTAATGCAGTTCTGCAGCCATAGAATTTACCACACAATCCACCAACTCCTATAAAACAGCAGGAAAAACAGCCTTTCGTTTTCATGAAGTAAAATTTGGTTTCTGATCGGCCTGATTTTCACAAATAGGCTTCCAAACCAAAAACTCTGAATAAGTAAACAATGTGCAAGAACAATACACCCTTGTGGAGCATTAATCCTGAAGTCTAATAACGACAATGCAGAGGCACTCAGTGGGGACTATAGTTTGTCAGTATGCTTAGCCTTCATTATCAGAGATTTTCAGCTGCAGATATCGGGGGGGAAGCTGAAGGACGACAGATGCTTGCTGTCAGAGTTTACTGGTTTACAGATCCCCTCCATTTTTCCTGACATCAGGGAAGGAAGTTGTGTTCATTCTCCATTCCAAAATTCCCGTCTGCTTCCTGTGCCATACTGGATTTCTGAAAACCCAAGCACATTGCCAGCAAGATGTCCAAACTGCCTGGCTTGTCCGGTGTAGGTATGATAAGTTTAAAAAAAAAAAAAAAAAAAAAAAGGGAGAAAAGTTTCTAACCAGGGACATGACACAGTCATCCCAAAGCAACGAACCCCCAAAGCAGGAGTTCTGCCACTGTTTGTAGGCCCAGCTAGCTGCAGAGCATAGGCCTTAGTAACAGCGCTGCAATGCTATTGCAGCATGCAGCAGGGCTTAAATGGTAAACAGAGAACAAGGACAACTTCCTTTCTCTTTCTGTCCTGTCCCCAGATGTACGGTGTTAGGTTACTTAATTAATTTTAACAAGGGAATGACATTCCTCCTCCATTTGTGCCTTGTCTTGAAAGGATGCAATGTACAAATATCAGTTTCAGCACATGATCCTCCGCCAAAAAGAATGCTGGGCCAGATCTGCCAAAATCAGTAGCAAAATCACCTTTCAGAAAGAATTGGGATTGGTCTGTGGAAAGAAATAGCACAGTTCTGGAGAACTCTAATTAATCTATGAGGTACTCAATGTCTACAGAGTTGTTCTTAGAAACTAAGATCTGGGCACCTTTGCTTGGAGGTGCTATTTATATCTTTGTATGCCTCTGCATGCAATAAAAGCCAGCATAAAAACATATAATTAGAGCAGCTTCTAATTGGAATGGCAGGAAGTAGGAGAGGAGGATAACAGCTGAAGTAAAAAACACATAGGGACAAAAGCAAGTGCTCTGTAGTACAGCACAAAAAGAATGCTAGTGCTGGAGTAAACTCTTACACTGAAGTGGCTACTTAAAAGTGATGGCCAAACAAAAGACAGTTGAGGTGGGTAAATGAAGGGAGACCTTGCAAGCTACAATATACCGAAATAAAAAATCCTCTGCAAACTGTACTGCCTTTCGGGGAGGGTGAGGGGGCTGATAAGTTTATTTACACTTTTAAAAAGCATTGCCAATCCCAATTTATCAGTTACTGTCTTGTGACAATTTATTCATTGTTCACTGTTAGAAGCTAGAAGTTACATAGGAAGCATGATTGGTGATAGCTTCTCTATTTCAATATGGTATAATAGAGATAACACAGTGCCCCAAAGCTCTACAGCCGCCTTTTTGTCTGCTTTGTCTCTTTTCATTACTCTATCAGAATCTTCATTTAATATAATCCAAAAAAGCAAGGTAATTGCTTCACTTATCAGTTATCATCACACTCGCATACTTATCATGTCAAAATTATTTATGTGGATGGCCAGGTTGATCTTGCTGCATTTAGAAGCTTAAAATTTGAATAACTGTTCTGCCAGTTAGGTTATCGAAATTGCAGCATAAACAATGAGTTTCTTCTTTCTGGATCTTCGAGGGAGAATAGGGAGCATCTCATTGCAGGACTAGTTTACCCGTGGCTGAACACCGCTCCAAGGAGACTTGCAGCAATTCTGTAGCCTGGCACTCTGAGTGCTGGGGACAGGCTTTATTTGCTAGATGAACAGTAAATAAAAATGGCATGATATAAATAGAGACAATAGAGAGAGACATAAAGGGGCATTGTCAAGGTTGTCATAGGTCCCAAATTAAAATGATAATTTACAGACCTGTGCAATTCTTTCTTGGCTTGTCCCTTCTTTTGAAACATGTTTCATAGCTCTTTTTCTATATCATTTTTATTTCTTTATGATTTTGGTAGATGGTAACTCACCTGTTTGAAAACCCCAGAGGCTGAAATAAAACAAAGCATGCAAGTTCAGAAAGTCATTTTAACAACTTTTTTTTTAATATAAAAGAAATTTCCTTCAGCCAAGCTCTTGGACACCTTCACAAAGGGTAACTGAGAAAAGCCTATCACAAACAGATACAAATAATATAAAAAGGAATGTGCAAGCATTTTTTCCAACACAGGTGGTGAATTCATGGCATTGCTGTCCTTTCATCACATTGCTCAGACAGCCAGAGACTTCTTCATGATAGCCCCCCACTAGCA
The DNA here is from genome assembly GCA_013399095.1 of Psophia crepitans. Taxonomy (NCBI): domain Eukaryota; kingdom Metazoa; phylum Chordata; class Aves; order Gruiformes; family Psophiidae; genus Psophia; species Psophia crepitans. The sequence continues at coordinate 179,944 of VWZZ01000322.1, forward strand.
CACTGCAGACCACTGGACATTTTGACATGAACAACTTCTCCAAAAATTCATTATTGAAGGTAGACAATTTGTTATTCACCATTTGTCATTCACATAATAATGACTGTTCCAAAGGTTTTGGCTTTTCAGCAAGTGAGCAGAAGAAATCCCAAGTGACTGAGGAGGCCAGTCACCCACCCTGCAGACTGCAAATTGGCCTATTACAAGACCTTCAAATGGAAGAGATCCTGAGCAATCCACAACACACAGAGTAGTATCTGTGAAAATTAGTTTGCATCTATATGAAATAGATGGGAGGGAGGATTTAACATCAGAGGAGTCACTCCTTTTTAAATCCTTTGCATACAGAGAATGGCTAAGTTTGATGAGATTTTAATTATGTTTTCTAACCTGTGTGCTCCCAGACTGGTTTTGCTGCCCCGCTTCTTGCACAGCAGCAGTTGTGGCAGGTCATGCTACTGGCAATGGCCAACCGTGGGGAGGGAGAGGGGCAAACAGCTTTTAGCTCTGTATCAAGCCTTGCACCACTTTCAGCTGGCCTGTGTGTTACAGTTGAGGTGTTTGTATTCTAGACAACCTGCTTGTCATATTCCTTGTTTTTTAAGAGACTGGTTGGATCTATCAAGAGACTGTAGGTGTCCCAGCACGTGAACAAGCTCCTCAGTCACAGATAGAAAAGACAAATAGAGCTCTTAGGTGGCTATTGCTGTGATTTTTTGGCTAGGCATGAAACTATTCTCTATCACAACTCCCTTTGGCCGTAATTACTACAGCCTCTGAGACTTAGTAAATCTTGGGTAAAAGTCACAGCAGAGAAAAAGGCAGAGTTTGAAATCCAAATAGTAATTTCTCAATAGGTTGCAATACCAAAATTATGTCGGCTAAACAGAGATCCTGTGCCCAGTTCAGTGCTCAGGATACTTTTATGGCTTGCGTTCCAGGACCTCAGTGATGTTTTGATCCAGCTATTTTGTGGTTTTGGACTTCTGTGCATTTTATTTACCATACACCTTAACAGCAGGCTTCACATTCAACACTCATGTAATAATTACTTATTCGATTAGTGGCAAAGAGCAGAACGATGGGGGGTTCTAAAATATATTTTATAAGTGTGTCCAGGCAGTCATTATCCAGATCAAGTTATGGGTTTTGTAACTTCACGATGTATTTGATTGAAACGTCGTAACTCTTTCCAGGACAAAGGCTTGTAACATTACAGATGCAGGGAACAGAGAGGTCAACAGTTGACAGCTGGTGGTTGGAGACACACAATCACAGTTTTCCCCAAGTTATTACAAAAATATTTAACTGAACAATGATGGAAGAAAGTAAAAAACCCAGTAAACATTAAAAGTAAACATAATTGTTGCAAATTTAATTAAATTCTCTGCTGTCTTTGATGTGATGGCTGATCTCTAAGTCTTTCAATTTCTTTGCTTTAATATCAGCATTTCCTCAGTCTAAACCTTTTTGAGACAGTAGCATTTTATCTCAATTATTGCTTTTTCTCCATCAGTCTTTAAATATAATCTCATTTGCCTTTATGGATACTGTAACCTTTCTGAACAGCTTTTAACCTTTTTTAAAATCGCCTTGACCTGAGGATGCCCAAAGTTTTTTCTTCTTCCTCCTCTGATTTTTTTAATGCAATATTGAATAATAGAAATTGGACAGATGAGTGATTTCCTATCCAAAGACCTGCATGTATAGCTTAGGATGCTAGAACAGAATTTTTGTTTGAATAATAATAACCAAAAAAAAAATTAAAATACCTCTATCTAGCTTTCTGCTAGCAAAGAACCTTCAGCTTTGACCTCCATTTCAGTGGCAGCATTGTAGCCTGTGCCACCACAATATTAGCTTTATCTTTTCAAAGGGAAAAAAAAGCTTTCTTTGTACAGTAGCACATTAGCTTCAAAGAGCACTTACCTCAAGAGTCCAGCTCATCCTTCTGGTAAATTTAAGAAATACTCAGCTTAAGATTGTCTGCTTCAATCATGGATAATGTAGATAACTTTGTGTCTAAATGTTACAAAGCAAGCTTTATGGCTGCTTTGTCTTTTCTCCCCACCCTTTCAGTCTTATTTTCTCATTCAGTATCTAACGAAGATGCAGGCTAATGGAAGAATGATACATGAGTACAACTAACCCTCCTGGAATGTGATTGTAAATGTAGAAGTTGCTGTGATTTGGTAACTCTTTGTGCCTTAGATGGCAGGGCTAGGGCACAGATATCTTACACGCAGTACAACACCTACAGAGTCAATGATGCGCACTTTGCGTCACTGACCTGACTGAGCAAGTTCGGTGCTGCACTGGCCATAGCTATGGTCCCTATATCTGCCTGCCTCATGTCAGCTGACATTTCCTTTACTTGCTTGCGTGTGACAGAAGTACAGACATTTTCTGAACCAGCTGCAGAGTGCACACCAAGCAGTAACACCCTGGAAGGCTTTTTCCCAGTGAAACCTGCCATCTATACTGCCAGTCTGTGATAAGTGTGCCAACTCAATGGCATAAGGGTTTTCTGGTACCCTCCCCTTAGCTATCATTGCAACAAGCATCCTTTCCTCCTCTTCCCTTCCTACATACACACACAGTTTGAGCATCAACATTCAGAAATTTGGTTTCCACTGTGATTACCTATCCCAAGCAACGATGCTTAAAATTGAACTGTGGTTCACGAGAGCAAAAGGCTGTACCTGTGAGCACCCTAATGTGTTAAACAACCATGCCAGGTAGCATTACATGTATCTAGCAGCAGTTGCTTAAAAAGACCATCTGCCAGAAGAGGTTGGTTTCCTATTTTAAGTTCTTATACTTGTAGTTTTAAGGGAAAACAGTGAGTTTAAGAAGTTGATGATGAGGTTCAACTACATCTCCCTAGACCCAGGCAGTAGTATTATTGCTCAAAATAGAGCATGTTAATAGAAAGTAAGAAAAGACTAGCTGCAGTGATCTTGGCCTGGCTGAACATACACAGACACATGTGTATAGCTGAGGATTTACGTGGAAGTTTCTTTATGCTGTTTGAATTGTTTCACTTGAATTATGATTGCCTTGAATGATATATATTTTGAGAGTGTAACATTGCAAAAGTAAACTTTAACAAAAAGGGATATTTATTCTTCAGATTTAAAATTAATTTCCTGTATTTTTTCTGGGGTTTTATCCTATCTAAGCTGTAACCTTATGAGAAGAAAAATGAGAAACTATTTCTTTACACTGAGACCGGTATCAGATGAAATATAAATGTAATGGTTTCTATAAATGTTAACCCACTGCAACACTCTATCCCAGAACTAAAGATCTGCAGACTGTTTTAGGTTAAGTTACTGCTCCTCTCCATGTTAGGTAATCCAATGTCATTTAAGCAAAATAAATTGGAACTACTCAAGGAATAAAAAGAGGTGAAAGTGCAGAATCTGGTTTGGATAAAAGTTTAATTCTTCAGTTCCAAGTGACATAGCCCTTACAGGAAGCAGAGCGAACTCAGACAGGAGTGGCCAAGTAATGAAGATGGATGCATCTTGTTATCAGCAAGCCATTTACTAGGGCTTGATGTAACCTTAAACATTGCAGATAGCTCAATGGCACTTGCCACTAAGCCTCTAATTAATGAATAGCAGGCCCTAAATTAACAATGTGCATTTACAGATGAATTCTGGGCTCTCATTAAACGATGTTCAAATATCAAGCAGTAACTGTTAGGTTTATTCCTTCTGGATTACTGTATACAGTGTTTGTTTGCTGGCAGTTTTCACAGGAGGTTTTGTGTGCTCAACTGCTGTGAGCCCAGGTGCACTTCAGGAAAGGGTATAGTTCACTCGAGGAGGGCAAGACGAAGTAGCTGTAAACCAGGCATTGTAACACCTGTGCAGCAATTTAAGGAGGATTAGAATGATGCTCTATTCAGCCTTAGCTGCAGTGGGGAAAAGGGTTTGATTGCTTGGAGCCATTCTCAAACCTCCATTTTATATTACCCTCCTTTGCAGTATCCACACTGGTGCCTTCCAAGGCAACCTGGAACAGTACCCAGCAGGGTTCAATGGCGGGATATTGTTTAGTAAGTGACCAGTTCCTCCATAGCTCACGTGACAGTATTGCTGTGGAAGTGATCTTGCACCCAGTATCCTGGCTCCATGGTCAAGGAGACAGAGAGATAAGGAGCTCAGGATGAAATCTGCACCTTAAAATGTATGTGCTAATTGAATGGTATTTTAAGACAATAATAGCACTAATTATTTTGATGATCCTATTGTATGTGTTGTACTTTAGGAGAAACAATAGCACGGCCATAAGAAATGTAGCAGAGCATGTTGTCTCATCTGCTAAGTCATATCTATACCAAATCAGAAGAATTTTGAATCACCTACTGTGCTGAACTATAATGCAAGCAAGCGAGAATGAGCCTTTCAGAAATATTGGTGTAAACTGTGATAGAGGTCAAACAGGCAAAGCTGATTTAAGCAAAGTCAGAATTGAATCCAAGGTCCCTGAAAAATTAGACAGACTGTTCTCTGTAAATGGAAAGATAACTATTATTTTCTGGGCATAGATCCTTTCAGACCAGTAACTTCAATGTTCAGCAACATGAGGTTTTCTGCAATATGAATGTTCTCGTTAATGTGCTGTCCAACTACTACTGCATAATAAGTTCAGTGATACTACGTGTGGAAAAAAAAAAAAAAAGAGGGGCTAGAGAATAAATGGTGCCTTTCTGAAAGGCATCCTGCACATCATCTTATCCCAGGACTGTTCTCCATGTCAGAAAAGTTTTAATGCAATACCAATCTGCTGTGATGTAAAATTACTAATATGATTGGCATTCCTGTAGCATTACATACAGAAGAGAAACATCCGCTCTGAGCAGACCTCACATTCAACTGCGCCTGCAAACATTTGGGGTTTGTGGACAGGCTGTGTAAGCAGGATCCCATGCACATTCCACATAATCCAGTGCCATGCAACCAGTTCCATTTATGGGCAAAATGAAACACAGGCTCTTCTTTCTGTGGATCGTTCCCACATCAGCCTTTTCAAAGTTCAGTGTGGACAGAGGAAAAGGGCACTCCCATAGCTTCATGCAAACTATACAAATGCACATTTTGCAGATTTAAAATCTAAAAAAAAAGACATCACAAACTTTTAGTTAATAAAAGAGTATTCTGTAGAAATTATTTTGGCTGGGATTTTGTCACCTTGATTTTCCTCTGTGATTTATTGATAGAAGATGGGAAAAGCAACTGTCTTTTGCACCTTTCCCAGCTTCTTTTCACTGTAGAGGACTAAATGCATACAATACTGCACATGCATAAGGTGATGGTGTTATAGTATCTGAGAGTTGCTTTTTTTTATCTTTGAAAAAAAACTATTATTTGAATGACAAAACTGTATTATCTCTCATGAAGAGAAAACTCTTCCTCTCATTTTGTCACTTCCTTATAGAATTATCTCTCAAGCTTTCCCTAGCATCCTCTCTCTTTCTCTCTGCAACTATTTTGAAAAAAAAAAAAAAGGAATCCATAAATCTGCAACAAGTATTCTTAGTTACCAGTAGATAAGGTGACAACAACTATAGGAGCTTTCCTGTGCTGTTAAATGCCAGAAAAATGCAGTGGAATTTATTTAGTAGGATGGCTTTTTTTTTTTTATCATTACTGCATATTAATAATAGTATGAGCATCTGGCGGTCTGAATGTAGTTTGACAAAAATGTGTAAAATCACAGTAAGCATTTCATAGAGTTCTGAATATTCATCCCTCTTATTTCTCCCATACATGCACCTCAGTGTTAGTTGGCAGCATTTGAACTGTAGTTTTATATTTCTAGAACTGTCCTTGCTCCCCTTTTCCAGTCATAGGAGCCAATAACTGCAGCAGGGTTTGTAGAGGCACACATTAATTTCAGTTTAGTCCTGCAAGCTACATTCCTTTCTGAACATGTTTTAACCTGACATCATGTTCTTCCTCAAACTTCTCACAAATAAAGATGTGATTCATATAAACTTCCACTCTCCCCAAGCTCTGCCAATTCTTCATTTGCTTTTGGCAGACTTTGTGGGCATTTCTGATCCTAGACAGGAATGAGAAACTCAGCACCTTCCATATGGTCCACCACAGTCTGTGTGGCAGTGTCAGGGTCCCCTTTCTGAGCAAAACGCCTGCCTCAGAGACCCTGGCATAAGTTATTTCATGAATGGCAATTGCTTTGTGCAGTACAGGTGGCGCAGGGGTCTCCCAAAGATGACACAGTTCATCGTGGACCACGAGAAGAGAAGGAATGAGGTTGTTTTTTTACTGGCAAAGAGCTGCCCCACCCTGCCTGCTGCCACAGACCTCCTGTGGGAGAAGAGAAGGGGCTCTGTTTTGTCCATATCGGACTTCATCTAGTTTTATTGGGCATCTACATGCTTTGGAAAAGCATACCTATTAGTGATTTTGATAATGGGTTATATTCCTTAATGCAATGAGCTACGTGTTCAGCTTGAAAGAACAGTCATTACTATCCCTGCTGCTTTCCTCAGTACAGACAAAATAGTTTAAAGTTGTTGTCAGGTTTATTCCTTGTTGTGCTTCTTAATAGGCCAGACTGTGCCATACTTTTTGGTTCAGAGCCTGGTGAAGAGGCTCTTCCCATGAGATTAATGCATGATTTTCTATTGCTTTCCCTTTGAGTTGTCACGTGTCCCTAAGTGAAAAGCTGTCAGATCTCCTGAAAAAGCATTTATGCCTTCTTTATGGACATATAAATGCTGCTAAACAAGAAACAAAGCAGAGCCTGAAAGTCAGTTGGAGATATTAAGTCAGGCGGAGCTAGTGACCAACAGTGTGAGAGTGCTTTGCTCCCAAAGTCATCGTGAAGAAACACCCGAAGGCCTAAAAGGTTCTTTTGTATAGTTGCAAGTATAAAGATTGCAATAAATTATCTACAAAACAAGCAAAAGAAGTAATGGAATCCACAGAAATAAGAGATCCCTTAACTCTGGAAGGATGAGATCACAAAGTGAACTAAGACAGAAAAAGAGAAAAGAAATCAAAACTAAAACAAAAAAGATGAAGAAAAGTGGAAAGGACTGAGTGGTAGGTGCACTTTACAGAAGCTCTTCTGTCCTTGGAAGTAGTATATCATTTACTGTAGCTCAAGCATGATATCCATTTATCATAAAACCAATATGGGGTATCATGCAGACCATCTGTGAGTCTTTCCAAGGGTGAAACAGACAGTATAAATTGTCTCCAAGTGTCAAGGCAGAGGGGCCACGACTCTTGCAATGCAGCAGAGCAATCCCCTGGCAGCAGAACCACCCCCCGCCAGCAATTTGCAGGATGTGCTTAATCCAGTTTAATTAATTTGAACAATTAAGTTCAAATGCGTATAGGTAGGAGTCATCCAAGGTCTATATTAGCCACTCTGGGCAGAAATGATAGTGTTTGTAGCAAACCTAGAAATTATGTGAAGTGTGTGAATTAAGGTGTTTAAAATAACAGTGGGCTAATATCAGAACTCTAAAGATGTGGAAGCGGTTGTCTTCTGAATTATGAGTTGGAGTGGCAGTGATGTTACACCTGTTTACATCAGCTGAGGGTATAACCTAAGCTGTTTTTCATATATTTTTCCTTATTGCAGTTTACAGTGAAGCTTGGAAGCCCACAAGTGAAACCTGCTTCCTTATATATGTTATTTTTTTCCTGTATCAAACACTCTCCCCGGTATGTTACTGTAGAACTGTTTCTGTATACTAGGCTCCAGGCACTGCACTTCTTTCAAACATGTATAAAACATAAAAAAGAGAGACTGTTGTCCCAAGGGATTGGTAACAGGACATAGAGGCCTCACCTCTCTGATTCTCTCCTAAAGTAGGTCAGTTTTAGGCTACAGTACTGATCCAAATCCAGCTGAGATCAGTAGTGAGATTACAATTGGGCCATGAGTAATTTATTCATGTATTTGTCTCAGAGAGCATGTCTGTGGACTGATCACATTGCCTTGCGTCTTTTTGCCATTCACATTTGTTTAGCCTAATCTCTTCTAAGAAATGTTAATCCATCGCATTATCCGATTGCTCAGCCGTTACTGGCCAGGTAACTCAGGTACAATTGGTTCCATTGCCAGATTGGATAAAACCCTGCGTGTGTGTCTCATTTGGAAATGTGCTCTGTAGGAATTATGGTTAGTACAGATGTTGCTTCTTAATTTGTGAGAGCACCATATCAGCAAATTTATATAAAATGTAATATAGTTTATGTATTTACACTATACGTTCTACGTTATACCCAGTGGATGTAGCCAAAACCATCCCAATTACCTGCCCTTGGCCCAGTAGTTGGTATAAAAGATGATAGTGATTTTAGTCAAATTATCTTTTTTTTTTTTTAATTGAGAGCAAAAGATCAAATAACAGCCCCCAGATACAAAAGTTGAGATGGGAAATGGAGATGTAGAGGTGCCATTAGGAGTCTGCCAGTCCTTTCTGCCTTTCCTCCCCCCGCAGCACACGCTGGGCTCTGTCCTGCACTGAATGCAACCTTAGCTCTCTGCCGCAGTGCTTTCCGACAGAGAGTCACCAAGTGCGGCCCATGGAGAGGGGAGCCAACATGAGCACTGGCGAGAGTCTTCCTATCCCCAAACCTCTTCACCTCATCTAATCAGTCAGGCTGTATCAGACAGATATGTGTCTAGTGTATTGCATCATGTCTGATTCATTTCAGTCCTCATTAGATCTCTAGTACAGGGAGGAAAGCTGTAAAGGTAAAGTTTAAAATTGTCACCCATCTTTATTCTGGTCAGCACCTAGAATCCCACAGGTGGATACTGCAGAAGACCTAATAATATTTTCTTTAATATTGGCTGCATACTGAGTGTACTCATAGGCTCAAGGCCTCTTTTTCAGACCTTTTTTCAGGACTTTGGGCTACGGAAATGGTTTTACTCAGAGTCAGCATCCGGGGTAGCTGACCTGCCACCTCTGGTGTTGGAGCTCCAGCAGAGGCTGCCGGGAGCTGCCTCTAGGGCTGATGCCAAGGGCAGCAGACCTGCACGCAGTTTAGCCACAGCATTCATCTGTGAACTTTTGGAGCTGGGAAGTCAGTGTAAGAGCTCATCAGCCCTACTCAGGCACAGGTTCTTTGATGTGCGGCATGGAGTGAGCTTCTAATATTCATGCCTTCAAATAGGGTCTAAGTTTGCCTAACAGTAAGCACTCAGTAGTCTATTTGACAATTCAAATGGAGTTGAAAAGCTGGTTCCTGGCTTAATTTCTTTTGCTCAGACCAATAGTTCTATTGTTCTTAGAAAAGCATTGTCTTTCATCACAAATAAACTACAAAATATGGGTAGTAGAACTGAAAAACGGTTTTCAGACACAATTGGTGTTTTTGTGCTTAGTGCTGGAGGTGGCCCTGTTGCTGAAAAATTACGTTGTCTGTGATGCCAACCATATGACAATTAACTCAGCAGAGGAGAGTGTGTGAATCTGTTTCCAACCTGTTTTAATAACGAGGTAACAACCAAAATGCTTTCTCCGGTGGTTAAACTAATATTAAATTCCCCTAGAAACTAGTTTATGGGCTTTTCCACTGGATTTGTCTATTGCCAGTGCTGTGAAGGACATCAGTTTTCAGTAAGACAACTGCCTCCAGCACTGGGATTGGAAACGCCAATTGTAATTAAAACTTTTTTTTTAAGCAAATGCTTTTTGCAGTTTAATTATGGCAAGAAAAGCTTCTTGTTTTGTGAACTTCCAGACTGTTGAGCTCAGCAAAACTCTGTTTGGCATTCAGCAGGCGAGTCCTGTCCTTGCTGATGTCAGTGGTGCACTTACTACTCCAAACACAACACTGGATATTCAGCCTTAAATAAAATCTGAACAAACTGTACCGCACCCAGGTTAAATGTGCTGTAAACACTGATTATTTGCGACCCACATTTAATCCTAACCATGGGTTATGTATATTTTCTCTCTGCTATTTTTGCTGTAATCACAGTTTGAGTCACACAACCTATCAAAAGTGCAGATATAAACTACAGTCACTTTATATGTTTCTAAACAATGAAAACAGAAAGAGAAAAGTAGTTGCACAACAGCTAAATGTTTTCTATTTTCCAAAGGCTCTTATTGGTGACATTTCTCCCTGCACTGCTGTTTTGGAAATCACATAGCAACACAGCCCTTGAAATAACTTTTTGGTACTCAATATATAAGGTACAGTGTTTGAAGAAACTGATTCCACTCAAATGCCACCTGTTTAAATGCTAAATGGCATCAAAACCAAAAAGAAAAAAAAAAAAAAGAGAGTCCAGTGGAGGAGACTGCTCCCCTGTTTGGATGACTGAGTTCCCCTATTCAGCTATTAGTCCTTTTTTCTTGAGTTTCAATGCAAATGACAAGCAAGTGGGTGTAGCAGAATTAACTTGGTACAATGCCTGACCATCTCATAGCTTGCCCTCTTCCAATACTTCACAGAATTCAGGCTTGCTAAGACCCTGTTCTGTTCTCTCTTGAGACATGCTTGCAGCCTCCTCAGACTGTTTCTAAATATTGCCATTTCAGATTTTTAACTATGCATTTGAGAATCTGCTTCTTGCCATGCCCAGCTGGGCTACTTTTTAGGAAGCATCTATATATTTTGAGTCAGAAGAGCAATGGTGATGAGACAAACATCTAACATCCAAACATTGTCAGACTTGGAGAATTTCAGATCTTCATCTAACCTCTACAGTTTGGCATCCCCTTCCTTCAGGAAAGCATCTGCATTTTTCTGAGCTGTCCTTTTTTCCAAGTTTGAGGCTCTCCCTAAAAGCCATACTGCTCTTTTCTTGTAACTGCACAACAAATTGAGTGCGGTCCTCCTATTGAAGCAGGAGCCTTTCCCTGCAGTCTTCGCCTATCCCACTTCAGTTTCTCCCAACCACCAAATCCCAGTTCTCCTTGGTGCCGGAGCAATAGGGTGGTTATCAACTCGCCTACCAAGTGCTGGCTAGGAGTGAGTTCTGGATTTTTATATCTTCAGACTTTAAACCCCTGTGTAGAATTCATGTCTAAGCATGTATGAGATTTAACTGCTGGGCCTGAAGAGGCCTGAGGAATGACTACCACAGATACTGAATGTCTCCAGCAGCATCATTCAAGGCAGAGAAAAGTTCTGGTCCAGTCAGGAAATGCAGAGATAAGGGTTGACCTTACTGAGTGATGGAGTTGACTGTTGTGTTTGCAGGAGCAAAGCAAAAGTGGGCAGTGCCATACATTTCAACGCAAATCCACTTTTATCAGGTTCGGGGTTATTCAGCTCTACAGCCTGCCTTGGGCTCACCTCTAGAGAAAGTTCGAGGCAGGGGGAATGTCATTAGGGAGGAAACAGAGGTTCAAAGGAAGATGTTGAGGGACATGGAACTGCATATAGCAAGAAGCAAGAGAAAGTAGAAAAGGCAATGCAAGAGGTTGTTATTATTTCTTTAATGAGCAGAAGTTCCTTTCAGGATGCTTTACTTTTTTGAGTCTTGCACATTTTGCCGTTGTATTCAAGTGTGGAAAAGGGAGAGCTGCTCTTTTTCCTCTTTTCTGAGCACAACGTATCATCCTCTGTGCTTTAAAAGCTCTAAGCTATAAAATTAGCACTAGCAGCTATAATACAAAAAAGCCACAAAAGAATTTGCAGTCCCAAGCCTTCTGAAGTCAGTGTGGCCTATTATGGATAGTCCTTGTAACACAGCCCTGAAGGGAAGCAGTATGCCTGACTGATGTTGTCAACTTTCAGTAAAAGTTTCTTCTGTGCTTCCACAGCATGTAACACTAGATTGAGCATCTCGTTGAGACCACCTAGAAATTCTCTCACACCAACAATTATTTTTATTCTTTGAAATTTCTTGCAATTTCTCACCACAAAGTTTGTGGCCACCCTAAGCATTAGTGGTAGTGAAGTCAGCAGGACATAGAGTGTGTTCAGATCTCTGTTCCACACCAGCTTTGCCCACACCAAGATTGCAAGTGAATATGGTCATTATGGCCTGATTTTGAACAGGTTTTCTACCTAGAAGGGCAGACAGAAGTAGAAGATACTGTCAGTCCATGTTCAGTGGCTTCGGTGACAAACCCTACTGCTTCACTGCCATGGGTGCATAGGGATATCGAAAGATGCTGGTCATTGTTTCCCCCCAAACAGAAGTGTCACTAAGTGTACATCTGAAATACTGAGATGAATTATACTAAGTCAAGTAATGTACAGGCTTCATTGTCATACAAAATACATGTGTAAGGTTATTATAATAATAATGCCACTATATTGTGAAATATTTGCATGCCATCTTCCATTCATATCAGCTGTATAGGATGTGTCAAGTATGTTGCCCTTAAAATAATTTTAGGAATGTAATATTTTCAAGTTCAGGAAGTTAACAACTTGGGCTTTTTGGTTTGCACGTCGTAACCTTTTATGTTATCATTTGGTGAGGTGAAGACACAGAGGCGCATAAATTGGAGACCTCAGGTCTGTGATTATGTTATTGCTGACCCTCATCACATCTAACATTACACTATGCAGCACTGCTCATAGGAAAAAAAACCTACCCAGAGAGAGGAGAAGTGTAACTTGTTCACCTGAGAATAGTTATGTTTTGATAGGTATAAATCAGGATAGTTATGCTGAAGTCAGGTTACATCGCTGAGGATTTGATTACAACATCTTCCCATTCCGCTTTGTAGATTGAAAATACATATAGATCCAAGTTCATTTTTTGCTGGAACACCTTATGTAACATAAATCTTACAAAGCAGCCCTAAAGGAAGAAGCTCTTCTTAATAACTTCAGAGTTACCCTCTTCCTGCAACCACCAAAAGAGGCATGCTGGGTCTTCCCGATTTCCAGCTGCCATAACAGCTCTCGCATCAGAGTTTGACGGGTGACCCAAGCACAGCTCCCCAGCTGCTCTATCTTGCGGCAGGACACAGGCCAGCAGGCAGCTCCAGTGAGCACAAAGGGCTGGAAGGATGGTGTTGCCCACATACAGACACCTTCCAGACACTGATGTGTGCTTCTTGGCCATGCCCTCTGATACCACAGCCGTCTTTTAACTCACAAAATCGTTGTGGTTGTGCTGCTGTCAGCTCAGGATATCTTTCAAATGCAGGACAGAGACATGTGTTCTGTGATCTGTCCTGAGGAGTTTGCGACCAGTGATATCTGCTCTACGGCACCAGCTGTAGCAGAGAATGACTTTCCCATACACCGGTACAATTTAGTTCATGACGCAGATTTCATTCATCTCCTTTTTAAAACTAGCCAGGGAATGTGAAAGTTGATGCAGGCACACAAGCAGCAGCAGAACCGGGCCCTTTAAGGCTTTATCTTCAGCGACATGACATCCCAACTAACCTTTAAGAGAATGAAGATTCACAGTGCCAGTGTCTAATAACTGTATCTCACTCCATTACAGGTATTTCAAGGCCATTCTGTGTAAACAGTGTGCATTGCTTTGTGTCTTAATCTGTAAAACAACCAAATATCTTGGTTGCAGATATATGTTAAGGTTTAATGCATCTCCTGCCATAAAAGTGTTGCTCAAGACTAATGAACAAACAAATGTTTGCTTAAACCCCTTTGTGAAAGTCAAACAAGCTTTCAACAACTATTCATGTATTTATTGTCAGATGTGAGTCATCACTTAGGTGCCTGGCCCTGTGCTGTTAGCAGCTAATGCCAGTAGTTTCACAGCATTTCTTCACTCATTTTTCCCTCTTTTCGCCCCCACTTCCAGCACAGTCTCCAGCAACAACCTGTCTGGCAAGTCTTTTGTCAATGGCAGAACTGGCTCTTCTTCCATGGGGTTGGGGACACGGTACAGCTGATCCTCTTGCTGTCTATGAGGTGAGGGTGGCATTTTGGGGTCCACCTCAGCCTCATGGGCCATGCAGCGGCTGTTTGCTTCGGTGCCACCCTGGGGATCCTGCTGACCAAGTGAGCACAAGCACAGCCATCTCCTCTTTTCCCTCTCCTTGGCTTTCCCAGGGGAGCTGGCAGGGGGTTCAGGCTCAGTGCATATCCTCTTCCAGATGTAGATGTGCCAGCAGTGGGGCTATCTTCCTTCTAGCAGCTTCTCACCACTCCTTTGCCAAAAGTTAGCAACTCCTTCCAAGCTGCCAGCTAAGCTGTTCACGAGGGCACTCCCTAACCTGTGTCAATCACAATGAATCGGTTTACCATGAACAATTGAAATATCAGGGCTTTGCTAACCAGCCCCATATCTGGGGCAGTGGCCAGTTCAGCAGATGCAGCTGTAGCTGGAGGAGAATGGACACCTCTACCCATAGACTCAACAGCATCTGGAAAGTTCACATAGAATTTGCCTTCCTAGTACATACTGTGAACTTAGAGGGTGGAATAAGAACAGGGACTTATTTCTTGTGTTAGTGGGTGGCATTAAAATTGTGTGTCAATGCTTGCTTTATTTTTATTCTGCTACTAAGCCAGCTGAAGGCTTTCAGAATGTTTTTTGTTCTGCTGTGTCAGAGTGGTCTATGCAGGATGGAAAAGAAAATCAATGTTTCAGGGTTGTATAACTGTGAGGTTTTTTCTTGTGTTGCTTGTTTCATTATGAGGAAGGAATTAAAAATCCCTCCTAGACAGTACTTAAAATATCAAAGTCATTGTTTAATGCCTTTGAGTCACTGTACAACTAATTCAATTGCACAGTGTAGTGTAGTTTCACGGTATGTGAAACACAGATAGTAGAGAGGAATGATTGGAAAGTTGAATAAACACAGCATTAGTTTGCAAAGTCTGAAACTTTCTGATGACTTCTTTTGCAATGATCCAGCACAACAGCTCATCAGCAAAAGTGAGAGCAGGGACTTGTAAATCCAGAGCCCCTACCTCCACCTAAGCTAAGTTAGCTGAGTTGGTGCTGGCAGGAGGCTCTTCTCTCTCCTCTGAACCAGCCACTGGAGGTGGGTGAGGTCGGCAGTGGCTGTCAGCAGCTTTTGGTGTGGCAGACAAGGGTCAAAGCTCTGATAATGGCTGTAGCTTTGCAGGACTCTTCACAAGGGAATGAACCTCAGGTGTTCAGGGACGAAGGCAGCAGAAGGCTTGGCCACAACGCACTCAGAAAGGCCATGTGCAGTCAGCTTGGCCCTTGTACCTTGAAATCGGTGCTGTGTTGGGCACCCAGTAGCCTACAGGGACAAGGGACACTTCACGACAGGGCAGAGATTGCAGCTCTTGTGGCGCTGTGGTCATTTTGCAGTCAGCCTGGCGCATCTGACTTCACACCCGAACGTGATGATACAGGAGGTCTTCCAAATACACCAGGGGTTAGTAGGGAAAGGTATAGATCCCTTTGCCTGATTTGTGTGAGTTCTGTTGCCATCATAAAGGAGATTGTCCCAGACATTTACTGAATTTATCTTTGTACCAGCTTTGTGATGTAAAGCAGCAACGTTATGCCTGTTTTACAAATAACAGTCTGAGGCACAGAGAGGCTTCAGCTTTGCCTCTCCTGTCACTTTAAGGGAGGTAGTAGCAGCATAGACCTATCTGGATTGGCTCTCATTTAGCTAGGTGTGGTAATATTTTGCTCACAGATTGAAAGTTTCTTCTGATGCAGGCTTTATGTGGGTAGAAACAACCAGACCTGGGGCCCTATCTGCTCTCTGAAAACACCCATTAGCCTCCTCATTAGCCTCACCAACATCCCTGGAGCTTCTCTGCATGAATTAGACATCCCCTGCCCCAGCCTCTTTACCTACGTGCAGATTGCCCAGTGAAGATGTCCACACCTGTGTCTGAGCTAGGTGTTCATATACACGTGAGTGCCAGGGCCCCGAACCCAGCCCTTAAAGCCAAGATGAAGCTGCATGGTTTGGGCATATCTGTGGTTGGTAAACCACCCTGTGGGAGTAAAACACACACCTGATCCTGAATTCCTGCTTTGGTTTCATTTATTCCCACATGAAAACAGAACTAAAAAAAAAGTATCTTGAAGCTATCACCATCACTATTCAAATGTTGATGCTTAGTGTTTGCGACTGATTAGTATTGCCACTGAATCGCAGATATTTCCTGTATTAAGTGACCCTAAACAGCGAATGTCAACATTTTAATGACAACAGAGTTATTGTAGGTAATGGCAGTTTGGCAAAGAGAGAAGGTAGGAGTGGGATTAGTCTTTAGTGAACATCCTGAACAGGCACAGATAAGAGAGGAAAAGGAGCAAAAAATGGGAAGGACAAAGAAGCACACACGTGCTCGTGAAAGTTTCTGACAAGCTAAAAGCCTCAGAAACAAATTTGAGTTTAAAAATGCATTTGAAAAGTTACATACTCACTTTTGTACAGCACAACAATGGTGGAATGCTAATAACATTTAATTTCCCTTGACTTCTAACCTTCTTAACCTGCTGTGCTGCTAGAACAGCGCTGTAAATCAAAATATGCTGTATTGTATGGTGAACACGTGTATTGAGTCATTCCAGACTGCCTGGTGCTTTTTAAAAACAAAACTCACAATAGTGTTTGTGCTGGTTTTCATTTTTCATAGACCTTTCCCCTCAATCATGCTGCAACTGGTTAGGTTATGTATTAAAAGTACAATATAAAACAGGGAGGGAAGATGTAGGGGTAGACATAATGCCACAGAAAGTACAGCACATGAATAGGCCAAAATATCCTTGACATTACTTTCCCCTTTGTTCTAAGTGTTCTTCCAATTTCAATAAAAACAAATTGGAATATTGCCTGGGGTCCACTAAATCATTAGTAAATTAAGAATCTGTTTTTAATAACATTTCACTTGTAAATAATGCATTAATTGACTAGCTTGAAAGTTAGCTTGAATGTTAGAAACTCTGGCACTAAATGTGTAATGAAAGAAGTATGCTGTTTGAGGAGGCTGGATGGCAAATGTAACAAATTAAATATGACAGTTGATATTTGTGAAAATGGTGATATGATTAGAGGACACCTGCAGCTGTTTTCCAACCAAACCAACAGAAATTAAACATGTATAAAGTATGTGTGTCATATTTTCTTTTGGCATATTTCTTTTGTTCTCCTTAGGGCTTTTTTATGGGGGTCTTTCTATTTTTTTCTTACCTTTTGTCAGATCATATGTTTAACGAAGCAACAAGTGTCTCTTTGTCTGGTGCTACTGTTTATTACATCTGTAAGTGAATATGTTGCAGTTTAAGACAAAAAAACATGAATCTTATTTACTGAGAGCTGGAAGTTACTACAGCACATGACACATGCCGGAACATATTTTAACCATGCGTGTTTGGGAATAGCCAAGAATTGCACCAGGACTCTTTCTGTGCAGTTCTCACCTGCAGATAGCTCACTTAGGTATTTCTCCATCCTGGTGCTGACAGTCTCAGTGAGGATTTCTGTAAACTAAAAGGTGATGTGACATGATGTATAAGCATTGCAAATGTGTAGCGTTCCTGCTCAGCATGTGTGAAGTTGAAAGAGAATGTGATGCTGCCTTAGCCATCTCGCAAGGGTTTTGAACACCAAGTTTCTAATGGTAAAGGAAAAATGTGAAGTTGTTGAACAACATAGATCCCCATGTCATGCCACTACTGGGAAACTGAAGCCTATTACCCAAAGATGGCCAAAGATGACAAATTTTTGATCTGGAGCCAAAGATTCTGGGTATTTCAGTTCAGGGACTCTATTCCATCTGTCCTTGCTCCATTCCAGTTGGTGTGCAAGAGAGCATCCTGCCAAAGGAGATAGGATTTGGACTTCCAAAAGCAGGAGTCTCTAGGCTGTCCCTCTTTGGAGTTACAGCGGTAGCAAGGCAGTGGAATTACTCTGGTGTAAATAGAGCCTATATGGTACAACAAACTTTACTCCCACTTAAAGCCAGGTGATCATTTTGCCTGGTGTCAGAGTTAATGGGTGTAGAAACTATGCTGTTGGGCTGAGCATGAAGCACGCTGAGCCTGTATTGCCCCTGTTCCCATGTACACCACCTGAGGAAGGACCTCAGGTTCTACCAGAGTCACTTTTGCGAGGCTTTGACTTAGAGCAAATTACCCACAGTGAAAAGAAAACAATACCAGGGAAGCAGTCCTCACCATGGGACTCGACTCTCACTGGGGCTGCTCAGTGGGGAGTTTTCTGTATGGCTGAGGCACACAGAACAAAATTATGTGGGGAAAGGCCCATGGCACCACACAACCAGCTGTGGATACTGTAAATCTTTAGCATGCCCTTTGTCAGCTGTCAGAAACACAGACATTCATAAACAAAGGAGAGCGGGAGACTGAAATTCACTTTAAAATAAACAGTGTGGACTTTGATTTGGAATGTGCTAACAGGATAGATATGAGACATTTAAATAAACATACCAGCCAACTGTGTCAACTTTGCTTTGGGGGCAGCAATACCTTTGTTACTGGGGTTTGTATCTGTCTTGATTAGGGCCGTGTCAAGCAGCCACTGAGACTGACTTCGATGACAGATGGGATGTACTGTACATGACACTGGAAGCATAGTATCACGGAGACAAATTGCGCAATGGCTGAGAAAATCTTCACAGTTCTTTCAGAAATGGCAGAATTCTTCCCTGTGAATGCAAATATATACATCTTATTTGTCTTAAAGTTACAGCCTTAGATATGGCTGCTCTTGCAGGTACCTATTGGTACGTAATAACTTCCATTCTCCACCCCTCCACCCAGCCCAACAAGGGGTCTGTTTCCACCCTGCAGCTTCTATGTAGCACACTCTGCGTGCTCCATTCATTCCCGTAGTGGTATATAATTATGGCAGAGAAGTCATTTGACACCTCCAAGGACAAGGCAGTAATAAAGTTTCACCGAAAGAGCACCCTGCTTTTCTCGTTATAAATTGCACAAGCACACAGCTGGGCTAGTCCCACTGACTTGCACAGCTTTCTAGAGGTATTCCCCCTTAAGCTTATTTTACTGGTACTGTTTCCTGCTCATAATGTAGATCTTATCCGACTTGATGGCAACTGGTGATGGACCATGGTACGCAGGTGATATAGAAGAAATGCAGCTCACAGGGGCATGTTCCAAACCTCTGCAGACTGCAGTGTCAGCAGCCACTCCATGTGACTCTCCTCTTAAAGACTAAGATGATCTTCCCTGGGTTAAGGCTGAGGGGAGTTCTTAAAACAAGAATTTTTTTGGCCTGTTCCTACTGTCTCTGGGCTTTTTCATTGCTCACCAGTAGTTTTTAGGAGGCAAATGTATCAAGACCTAGATTTCCCAGGTAAAAGGCATGAAGTAAAAACAAACTGTCTATGAGATATTGTAATATCTACCAGAAGGAAGGAGTTGCTCAGCCTCCCATTATCTTCCACGTGAACAAGACCTTTCCCAGGTGTCATTCATGGATATCAAAGGTGATAAATACTCCTTTATTTTGGCTACTTTATAGGGTGTTTTGCAGATGCTGAGCTTCTGAATGGGTGGGGGATTCATTACAAATTGTTATTTATAACTATACCCAAACACTGTAGATATTCAATTTCCCTAAAAACCCTCTCTGATTAAATTGCATCAGCAACAGCGGTGGGGACTCCAAAGGCTAATGGCTCTTTACGGTCAAGGGGAACATGCATGGCAAGGTGGCCTTCAGCCTCTTGCCTGTAGGTTTGCAGCAGCAAATCAGGGAGACAAAAGCACAAGGAGGTTGACTACCCCTATATTTGTTTTCCAGGGACAAGTTTGTTGGCTTAAATTAACCCTGCTAAAAATGTAGCCAAGATTTGCCCTAGCAAAAAAATGCCTATGTAGTGTTACAGTGAGTTGAAGGTTTTCTTAGCTATAGAGAGCTACAGATCGAAATACAAACCCACTCATTAAAAAAAACGAACAAAACAAACAAACAAAAAAAGAAATTAAATTAATATACCCAACATAAGGAAGATGTACTGGCTTAGTTAAATAAGGCGCAACTGGTATTATTTAATTAAAATCTAGCGTGCAGCTGTTAGGGAAAAATCTAGCCAGTTTCAGATAGAAAAATATGCCCCGATAATGTATTTCAACATCATTTTGACACTAAACTCAAGAATAAGGTAGTGGTGAATGTTTTGTATGTGCATCCGTACAGATGTATGCATATACACCCATGTCTGTGAGGGTAAGAGAGAGCATAAAAAGACAAATATGTTCAAATACCTTTTCTTTATTGAGAGAAACTATAAATAAAACCAGGCTTATGTGAACCAGTGGCCAGGAGGCTCCAAGGATGCCCAGTGTGTGCTTACAGGCTGAGGACAAGAGGAGGTGGTGCTGTAAGCTGCTTTGCCTGTGCACACGAGCTAGGGTTTTCTGTCTTTTACCACCCAGGTGCACACAGTGGACATCTCACAAAAGAAACTGGCTTTGTTCACTGAGACGTCATTTCAACTAGGCCATTTTTCAGTTTTCTCCAAGAACGATAAAGATGCATTTATTTTCTACATAGAGTAGTTATAGTTAATTGTATTGCCACTGTTTCTAAAACTTACTTGGCTAACATCTTGTTTTACTACCTAAAGCAGAGCATTTCAGTTTTTCAGAGAAATAATTGTTAGATTGGCAGAAAAAAATAACAACTTTTGAAGGATGTTTTTGAGCAACCAGGCAGTTATGTAAACCAAAGAAACAAACACAACACTGTGGGAAGTTTTGGTGCCATTATTATTTTTTATTTTAGTAACTATCTATACAGCACTGTAATTTTGCATTACACTCTTCAGAGAGTAAAAAAGGCAAGTGGTCAGACCTATAGTATACTCTGCTACACATACCCCTAGCTATACCCTGCTACACATGGTATCTGACTGAGGAAGGGCTGGGAAAATGGAGTTAGGCTACTTTTTTCTTCTTCCCATCTAGGTTTCTGACACTTGTCAGAACTTGTGTGTTCTGACACTTGTGTGTCTTGTCCTGTCCTTGCTATATTGCCTTTGCAGGGACAAGAGATTTTGAGCAAGATCTCGCAACCCAAGGAGTCCTCAGGGCAACAGACCTGGTTTTAGTTCTGCCCTTCTCTTGAGCAGTGCAAAGCTGCCAGAGAGAGGGCTGGGGATCAGGCCCTGTGGCAGCTGTCACGGGGAGCTTGCAGCATGCAACAGATAGGAATGGAGGACAACAAGCAAGAGGACAAGCAGGGAAAGGAGGTTAAAGGCTAACATAACTTAAGATCATTTTATTCATTACATCTCCAGTTACAAAAGTGCCGCCTATTTGTAATGAAAAAGGGTTTTGATCATAATTTGATAACACTAGTCTTTTATTTCTGTTCATGAAATAATTGACATTTGTGGAATTTTAGCCTCCTTGCACCATTTGCCCAGAACAGATACAGTTTTTTTAAGATTTTATTCTCTCTCTGTTATTTCATGATCTCTGTGTAACATGTTTGGTCATTAAAAGCAAATAGTTCACCTTTTCCTGGTTCACCTTTTGTCTACAAGTGAAATTCATGTCACGCTGAAATAGGTTTCATTTGCCGAGAGATGGAGGTGCTCTGAAAAAATATACAGGATCATTTGGTTAGCTATCATGCCAAAAGTGGAAAGTAAGGTAAAATGGACTTTCAGGAAGGATCTGAAGGGGAGGTGTGTGTGGGATATTTGAAGCAGAGAAAGGTAGCTTTTACTCCAAGGATACAGGCTCAAGTCTGAAAGTCATGAAGATGAGAGTGGGGAAAAGAAATCAAGCCATAAAGTCTGTTTTTTTCAGTGGCTCTAGTTCATAGGAAACAGCAATGCTGTATGAGGGGATTAAATACCAGAGGAAAGGGGGAGCTGGAGAACAAGACAGGCAAGGAAGGAGAGCCAGGTCAGTGCTAAATGAGAGCAAGGTGCCGGAGCCTGCAGGAGAGGAGAGCTGGCCGAACAACTGCCAAGTAGGCATAGCAGGGCGCGGGCAAAGGAAAACTCTTCCACAGTCATGTTGAGCTTTCCTGCTGTCATCTGTAAGACATGGAAAAAGAAGTGTTACAGCTCCTGTTCTGCCCTGCCTGACCATGTGCCCTCAGGGATCTTGAACCACGAGGGATCCACGTGTTGCTCCGAGGCAGTGCATTGTGCACCCAGAGGCTGCCACCAGGAGCTCTTTGGGCTCTGAGTAACTGCCCTACCATGCCTCCTGCTTCTTCCAGGCATGGTGGTCTGAGTTGAAGAGCCTGAACACTGAATATGTTTGCTCTGGGCAGTTTAAATTAGAGGCTTGCATGTTATTTAAGACATGTTTTTGTATTTTATCCACTGTCTGAATCTCAGATGCTGAAATATTCACACAGCTCTTCATTCTTTGGGGAGCAAGACATGGGTTTTCCCCAGTGGCACAATGATAGCTTCTGGTCTGCCAGGCTCCCGCTGTCCACTGTCATTGCAGCTCACAGTCACTGAGTGGCCCGAGGAATAGCTGGCACTCAAGGACCCCCCTCCAGTGACCATAACTCTGAAACTACATGACATCTTAACCTTTATGAAATTTCTTCAAGACAGCATTTAAAAACACCCAAATCTTTCCTGACCTTTACATTTCAGTAGATGTTTTTTTGTTTTGTTATTTTTTTAAATTGATCTTCCTATATTTTTTTTCTTTAGCTGTGGCATTTTTAAGCTAGTTCAAGAGGAACTTTGCTTTGCCTTTCCCATCCTGGTTGAGCCCAATCATTAATCATAAAGGGAAGGCACTGCAGACTCAGACCTAACTTTATAATGTTTTTATGTTTGTGACATTTTATCTCTCTCAGCCAGTGGGAAGTTCTTTTCCTTTTAATTTATAATCTGTTAGGTTTCAATTTGAGTCTAGATGCTGACTTCGTTTGTAGCCTCCCATCTCCATTCTCACCCGTTTCACCACGTGGCTTGGCGATTGTGTATCAGGTGTGCAGATCATTCAGAGCATCTCCCAAGGGGATCAGTGATTGCTGCCCTGGATGATCAGGAAGCTGACCCCTTTTGTATATGGGAAATCAAGGTATCTTCAACAGGAAAGCCAATGGTACAATTTGACAGTAACACACTGCCTAAATCTAGAATTAATCTGTTGAGTACTTCAGCAAAGCCGACTTAGTGTAAAGCTAACACAAGAGAGGAATCAGTCCTGCCATCTTTACACAAAACTGTGAATATTTGCAAAGAAAACCTGAAAACCTGAAAGGAAGCATTCTAGTTTTTTCTATGGCAGTTGCTCTTTTTTTAATGTAAACAGAAACTACATATCCTGCAGTGCGCAGCATTCTACTGTAAGACATGGCTTTTTACAAAGGGAAAACTTTCCACATTCATGTATAGTCCTTATCGAGTATAATCTCATAAAATCTTCCATGATATCAGGCAATTATAACATTCAAGGCTCAGAGTCTAAATACTCTCTAGTGGTGCTACTGGATTTGTTTATATAGTATTGTTCTGTTGCAAGTAGAGTACAACGCTGCCACAGCTCTGTAGGCACAAAGATGAGTTCTGCTAAGCCTGTGTAAGTCTCTGCTCTTTAGCCCAAAAAACTGAAGGTCAGTTCAAAGCTGTTTGTTGAGGGAAACTAATCCTGCAAACAGTACATTTGCTGGCCATTATTTCCAAATCCAAACTATCTTATAGTCATGAAATGGAAAGTTTATGGGGAAAACAAATGCTGCATTTATTACAGTGATGCAACATTCATAAAATATATTTCATTGGGGGGGAGTTTACACAGGGGGTAATGAGATTTTTCCTTTATACATTATTTATAACTGCTTAATCCAGGTGCTGTAGGTTATTTTTTTATCCCTCAGTTTCACAGCCACAAAACACTTCAGTATTTCTAATTTATTTCTGCTTACAATACAGATGTTCTCAATTGTGTCTCTAACTACATTTCAGCTGTTATGATCGCTTTTATTTGTTTGTGTCACTGTACACTTAGAGGTTGAATGTGCAGTACACAATAGTTAGGTTCCAAGCAGCCTGTAAAAAGCCTCTGGTGATTTAGTTACCAACAAATTATACTATGCCTAACAGTAATATCTTTATCATTAGTGGTTTTAATCTTCAGATGATTTCCCTGCAGTTTATATTGCTCTGTGCATGGGCTCCTATATCTTCACATAAAGGTTTCATCCTTTTAAACAGCATTTTTGAAGATGACCATTTGGAAACAACATTTGGAGGAACATTTGGGTTGCATCCTCTAACTAAATTTCCAAGCTGTTGGTAACGGACTAAAGAAAATGTGGTCTGCACTGAATACTAAAGAGCTGCAAATGTAAGAGCCTTGAAGGTTATGTGTAAATATTGACATTTTTATTTTATTTAGCATACAAAAATGAACTTGCAATGTTGCTTATCTGATCATACAGCAATGACCGCATCTACATCATCTGAGATCTATTCCTCACACTTCTGACTTTCATAGATGTTCCAGAGTTTTCCCATTGAGGATGTTATTGATGTCCCTGATTAGGCAACAGATATCTAGGGATTGAGTGTCCATATAGGAACACGTCAACCAAGAGGCAACAAATGGAAGCAGAGAAAAGAAATCCTTTCATCTTCAAAGGCCATGTTATATGTGCAGATATGGGTCCCAATAAAACCATTAAAGTCCTTTCCTGAGATGTGTAATGGGACTTTAGGGCATTCCGCATCCAGCAAAACAAGGTCTTTGGTTCATCCTAGAGGAAACACAGAAAAATAACTGTAACATTACATATACCGCAGCTGTTCTTTGCACTTAGCCATACTGCCCTTTCCCCTTGAGTGTGAGTCTGTTGTCATTGCTTTTTTAACCAGAAGTTTCTGTGGAAACCTCAGGATCTGCATATTTACATGTTGTTTTCTTAAAACACTGGAAAAGACTCCGATGTGCAGATAATAAAGCTTGCGGTTCTTCAGGACTGTTGTTTATACTAAATGGATGTATATGTTAAGTACAAAGATGGTCACTGCACAGTTTGCAGTTCCAAGGCATGAAACATGAGGGCTCCACAGCATTCCCCTTAAATCTCATCAGAAAGCCATGAGATCTTGGCTGTTCACACTACAGATCTGGGTAACTGCTTCATGAATGGCACTACAGTCACCAAAAATCCCCAGTAATGACTCAAGAATACATTAGTTCTCTCCCTGGGCAGCCTAACCTGAACACCAACACTATCAGGAATTTTTCTAAAGTATCTGCTTCCTCTTTTTAATACTCCTAGTTCCTGCATGAAACCCTGGCATGCTGTTTGCATCAGCTGGCTGCCTCTTGTGCTCCTCTGGGGGTGTCTCAAAAATTTTTTTTTTTTATTTCCACATGTGAGAGAAGGATTTAAGAAATTGCAGAATCATAAATTTCATTGAGGGAGAGGGAGGAAGAACAGTAACTTCTTTGTGCTACATGGAGACTGTAATTTACATAAATATTGCCTGTCTCTTTAGCAGATAGAGTAATTAAGAAGTGACCGGTATGGCTCTTGTTTGGTCATCCTCCCTGTTGTTGTATAAACTTCATTTAATGTAGTCTTTCTTTTACTTATTTGCCAAAGAGTTTCTGACTCTCCCAGTCCGCTGTTTTTATTGGACACAGGGGTGAGCCTTGCCAAGAGTTGCAGTGCTCTGCCTACAGAGCTACTTTGCCCAAATTAGAGAATATGTCCCTGATTCACTTTTCCTGAAGAAAGCCAGGCATCAAGGTACTCAGGCCAGCATGCTTTTGGCAGTGCATGCAAAGTATGGAGAACACATGTAATTTGTCCTTTTTAATTTATTCTTCTCTGCCTGCAATAGAGTAAGCAGCCTTATCCTGTATTAGTCAAAGCTTCTGGGAAGGCTCCCTGTGTGCTTCCAGAATAGTCCCATAGTGACAGTGTAGCACTGTGGAAATAAAAGACAAGAGACGTGCAAATGATGAAGTCTGCTTCTGAAAGGGATGAAGCCATTTCCCTCCCCAGCACAACATGACTAAGGGCGGTCTTGTGGTGGCTGGTGGGTACATACGTCTATATCCAGTTTATCGCTTCTAGCTGGGCTTGTGGAAAGGCTGCGTTGCAGGAACTGACAGGGACGTGTCCTATGCCAGTCAGTCAAGGGACAGTGGTAGATTATTAACCTTGATGATCACCTAGTCAAATGGGCTGAGAAAATTAATTCCCCCTGCTTCTCCATTGAGGGGGGCAGGGTGGGATGGGTACAGGGGACGGGACATTGAGAGTGGAAAATTCTGCAAGGACTAAGGAAAGGCTTTAAAAGGAGCAATAAAGACTCAAGCATTTGGAAGAATCAGCAGCTTTGGACATGAGAGAGGTTCAGGACAGAATGCTTTATAGCAGAAAGGTTCCACTTAATGGTGGGACTAACTAAGGTCAAAGAAAGCTGATGTGATGGGAGAGAGGCTCAACAATTAAGAGAGCTCTGAATTGCAGGCAAAAAAGGATGGACATCTTAGAGGAACCTGATGTTACCCAAAATGTTGCTGTGAATTTGGAAAATGAGGGTAGAATTTGTTGAGTTTGCATTGACCTGTGTGTCTCTGTGCTATCTAAGCGTAATTTCGTTTGGGGGCCTGAGTGCAGCTAAGCTGCATACTATCATATTGCGGAAGAGATAACAAGCAAAGATCCTCCACCCAGTAAATATGCCAGAAAGGCCTGGAGCAGAAACAGTGCTGCTGCCTACCTATATCTAATAGAAGCTTAAAAAGTCACTTGATTTACTGTGACCTCCTTTTGGGGGCTGCATTTCAAGAAATACAGTCCAGCTGGAGAAGAGAGCAAAAATAATATTCAAAGGTCTAAAAAAAATTATCTTTGAGGAAAGATTGAATGATCTGGAGTTGTCTAACCTAAACAAGAGGAGTCTTGAAGAAGATAACCTAGATTTTCAACTACATGAGAAACAGTGCTCCAAAGAAAAGGAGAATAATCCTTTCTTGTGTTCCTGAGGGAAAGTAAGTACCAATAGGCTTCAATTGCAGTAAGAAAGATGCCAGTTAATCATTAAGAAATACTTGGTATTCTCTTAGGAGTCTGGTGGCATACTGCAGAATATTGGGAAGGGCTAGCGTCTTTGTCACTGGATATCTTTATGAATGGGCTAGACAACATCTGAAAGTAATGACAAAGACATAGTAGGGCCTGCATTGACCCTGTAAGCCTGGTCAACAACAGATTGGTCAGCTGAAATTCAGCGAGCACCTAGTGAGTAAGGTCAAGCGAGAGACACATGGATTTTGATCACTTTTGTAGCTGGCACTCCAGGATGAGGTAGAAGGTGGTAAATCCCTTGTGCGTTTTCACAATGGGAATCTCCCTCAACTTTGAAAGCAGATTTTTGTCAACTCAAAACACTTTTCCCTTGCCAAACCCATACACTACCTTCATCTTATCTAGAGAAAGCCTCAGCCAACTGGCTTTCATCCGTGTCTTATCTCTGCCAGACACAAGGAAGCTGTAACATATGGCTTCAATGAAAAGGAGACATAGAGCTTGGTGTCATCAGGATATCGATGACATTGTAGCCTATGCAATTTCACAGTATCCTCTAGTGGTTTCATATGGGTTTTGAGTAAGAAGGGTAACAGCAGTGAACCCTTTGGTACTTTAAGCTGCGAGGCCTGGGAGAGAAAAAACATTTATCTGTGCTTCTGGGATCTTTTTGACAGAGATTGTCAGAACACTTCAAAGACTTTCTGCTCTCTTGTCAACCATTTTGCCATAGCAGCAATGTGTAACAGCAAGCAGGAAGCAGACATCATGTCTGGACTTTGGTCTGACTCAGATGCAGTGTCAGAGCAAAGGGAGAATGAACAATATTAAGTTAAAATAATGTATTAAAGAATCTATGTGTATGTATGTCGGTCTGTATGAAGTCATGTAACCACATTGTGATGGAAATTTCCCACCTTTCCTGTAAAATTGCTAACGTCACTAATCAGACCGTATAACCTAACTATTAACTGGTAGAATAAATTTATATGTAGTTTAGGAGTTTTAGTCCTGAGAGCTGTGGAGTGAGAATGTTCTGCACAGCTGATCGTCTCCAGAGGTCTCGCAATGAGACCTGCCCTAATAGATCCGAGGGACAAACATAATCTCTTAGTTGGTTTAATCAACCAGTGAAAGTAACAGCTGAAGTGATGTGACCCCTGTGTGAAAATGAACTCATTGATAAAGACACAGAATGGGGCAAGAAGATATAAAATCTCACTTCAGTGTTAACAATTACTCTGTAGGCAGACGTGTCTTTCCCCTCAGGCTTATGTCCATCTGGAGCTCCAACCTGCACCATGCCAAACAAGATTTAGCTTAAATGCCTAGCTGTTTATTTGGAGTGTATTGTTGGTATACATCTTTGGTTGGTACAGATCTTTGGTTGGTATACAGATTTGCTAATAGAGATTTATATGTTATCTAGTCTTGAAAAGTCTTTGCTTCTTATTTAAAAAACATTTTATTGTATTATTCAGGTTTTGTGTTCTTGACTGCCATCAGTGATGAGAAAGCCGCACTGAAATGACTATATACTCCTGTCACATGCCTCAGCTGCAATCATAGAAGTAAAAGAAGTCTCCAGAATCTGATTAGCTCACCTTCCTCTGCCATTTCAACATAACCACAGGGAGGGTGTCCTGGAGGCCCCAGATGCACCACTGGAAGACTTTTCAAAATAAAGCCCTATTAGTAAGGCCATCTAATGTTTCTCCTTTCCCTACTGTGATATTTGGTGGACAATACATAAACCATTCCAGTGAAATGTTCAGGCCTGAAAAATGCTGCATGGGGGCTGACAGGTGCCTAAGCAAAGGAGGAGCTGGATGAGTGAGCTGTTGAAGTTGGCCCACCACTACCATCCCACCAACGTTACAGAGAGAAAGGAGGTTCTATGTACAGGAATTGATGTAGGGTAGGAGTGCAGCAGATTAGTGAAATCCGTCTTGTTTTCTCATAACACAAATGCCAGCTGAGCTGAGCTGGTGCTGTGCAGTAGATTGCAATGAAAACATGCAGCTTGTGATAAGCTGACAGGAGCTGGACTGAGCCTAAATAGCTTAGAAACATCATTGGGTAAAGGCAAAGTTTTTGCTTTTGTCTTTAAAAAAAGACATATTTGCGATGCTTTTCTGTTCAGAATAAAACACATTATGTTAATGCCAGCAACTATATTTATAACACCTTACGCTTCCCATGTGTCAATTTTCTGTCCTTATATATCGATGTTCTTGGGTTTTTGAGCTATGGACCCATTGTAATTATCATTAGAACTTTGAGACTGAGGAGATCAGACTTTCTCAGCATGACTAACTTTTCTCAAGACATCCTGGCTACAGTGGAGTGACCATGCTGACATTTGCACAGACCAGCAGATGGTTCCTGGGACATGTCTGAAGATCCTAGTTGAGGAAACCGAGCCACTGTGTTTTGGCCTAATTTGTAAGAAAACTGCTTCTCAGCAAATGTAGCCTGTGTTACATCCTTTCTGCTGGATGTAATGGAAAAAAATGGTTAACCTTAGGAAAACAAGCCCACAGCATAAAACATATGTTTTGGCCAGTGGCCATAATGATTTATATCAGATATCTGTGTGTGTTTGTTCCATACCAGCTAAAACCATTTAAACTCATTGGGAAATATTGAAGAGGGCAGACATCCACAAGTCTGATTGACTATGGGAGGTTATAAGATATATCACAATTGATAAATTGTGCTTGAAAGCCATGCGGTATGAGAACAAAAGCTGAAATGGTGTAACTGGGAAATAGTCTTCTAGAAATGGAATCTGAATTTTGATTTCTCCTTAGAGTCATTTGTAATTGTGGAACAGTACCTGAGTGAGAGAGAGGAATTTTGAGTCGAGGCTACCTGTGGGAGTCAGTAGATGTCATTGGGTGAACTGAGAAACACAATCCTTCAGCTAGAAGGAGAGGGAGAGTAGGCATGGCATGCTTTGGAGTGCTTGGGACCACAGACTGATTCAGTGAAATCCAGTTGTTTCCTAATTCCAGTTCTGAGAATGAATCATGTGATTTTCTGCAGATAACTGGCTAATGTCCACTAACTGCTGAGAAGAACTTTATGTCCTACTTTGTGATTGACAAGTAACTAATTAGAGTGGTTTTCAGCTGGGGGAGTTGTCATGGTCTGGCCTGCTGCATCTAAGTGCCAGGACCCTTGGCATACTCTTTGCAGCTCTACTGACTTCCTACTATGGACTTTGTGTTTAACTTCCTTATTTCACTTCAACCTATTTGGGAAAAACTTGTCGATGTAACACTGTTTTATCAGTGGCTTTTCATGGATACAGCTGATGGAATTTATGTAAGTAAAATGCTACTCCAGAATTCCTCTGGTAAGCCATACAGACTAGAAAATTATTGATTTAGGACATAAGTGAGTAAGATGACAAATTTCATTGTGTGTTTGAAACAGATTTATGCATATGCCACTTTTTTATCTTCAGTCCAGAACATTACGGAAGTCTTCAGCAAATATAGCTCTCTGTTTTAAGCACTAACATCATAACAGTTTTTACGTTCTTGCTCTGCTCTGCACTCATGTAGTCTTGGAAGAGGTTCATGGACTTCAAGGGTCAAGACAATACTGCAATTACACAGAATTAGAATTCTTTAGCAAAAAGATTTAGTAATGTAGCAAAACCAATGGACCAAGGCTAGTGTGGCGTAAGTGGTAATTTTACTTCTCAAGCCAAATTCTTAAACGGTGCCAATGAAACTTCTGTGTTCTAAGAAGTCCTTTTTTGATCTCCTTTCTATCAATAGCTTAGACAAAAGAGTTGGAGTAGCAGCAATAAAAAGAACCATTAAAGATTTTATATGTGGCACAACTATTTTACTTTGTCCTGCTTCATGCCCATTTCTGCACCTACTTATATAGGACTGAACATGGCCAAAGACTGACTATGCTTACGTCAAGACACATATATAAAAGGACATTTGAATCAATCACTACTTTGCCTATAGATTTCAGAGGTTTAGATCTCCAGCTAGGGCAGATGTAAACTTCTTTGAGGTATAAAGATAGCTGAAGCAGGTGGGTTCAATGAGTTGGGTGTAGCAGCTGGGAGCAGAGCACTCTGATAAACAGGGATGTGCTGGTTCTTGTGATTAGGCTGGGAAGGCTTTTTTGCTGTTGTCCTGTAGAGACAGATCTTGTAATCAAGGAATGAATGTCCAAGTCTCGTAACACATGCTTCTGTATTGAAGCACCTAACAGGCGGGATTGCTGTGCCTGCAACCAGGCTTTCTTGTTCTGTGACTTTCTGGGATCAGTAAGTATCCGTATGATGCCTGGGGAGCAAATTCTCAGCTGCTGCAGCTCCACCATTGCAGGTTGCGTTGTTCGGAACTGCAGAGGAGTCCCAGCTCTTTGTGGTTCTGAAAGCAGTGCTTAGGAACTCACCTCATCACATGTCACTGCACTGGTGTGTGCCAAGAGGTAAAGTATGCAACACAGAGGGCATCTGGAAAGAGGGGAGAGAGGAGGAACTCAATTTGGCAGATGCTAGAGCACAGCAGGTTTTCAGCAGTTTATTTTGGAAGTAATTGTTTGCTAAATAACCATGCTTTAACTGCAGTGAAGTATCTCCAGCTTCAGTAATATTTTATTATTATTATTAAAGACAAAAGAGTACAGCAGTTATAGGAGGATGGTGGTGCTCCTAGCTAAGATTCACTGGTCATTAACCATTCAGACATGGTGGGATTTTAGGCAGGCTGGGCTTTTAAGTGGTTTTTTCCTAATACTTGTTCTTGAACACACCCATTTTAATTGCCAAGAAATTAAACTGCAGGAACAAGAGTAGTGTTATCTGCTTTGCACATAGACTGCCTCCATCATGCTAGTGCATCGTCAAAGAAAATATAATTACAGCTCTGTGAATTTGAAGCCCAATCCTGAAGTCTAGTCTGTTCATCCACTGCTCGCGTAAATGGGTTTTGCTTGGCTAACAAGTACCATCCTCTGATAGAAAAGAGGAATCTACACAAAGATTTAGAGCAGCTGGTTTTATTAAATCTAATAGACTAACTGTCACCTTAGTATCAAGGTATTCTCCTGAAATGACTGAAGCTGTAGCAGACTTACATTTCAGGAATGAGATCAGAACCAGATCCCGTCTGCTGAAAAATAAAGCAGTTCCATCATTTACTGGTAGTGAGGAATCCAAATCTTAAATGTCTCCATATCCAAGCTGAATTTTTGCACTGTAAATATGTTACATGGACTCCATGGGGTGCTCTTCTAAATATGCTCCACAGTATTTACTAATAAGGCTCTTTTTTCTTCTTCATGCAGCTTGTCCTCTAAGGGTGATAGATGTTTCTGCACTAGCATTTTGTTCTGTTCCTATTTAAACCATTTTAAGTTCCAGGAGGAATTTTGATATTTTTTTGTTTTCCAGAACTATTATAAATATTCACAAGTTCAGGGTCATGCTGTCTGTAACCACATACCTTCAAATACAAATATTTGAGGTGGAATTTATGGGAGGGAGGGGTTACATTTACAGCAGGGTTTCCCAAAAAGGGGGGTACAAAGTTGCTGGGAGGGAGAGGTGAAAAGGCAAATGATTAATTCTGCTCCCAACATGGGGACATTGTAGCAGGGAGGGGAAAGGATGAATGGAAGAGTTCACTGAGGAGAGAGGCATGGGGCACAGTCATTTGCAAAGTGCTGGTTTACAGAACTTTGAAAGGTAAATGCACTCATTTGTAGGCAGTAGACTAAGTTGTATTGTTTGGCATGAGCTGGCTCCTGGTTATACTTGACTTCACAATGTTTACAGCATTCTCATTAAAGCTATCAGTTTATCAGGGGAGGGAAGGGAAAGAAGACATCCCTGTTCTAGTAGTGCTACCTCAGAAATCCCTATACCCTGTGAGAAAATGCCGTGCACTTGTTGCTTACCAAGTGGCTTAAGTTAATATAAGGGTACTCAATGTTCTAATGTTAAGTGCCAAGGGAGCAGTACCTGAAAGGTCTGAGACCGAATCATTGGACTACACAATTTTCTATTTACCATAGATGGTATATTTAGTAACTAATCATCCAACCTAATAACCTAAAATAGTATTTGACAAAAAGGTCAAGTGTTTAATATTAGGGCTAGAATAGCCATAAAAAATCTGTAAGGAGAATGCTCTGTGGAGCAGCCAGCCAGATGCAGCTCCCATCTCTGTCATGGCATCTCTCAGTTCCTCCTTTCATTCTATAAAAATGTCACAATCTCTTAAGCTCAAATGTTTCCATACAGTTTCTGGAGGACTTAACTCTGTGGAAAGCTCAGTTCCCAGTTGCCAGACCAAAAAACTCTGGAAGTTTCTTTTCTTGAAGTCTTCTAGAGCTTTTCAAAAAGTGTCGTGGTTTATGGAGTAAACAAAAGTTCCCAGGAGGATGTTGAAACAGACTATTTTCTGGAAATCTCATTAGAATGCAATGAAAGAGACTTTTAAAATTAAATAATTGATTTATAAAACTTAGCTGTCTTTATGTTCCTGGTCTGTTTAGCCAAATGTATCTCAGCCAGAGGGGAGAGAGGGAGTGAACCAAACTGAAAGCTGGGGTAGGGTAGATGGGCCTGGCTTTCACACTATTTTTGAACTTGTCTAACACGTGCAGGGGCTAGAAATAGCCACAGTGTGCTGCTGATCTGTAGAGCAATCTGGGCAGCTTCAGCCATGTTTCAGAACCTAATTTCCCCTGTAAAATACAAAAACAAAACACAGAAATGGCAACTGAAACTAAATGCTGTACTTGGATCCAAAATGCAGGACATACATATCTGATTTTATTGTTAATACTGTCCTTCCTTAGCTCCTGTCTCTCTGATATTGTTCGCACACTCCATGCTTCATGACTCCCTTCATGACTGTTGGCAGTTTATTTTTTCTATCATCATCTTATTTGCCTGCAGGAACCACAGCTACTTTACTATTGCTCATGGGATCTCAACTTGGTTGTAGCTGTTGGAATTAATGTGCCTCCTTGTTGCATCTTCTGGCTGAGGAAACTGCAAGGAGAATGCTACCATGGCCAGCAGAACAAACAGATGATCCACCCTGTAACTCATTGCTGTGGCAGTTTTTGTAAACCCACATGGTTAATAACAGATTTCCTTAGTTGTAACCCTTTCAGTTTTTTTTTTTCCCCTTGATCAGCAAATATATGCTACAGGAATGGGGGGGTGTTTGGAAGTAAAAATGGGACACACCTTTTAATACTCATGAAAGCATTATCATGGCAAGCCTTCTCACAACAACAGAGTGAAAACAAGTTAAATATTTTGTTTCAAAGGGATTATCCCTACCCAGCAGGGAACAGCTGGCATAAAGCATTGATCCACCTCCCATTGCAAACATGAGCCAAGCTCCTGTTGATTTCATTGGTACTGAATCAAGCCCTTATTAAGTCCATGACCAGCTTTGCACAACTTCTGTCCCTGTCTGCTTCCCTTACACATAGGCCTGACCCTCTCTGACCCTGGAGAACCCAGTTGAGGGGGAGTTGTAGTGTAACAGAAAGCATTTTAAGAGGTAAATGAGTAAAACAGTATAACATCTTTTCCAAATATACTCAGTTGTGGAGTACATCTTGAATAGCTTTGTGAACTTCAGTGTAGCCCATCTGTCTGGAGAGCCAAATGACAAGCAGCAAGGCGTATCCAGGATCTCAGCTCACTAAAATGAACCAGTTCCTTCTTTTTTCTGCGTAAGTGTGGCTCCTGTCTACGTTGTGTTTCATTCCTGTGCTAAGCCACTTGAAAAGGATTGTTTTTCTCAACGTATTTTCAAGTTTTGTATACAGTTACTTCGCAGTATATTTAGTAAAAGAGCACCAGTTAACTGAGATGTGTTGAAAAAGTCACTCCCAGATCTAGGAGCAGCCAAAGATTTCTTATTCTCTTTCCAGAGCATTCACATCAAGGCATATATGTATGCAGAACTGTTTAGAGAACATACATTAATTGGAAAAAACCCTAAACTTTACTTAGGATCCTAATCTCCGACATCGACAGGCTTCCTGTCCCCAACATCCAGTCCCTTCACGGTTACATTGTTTGAATGCATTTCTGCTAAATGGCAGACCAGCCTGAAACTATTAGTGCCTAAGTATGGAAAATAATGTAATAATAAGTGATTGGGTTATTAAGAGCCTTATTGTATGTGACAGTGAAAAAACTGGGGTTGTACCCTCATATGTCATCTAAAAGTTAGTACTATGAACAAGATGTTTTCATATCCTTTATAATACTTTGAGATAGATCAAAATTTATCATAGCTATCTTCATTTTACTCGGTTAATAATGAATGATCAGTGAAACATTTTGGAATAGGAAGAGCTAGATGATTCATATAACCTCTGCTGGGAAAGGTTTTCAAAATTTAAAATGTACAAAGAGAAGTATAAGTAGCTCTGTCTTTTGCACAATATATAAAAGCCAAGAAATTACATAGGAGAGCTGAGAAGTTTTAATTGAATAACACAGTTTGTGAGATGGTCATACAGGTTTGGTTGTTTGTTTTTTTTTTGATAATCAGATTGAGTTTCATTGTTCAGCATTTGCATGGGTTCTCAAACAATGAAACTCTCTTCATGGACAATTCACTGAAAGTCATCCTTTGATGATAGTGATGTGACTGCGTGAGTGTTGTATAACAGCAATTTTTAATTCCCAGTGAAGGTGCTGTGTAAAAAGCTGTGTTTCTTCTTCTCTATTAGAACTGATAGAAGATCCAATATGTGAAAGAGTCCACAGTCTTACTCAGCTGTTCATGGCTAACAAGAAATCCAGAAACTTTGCCATAGCATTCCTGTTATGCGCGCACCTCTGATAAGTCTGCATTAAGAATAAAGGGCCAAATTCTCTGCTGGAATAAAACCCACAATTACTTTATTGTTTGTTGATCTTCCACTACCTGTTTCAGCAGAGAGCTTGGTTACTGAAAGCTAAAGTAGGGGGACATGTCTTTACCCCTGTAAATTGTATAGTCAATGTTTGAACGCTTCTTTATCTTTGTGCCAGTACACAGAAAGAAGTATAGTATCATGCATGCATGACTTCTTCATAAAGCTTTAACTTTTGGAGCCTGTGAGTAGGAAATTAGTGTGTCCCATTCATGTAGATTATTCTATAATAATAATTGTCATTCCTATTGCATCATTTTCACAAGTGTGTAAGGCTCTTAATTGTGAAAGACTGGACATGCTGGACCACTGTTCTGGACCAGTATTACAAAAGTCCCTGAGCTTTTGTATTGTGAGAGCTCCTTCTTTTGAAGTTTTTGGCTGGTTAAAAATTTACAATATGCTAGGTTATTCTAATTATGAGGAGAAATTGTTGGTGAGAGTCACATGCTACTTTTATGTAACTCTATGTATTTACAAAAAAAGGACAAAGATCTGTTCTGACCATAGGACAAGTCAAACAACTAGAAGAATAGAATAATTTTATCCCATTGCCTGAGAGACCTCTTTCAGCCAGAGCCCATTCCTTATGCTCACCCTTAGCCTCTCGTAGGGATGTACTGTCAGCATGTCCTGCTGCTTTTCTTCATTTCTGCAGTGCTGCTGTGGCTTTTCTTCCCACCTAGCCCTGGTGGTCTCTCAGTGCAATACTCAGATGATGTGCTTCTCTCATAGTTCAAGTCTCTGATCAGACTGACCTTGCCTTTGCTGCGTGTGACATGTGCCTGCATTTTGCTTTGAAGGCTGAGTATCTTCACAGAGGAGTTGTTCCTTCCCAGCTAGCTCAACTGAAGGGCAGTAACTACAACCACCAGCTCTGACAACATTTCATCCATCCAGTCCTAACTCTATTCTCTATCAAAATTATTCTCATAACTCCCTGCCATCATAAAAAAGCAAGCCTGAAAAGAAGAGGAATAAACATAGAATGGTTTACAATTGTATACTAGGAATAATTAAACTTTTAGTAAGAGGCTTCTGTCATTTCTCTATTTTTACTCACCATGAGGAGGACAGCATGTTCTCATCTCTGTGGAGTCACATAAATGACTTGATTAAAGTGCATGTTGCAGAGACGAATCTGGGCATTTGGAACTCCCTTGCTGTTTTCTTAAGGTATTTGTATGATCGGGGCGGGGGGGGATGTCCTATGCTTGGTTCAGCTTGTTATGATGTAGATATATTTTCCACACATTTGCAAATAGAGTAAAGAACAAGAGTTCTTCAGCTATTTAAAGTCTTTGAAAGAAGAAAGGCAGTTCAGATTACCAGCAGCCTACAATGTGCGTGGCACAAAAATGTCAGTTTTAATGGCAAAGTTCAGGATAAAACTGTGTCAGCTAATTTAATCATTTACCATGAAATACCAGTTATCTTAATCTTACATGCAGTCCTTAAGTCTGCTGCATATTTTTGTGTAATTGAATCCTGACCCTAAAAGGAAGGAAGCAAGGAGTTTGCTTTTTAGTGAATAGTTAGGTTCTAAATGTTTCTGTTTATAAATTGTATTTGTGGCATTGTCAGATATTTTAATACTGAGTAGGTAATGTTTCTGATGAGTCTATTTTTTCACTGTTTCATATTTGTTTTCCATGCTGCAGAAATCATATTAGTATTCAGTTTCTGTGGAACTTAACTGAGTTCTCTGGAAAAAGTGCAAATATTGTTCCCAGAACTTAAGGCAAATAAATTAGTATCTAACCCAGATGACACATTTTATTCATGTGTTTTGCTTTCCATCTAGATACCTGATGTATTACTTCAGCAGCAAATTCAACAAGGCCAAGATGTCTTCATTTTCCTTCAGAGCGAGAGCTGTAAGAGCAGTGTGATGGAAGTATTGGTCTTCTGTGGCCAGCCGGCAAGAACCCATCAACAGCTGTGATGAGCAGAGCAGACATGAGAAGACAGGAGGCAGCTGAAGCCAAAGAGGACCCACGCCTGGAGCTCTGTGTGTGTGATTGGAGCAGAGAGAGGCCAGGACCCAAGGAAATCCCAGCAGCAAGGGAAAAAAACAGATTGACTCTCAGTGACTCATTTAGCTCCTGGATTGGACAGATCTCTCCCCTGCTGGCAATTTGGCTGAGCATCAATGGACAGATACCAGGATGAATAGCTTAAAATAATTAGGGGTTGGGAATCTGCAAAACTGCTAGCCATCCAATTCTTTACTGTGCAATGGGAGGCACAAAAAAAAAAAATTACATTTAGGTTATTAAATATTAAGTCAGTGGATTTACCTCCATTTGGTTCAGAACAGGAAACTGGCTAAAATTCAACATTTATATCATTGTGTTGATGGCCTGTTTATCACTGAACAAGTGAATGCCTTTTGGCAGGTCAAGCTCTTTGACACATGGGGTGAATGTGTGCTTAATTTCTCCCAAACAGAAGAATTAATATACTAATAATTAACACAGATGAGAACAGAATTAAAATCAAGTACAGTTAAGAGTTCAGTTTAATGCCAGGCATCTCACATTCTACATGTTCTGGGGCCAGATTTTTTCCTGTCAAAGGCAGTAAGAATTTTGCCATTGGTGCTGATGGGAGCCTGAGTGAGCCTTGGTTGCAGAGACACAGGATTCCCTGCATTTCCTATTTAATGCTCAAAACCAGAAGCAACAGGCTCATTTAGTATCAGTAAAGGTCAGTTAAAATTATAGAGACATCCTTTGGAGCAAATCCTCTGCCTTGTATTTGCATATTTATGAACTAGAGATTACGACAGGCTATTCCATTTATTAGAGCAGCGTCGCTATAGTTAATAGTCTGTCAGTATTTCCATTATAAACCCCGTTTTTCAGTGTTTTAATATCTCAGCCATTTAAAATCACATCAGGAAGCAAGTTGGTCTTGTGTTGTCGGCCAGGTGCAATTTTTTGGTTTGGATTATTTTCAGTAATGAAATACTGATCCTCATATATGCAAATGAGCCACAGCATTTCTGTTGGGGGGAAATAGCAAAGTGCATAAGTTCATTGAGGCTTTGTTTTTCTTAGGGAAAGAAGAGAAAAGAGGAATTTGACCAATCATGTCAACTGGGGCTTCATGTTTGAAGAACAGTTTCTCAAGCAACTGCTCGCAGAAGAAATGCTGGTTCTTAACATGAAATCAGGTTGCTGCATGCTTGACCAAGGTATACAGGTGAGGGTGGGTTCCCCTGTTCCTCAGAAATTTCTTTGCTGTAAAAGTCACAGGTGAAACACACCAGGTAAGCAAGCAGTGAACATAAAATAAGAGCCTTTAGAAGTAACAGGAGCCCTGGTTACAAATTCAAAAAGCTGGCCTCTTTTTAAGTGTCTTCCAGATGCAGAGAAATGCAGTACTATACTGACTTTAGGGCTGATATTTGGGGGAGAGAAAAGAGGTTGCTGAGGCTTTGGGGAGGAAGCTACCTTGCATGTGTCCCTGAACTGAGCAGTATTGTTTGTTTCAGCAGTCTCACATTCTGTTCCTTCCAAACAGCCTCAGTTTGCTTTCAAAGAGGTGTTGGTTCGCTAAAAAATAACTGCCTGGCAGGGGCAAATGTTTAGACTGAAATGCCAATTTTTAACCTTACCAGGGCAGCAAAAAGTTACCCTTCAGTAAAGAACTTGGTCTTGCACTATAACCTCTTGCCCCATGAAAAGAGAAACAGTCCAATAAGAAATTTCTGGGCAGTGATTTGTTCTCAAGGCCTTGAAAAATCCCTTGCTGCCACAGTAACTGAAAAGTTAAAAATCAAATTCATGAAGAGAAAAAAAATAATTAATTTATGTGCAAAATGTTTGTTGCCCTTTAATGTTGCCCAACAAACACATAGTTGGAGATGAGAACACAGTCCATATTTTCCATCATAAAGGTCTATGTGCTCTACCAGGGACTCCAGGGAAACTGATAATGGCAGGCCAGAAACACCACAGAAACATCACATACTTGATGCAGAGCAGCTAATTATGGCTTCTGTGCCACCTTCAGTTCTAATTCGGACTGAATTAACAAGTTTAGAAGCTATATTAAATAAAAAGTTTTTAAAGTACATGTAAGACGTTGTTGCAACAAAAAGTCTGTGATCTTAAAGCCCCCAAATTCAAATGGTGAGCTAGACTTTGCATCTGGTCTCTCACCTCCGCCATGAAAACCAAGAGCCCAGATCAAGACGCTCCTCTCAAGTTTGTGGAAAATCTGTTCCAAATCCAAGTGGCTTGGGCTCATCAGTGGCGCTTTCTTAAAACCAAGAGTATTTGGGATATTTTTGTAGGTAATTGCTAACTTAAAGTGCATTTTCCAGATTCCTTCCAAAACTGCCATTGTAAAGAACAATATTCCTTCCCCAGGCACGTCACAGTGCTTTTTCAGCCAAAAATGATCTCTGGTCATGATAAGTCATTGTAACTCAGAAGTAGGCAGACTACAGAAATTTTAACTGTGTTGAATACAAAATTACTTTAACAGTTTTGTAAAGCAGGTGTAACTCAAAGTAACAGTGGGAGAGGGAGGGTCTGCCAAACGTCTTTAAAATGTATGAAGTATTATGTGCTGTCTGCTGGAAGGATAAGTCCATGCTCAGTAAGCTATCTGAACAGCACTGTTCACTGCATATAATTTTATGGGTTTTTTTTAATTTGCAGTGACATAAAATCTTGCATAATGATTTGAGCTCATCTTTGAATATTTAAAATACTAATTATTATGTAATTAGTCAACAGGATGTGTGTAATTGTGTAATACCAGCATTCCTGGGTGTGGTTAAATACGTAGGTAGAATGCCAACATGCATCTAGACATAGTATTATAAAATTACACAACATACACCCTGGGTGGGTACGCTAATTATATTTTATGTTTAAACAATGGCTACATTAGCAAAATAGAGCTTATTCTTTAAAAAATATCTTCCTGCAGGCATGGATCATAATAGATGATGGTGATAATATTGTCCAAATAAAGTATCATCCATCTCCCAAGGGTCCCAGGCTTCTTCATAAACAGAAAAATAGCAGACAGAAACCAGGCGTAAAGAGCCCTTCATCCACTTGTGGCATGAAGCCACCTCAAAACGGACATGTGACAATTCCTGAATCATGCACCAGAATAACTGAATGTAGAAAATGAACAGGAAGAACTTTGTCTCATGAAGAATCACATGAGATTAACCAGCAATCTGACTAGAACTGTTACATTTTTATGACTTAACAGACATCAGGACCATCCTTAAACCATGGTGGAAACAGATCCACACAGTGAATAAGATTCTTCTTTGAACTTACTGAGGAAGATCTAGGTTACAGCCATCAAACGGCTTGAGCACTTTAGTTACCTCTGATCTCTGCTAAGACTTAGTGCCAACATGGTACCAAAGCCGCCTGCACTCCTGGGCCAAAATCTCCATGCCTAGTCATCACTCATTTTTCCTGTGGTACATCTGCAGTGACTGACAGGCATACACTTCACCGAGGCCAGCACTACAGAGATGGTAATATCTGCAGTACAGACAGAAAAGGTGGATGGTTCTTTTACCTGGATCACAAGTATTTTCTCTCTTTTGATATGGATCCAAGGTGAAAAATCCAGGAGAAGAATGGAAAGGTGAAAATTCCAACACAAAAAAAAAAAAACCCAACCAAAAAAAAGCAAAACCCAAAACCCAAAACCACCAACCCAAAACTAAGCTGTGACTCATTATAAATGTAGAATCTTGGAGCCTAAAGCTGGGTTTTTTCCATGTGCCTGGGTGGAGAAGGGTGAGGTGCCCTCTGAGGATGATTTTATCTTTTACTTTTGAGTCTGAAGATCTTGAATGTGGTTTGGCAAGTTCATAAAAATATTTGTGATAAAGTTGAACTGCCATCTGGAAATGTTATTTACAGAGATATAAAGCTTAAGGAGAGAACTGCAGATGCTGGAAGAATCAGCAATGCACATGAATGAGGTTAAAAGTTGCAGACAATTAGCTACTAGATGACTCCTACTAAATAAATCATCAAAGACTCCACTGCTTCCAGGTTTCCACAGTAATATTGGCTTATTGGAGGAGCCAAAAAGATGTTAATTTGGCCAAAGTTTTAGGAATTTTCTATTCTTGTTTGAATTAACTAATCAACCAACAAGGCCAATGTCTCTTGCCAAGGCTATAAAGCAGGGCCTTCATGCTTCTAGAGAAGATACTGTATTTATTGCTCAGGATCAAGGGCCCCATGATATGGAAAATAAGCTGCTTTGTGTTAAATGAGAGCTACATGGGAAAGAAAAACAACCTGAGCTTGTCATGGAATCTCACATCTTATTTCAGCACTCAATAAAGCACTTTGCTTGTCCAATTTAATAGAGAAGCACAATTTCTTTTTCCTGTATGTGTCTACACATCAGCTCTAGCTCTGATCTCATATAGAGCTTAATCCAAGACGCAAAGTAAAGGGAAAATATTCCCATTTCTTCCAAGAGGCATCTGGTCAGTCTTGCACTGTGGTTTTACTTAAATGTAAATTCAGTGCTGAGTTTCTTCCAAGAAAAAGAGGGGTAAGTGGTAAGAGACAGGAGTCTGTACTTTCAACTTTCCACCCTCCTGTTACTGATAGGACCAGTCCTTTGGCTTGGCAAAAACTTCTTAATTTGTCTGGCCTTTCTGCAGGGTTGACTGGTACAAAAAAACACTCACCTTGACCTTCTTTATTGCTACGTCTGGGCAGCTCACCACAGTCGTACTCTCTTTTACTACCTGAGATTTACTTGTGTCCCTGGCATGTTGTGATAAGCCTCTGAATGACACTGCTGTGAAGGTTTTGTTCTTCCCAAAGACTCTCCAGAGGTTCAGTGAAGGCAAGTAGGGTTTGCTTTTGTTGAAAAGTAGACTGTATGTGTCACCATAATAAATGGATATATGCAAAGTGTTGGTTGAATTTAACAGGAAATTGGAATGTTTGATTTGTCACAAGGCCAGTTTATACTATGTGGACTTCTGACACTGCTCGTAGTAGGTGAACCTCACCCCATGTTGAGGGCCAGCTAAAGGCCTAGTTATCACTTACATGCAATT
Organism: Psophia crepitans; assembly: GCA_013399095.1. NCBI lineage: Eukaryota > Metazoa > Chordata > Aves > Gruiformes > Psophiidae > Psophia > Psophia crepitans. Next base: position 222,870 of record VWZZ01000322.1, read on the forward strand.
TAAACTATCTTCAGAATAAGACTAAGTGTTGCATAAACCTCACACTCTCTCTCTGTGCAGGAGTTCAGAAGAAGGAACCTGATTTGGAAAACACCAGGGAGAAACACTGAAATTTTAAAAATCAAAAAGGCTAATTAGAAATGGTTTTCTATTATAACAAATAAGCCAAGCATATTGACATTAATTATATGAAATACTCAAGGTTTGGAATAATCTATTGAAGAGCACAGATGTATACCAAATCCTACGCATATGACGGCATGCAACTACTATTCAGGTAACACATTTATTTATAAAAATAAGCTGTGTGTTCGGGTTTCATTTTAATGGGTAGAACATCATAAAAAAGTCTCTCTCTCTCTCTCTCTTGCTCTTACTCAATGTAGTGAGATAGTTATATGTGTTCAGCACAGCCTAACATGCATTCCAGAGCTCAGAGCAGATTCTTCCCATACCTGAATTAGCAGTACTCTGTCAGCTTTCCTGGAGTTACATCACTGTAACTAGGAGCAGAATTGGTTCTTCTCCGGTGGTAAATTTTCTTTGCTTACAGGAAAGCTAATGGAATTCATAACTGCATTTATATTTTTCAATCTGTGTCCCTGAGCTTACGAGTGACAGAGGTGTTTAAAGAAAATGCTGTGACTCTGATTTGCTGTGTTGCCCGTTAATGTTGTTGGTAGAGACTCTTGATAAGATTTGGAAAAAGACTTCATCTACCCCTTCTTTTACCCTGACTGGCTGTGAAGAGTCCTCTTACTTTTGATAGCTTTAGTTCATGGTGGAAGAGTTCTTCTGTGTCAGGGCCATGGCAGGCAGGCAGGCTCAGCAGGCTGAATCACTCTACACCAAATGCTCTTATACCCCTACCCCATTCCTTGCTCCTTCCATCTTAGGCACTGCCTCTATACAGATGAAAGACGCATCACTTTCCAGCTCAAATTTCCCTACTGCATCAGCCAAATATTTGTTTAAGGATACCCCTTAAATTGGATGAGATGTCTAGCTTATGTCGGAGCTGGTCTGCAGTCATCATAGATTGTCACCTGGCTGGGTTGTGTTGGGACTGGCAAGCTTCCTGGAGCCTGCTCCACAAACAGTCCTACAAATGCCAAGGTTTAGCACTTCTCTTGGAAACACACATCTGCAAGGGCAAATGTTGGTAGTGAATAGCTATTCTCTGTCATCACCAGTAGAGAATGTTGATGTTACCAGTGCTGGTTCAGGTTCCTTGAATTCTCTCAATTTACCTAACAAACCTTTTAACATTTCACAGGTATTTCCAGAGCTACTGTATCTGCACAGGTTACAGGAAGCTCATGGTACAGCATCTGCTTTCACCTCTCAGATTCAAGCCCATTAAAGGATTTGAGGAAAGCTATTCAGTGCTGCGGGCAATGAAGAACAAATGGGATCCATTTAGATGAGTTGCAGGTATCATTTCACACCTCTAAAAAATAGGAAAAATTTACTTGTACTCTAAAATGGTAACAGCAATCTCTATATATTCTCAAGAATTGGCAACAACTGGCCTCCAGTCTGGCCAGTCTCTATTTTGGTAACCCCACCAGCAGGTCTGGACAAGATTGCCTAAGCCACAAATTGCTGGGAGGGTACATGACGCTGGCGAAACTGCAGCCTTTGACCTGTTCTTACATTTCCACTTTTGAACATCCATAATTAACAGATGTAAAATATTGGAATAGTTGGATTTTTGATCAACCCAGTGTGCTTGATCTTACGTTTTTATGTATGCATCATTTTTAGTAAGGATAGAAAGGAGACAGCTTCTATCCTCATTGCAGTCATATGGAAAAGCAGCAATTTATATCAACCCTGGTCACTCAAGGGCACCCTTTTACAAAGAAGCACCTCTGAGACATGGATCCATCGAATTGGCCAACATGATAGAAGCAGCACTTGTAGCAGAAGCCAGCTCAGAGTTGCATAAGTTTTAGTGTCAACTAACTGGAGAAATGAGTTGCAGGGGTGGGAGTAACAGGAGACTATCAGTTGGTGGTGAAGTTAGAGTGAAAGCTTTCGCAGATAATTTCAGCTGTTGGAGAGGTTACTAACAGATGGTTCTGTTAGTAACTATTCCTTAGATATAGATCAGCCTTCTAAACACCTTTTTGCATCTGCTTTGGATAAAAATATATAAAAAACCCAAACCCCTGAGCTTTTGCCTTTAGTGTGCAGTCAGTAGATTAGAAGAAAAAGGAGCTGTTACACCTGTGAAATTAAATTTGACTCAAAGATAATTTAGGGTGATAATAAAGGTGAAAGTTCAGCCTCTTTCTGACCTAGTGTGATACCTGTACAAACTATATTGACCTGCTGTCTAACTTTTTTGTTCTTGCTGTTGAAACCTAAAATTTGGTTTCAAATAAAAATCGATTCCTACCAGGTTCATATAATACAAGTACTTTATTGAATTCTGACTGAAACAGTGTTGTTCAGAGACTGGGGGCCAAGTCCTGGCCTTGTAGCATGGGGCCAGGAGCATTTTGCAGAATGCACAGTTTCCACACCACAAGCAACTCTGACTTTAGGGGAAGGAGGTGGACACCTCCCCTAGGGAGATGTTACAGGTATCAAAAAAGCAGTCAAAATCGTTTCTGCTGAAATTGTCGAAATCTGTTGCTGATGTATTTTTCAGCCACTCCAAGGGAACCAGAATAGGGGTGGTCAGCTTTGCAAGGAGAAACTGAGGCAATGAGGGAAGACAACAGCCAGGTGGGAGAAGACGAGATGCAGGAGCAAGGGGTGGGAAGAAGGCAGGCTGTCTGATGGAGGTGGCCTGGCTGGCAGCAGAGCGCACAGGGAAGGTGGGACTACTAATGCTAGAAACTGGTTAGGATATATCTGGACCATAGAACTGGTGCTGAGGGGTGAGGTGTTGGAGTCTCCTCTCTGGAAAGAATATGGCAGTGAAGGAGACTGTAGTAAAGCTCCTGGGGTGGTATTGTGGGGAGGGACACAGGGAGGAGCAGGGCCTCTTGTGCACTCACCCCACCCCAAGGTGCCATGACCTGGCCATGGCTCCAGGACTGAAGGGAGGCATTGCCTCTGGGTTTGTGGCATTTAAAAAAAGAAGAGAGAGAAGCCTGAATCTCTTGCTGCTTAACTGGGGAAACAGGAACTTAATAGTGAAGAAAAAGTACTTCCACTTCTCCCGAAAAATCAGCTAAGCTCTAGTCAAAGCTTTTACCTGGGGCTTTCCTGGAGGCCACCTCTGCCCCATGGGTGACATCCCTGTCTCTGAGCCTGGCAGGACAGTGAAAGTGTCAAGCACCTCTGAGCGATGAGGGGGATACCAGGGAGGGAGGATTGTGTCTGTTAATTAGCAGCACGTTGGTGGTTTCTGCAGCCCATGGTAACCTCTACGGGACCTGCAGTGAAGGAGAGGTATTTGGGGATCTGTGGCGGAAGCTGGAAGCTGATTTATTTGAGCTTCTCTTTCTCTGAGCATTGTGTGTTTTGCTCCTCTAGCTCCCTTTAGAGACTGTGCCATCGACTGTCCAAGATGGGCAGACCAGTGTCAAAAGGAAAGGAGCCTTTTGCCCATCACTGTCATATAAATCAGGCCCCAAATCTGAGCCCTGTAAAATGTGACAAAATGAGAGATTTGATTATCCATATGGATCACTCTAGATTTATTCCAGATTGCTTCATTAATAGCAATCAAAGACATCACCTTAATGGATTTTTTTATCCTCAAAATTATGATCATGAGGAATTTGTTCTGGCTATTGATTTTGAAAAGGCTTTTGATTCTCTTCAATAGCCTTAACTTATTTCAGATTTAGGTAACAGTAGGATTTGGTCTTAAATATGTTAGATAGGTCAATCTCCTTTATTCAAATCCACAGTTATGTTAAAACTAATGACCATAGTTTGAAGATGATTTATACACTGTGGCTTAGACAGGAGAGTCTTTTTTTCTCTGATACTTTTGCTGTTACAGAGGAGCCTTTGTTTTGGGAGAAATCAGTGTTTTTAAGGGAAAAGTCAGTGATGTTTTGCATTCTGCCCTTAGTTGGAGAATATGTTATTTTTTTTAATGAAGATTTTTAGATATTATGCTGGCAGTCACTGAATGTTCATGTTTCTTCTTTGTTAATTGGGGTAAAACTCTTAAAGCCATTAGGCAATTTAAATGTAGCTCTATTTGAGCAATATCCTTTATTGGATCCCCCATTATCCTTTAAACATCTTGGTGTGCAAGGGGATAAAATTAGAAAGAATTTGTTTGCTTTAAATTGCCAGCCTCTGCTTGATAAAACTATTAGCTATTTAGCTAATTGGACTGCTCTTCCATTATCATTAATTGGCAGAATTGATACAATTAAAATGGGGGCTTTATCTAAAGTGTTTGTGTTTTTTCTGAGGTATTGCCTTCAAGTTCCCTGGCATGTTCAGGGAGCCTTACATTCTGCAATTAGTTTTGTTTTCGGGGTTAGAGGTAAATTTAAGATTAATTTTGAAACTCTGCAGCTTCTCATAGAGTCAGCTGGACTGGCTCCTGCTAATTTTATTGTTGTTTTTGGCTGCCCTGGTACAACATGTTGTTTCATGATTTAGACAATCCCCAGCATTATGCAGCTGTGGAGTGCGTGGGGCAGTGCAACCACAGGTTGAGCAAAATCAGGCCCTCGGAGCACACCCCCTACTTTGCAGAAGGTCATGGCAAGGCTTGCTCCCAGGGCTGTGTCCTGCAAGGTGCCAAACACCCATTATTCCTTGACCCACCAGAGCATTTTAACACAGCCATAACTTTTAAGCGTACATACAGGCCCAGTGACGCCAATTAGCTTACTCATACTAGTAAAGTTAAACAAAGGCTGTGTTTGGTTGGGGCCACAGTAATCATCACCTTGTCAGTTTGAGACTCCCACATCAATCTGTTGCAAAATAGCACACGTTCTTCCGCTTACACCTTGACTGTGCTCTCAGCTGATGCTGCCCTCCAGACGAGCAGGGGGAAGGCACTGGGTTTTGAGGAGAGGCTCTGCCAATCCTTCTCTTCCCCTGTGGCCAAAGCATCAAGAATCTGCACCCTCTGTTCCTGCCATCCCTGGTGGACATGCCATCTTTTTGAGGCTGCTAGTACAAATCATGCTTCTCCCTCGTAACACTGTGATTCATGTCAGCCATTAGCCTCAAATAAATTAATGGGGCACAAGAAAATTAAAACTAAATCACACCTCTGTTGAGGGGAGGTCTCATTGACAAGTAGAGCCTCTGTTGCCAGAATTAGTCATCTGGGTCTGCCTGTTGCACCAGAGGCTAAGAAAACCAGAGGATGATTAATTGGGCAGGACCAGGAGGATGTCACCCCTCCCGTACAGCTGGCCAGTGTGGGCAGTTCCTGAATCACACCATGAGGGCAGTGGCTACATCGCTGAATACCACCACTGCCTCTGCTTCATCTCCATCACAATTTTATATAGTGCTGCAGTAGCCACATTTGTTCTTCACCACCCAAACATGCTCTTCTACTGGGACTTCCTTATTGTGCAAGCCATGTAGAGCTGGGTCTCTTGCCATTTAAAGCTACTTAAAATAACTTGTAAATTAACTATAAAATTGTTTTATACAAAATAATTTTTTTCAAATGTTTTATATATACAATATATGCAAATATAAATATATAATTTTAACTTAAAAAAAAAAAAATCAGGACCATTCCTCGTAGACATGACCCAATGTGGGTATGAACACTGGAACAACTTTGATGCAATATTACTCTGCTTAATTCATTTCAGTCATTGTAGTTTTTAGACTATGCCAAAGTCATTTCATGAAACACATCATGCTTCATGGGTTAATCCTGATTTAGCTGTGATGCTTTGCTTTTGGGTATTATCTAAATTGTTTTGCCCATCTCTTCTTCATTCATTTTGTCTATCATGAATATCATTCTACATGGGCTTCACTCATACATTTATTTGTATTTGAATTATGCATCTCTTTAAGGAGATAGACACATCAAGTGATACAATACCCTGTGGCACAAAGAGTGAGGCATTGTTTGCTTTTGCATAAAAAGCCATGAAGATGGAGCACACAGTTCATAGGGTACTAATGAATTATTTGGATGTTTGACCTTAAATCAGACTTAATCCAGCTAAGTTTGGTAGCCAATGGAACTGAAATGTAATGGATAATAGCCCAAGAGCCAACCATATTGTAGGTCTAGCTTGCACAGCTTGTCCCTTACTGACAACCTCAGCCAAGCACCTTGGCACTGAGTGGCTGAGCTCTATCAGCATACCTCATTGCAGAGTCATGGGGCTGCCTTCTTGCCGTCTTGGGGACAGAGTGTAGCTTGAACTAAGGTTGCACTGCTGCTCCAGATCTTGGGACACTCATTTTAGGGAGAAAAAGAGCACCTGAGTCTCAGGGGCTAACAAACTGGTGTGACTCCTGAGCACTAAACTGACAGTAACAAAAGTCACCTTGGGCTGAGGGGGCCTATTGCAGCTCCCTCAGGATGAATGTTCACTCCCACTCTTGCCGTTAGAAATCCCACACTCCCACTGACTTCCCTGTGGCACAGGGAAAGCAGAGGGGAGAGCAGAAACAAAACCCCTCAGAATAAAAGACAACTGCCGCGCAGTACTAAATGCACTGATCCTGTGCATTTATTGTTCTGGATTAATTGCAGTAAATAAGGAGCATCACACTGGTGTAAAACTCATGTGAAGGAGAATCAAGTCCAGTGGGAACAGAGGAGCCAGTCTTCCCTGTGCAACATTTAAGGTATATTAGGGCAAAAATCTCCTTAATGCAAACAGTGCTGTTTATTTGCTTCCATCAGCTGTGAATTTGGCTTATTGTCACCAATACAAGAAGAGTCCAGAATAAGGGACATTCTTGGGCTAAACATTACTGTGGCATAGCAACTCCTTTTCCTCGTTTGAAAGTAGACATATAACTCTGTATATCATTAACTAAGACAATAATAAATTAATACAATATCCAAGTAATAATGCTGTAACGCTTTCATGTATGAATTGGAATGTGAATACTGAGCTTTTCATTTCATGGTTGAAAAATACATGAGTTGACCCAAATATTAATTTCTGCATTTCAATCATTTACATATCATGGGTCAATAATCATTTCTTGCACAAATGACTTTTCAAATGAGAAGCAGTATATTGTAATGGTCTATCATATTTACAAACATCTCATTGTTTTCCCAACTTAGCACTTAGTATTTAAAATATACTGGACCAGATATTTTTTGCCAAATACAATACAAAAATGACTCATGTAAAATGCAGAGACTATTTTCTTTTGCTATTATCTAAAATTTATAATGTTCATAAACCATGGAGTGGCATGCCCCTGACCCTGGCAGGCCCAGGCCCCCACTTTGGAACGGGCATGGTTTTCCAGCAATGGGTCAGGAGACCTGACACCTCTCTCTGCTCTTTCCTGACCTTAAAAATCTCACCCCTTTGAGGAGCAGTCCCTCTGAAGATCCCACACTGTTAGAAGGGCTAATGGGGTGGTTTTTTTGAGAAGTTTCATACATCCCAAGATTTCTTTACAGCATACAGTGACATCCAACAAAATGTCTAGGGTGTCTTTTTTCAATTACTTTACAAAGGTAAAATAATGTAAATAACCTTGCTTTTTACTCACTGGTATTGAACTTAGTCCATCATTTCGGGCTGTTCATTGTTTTCTCATATTCCACCCCTTTTTCAGCCAACATATCCCAAGAAAAACCTTGTTTCTTGGAGTGAATAGTGTTCAAGTCCTGGATTAATCAGGGACTAGTGCAACATATTCATGCTGCCCAGCAAGATGAATTTACACATCTGCCTTTTCCCCTAATTATAATTCCAGAGGTTGAATGTCAACAGCATATGGGTATATCCTCATAGAGGCATGCAAACACACACATACAGGCACACATAGTGTACATTAATCTCTCTTGGCTTATCTGTTGCTGTCTTTAATTTGTATACTTCAAAACTGAGTGGTGAGGTCATTTATTAGACTGTTTCTGTGAGTTTTATGTAGCGATAAGAAAGCAGTAACATGCAATTTGTTTTTATAGAACTCACTTTTGTAAGTATGATCTAATATTTCCTTTCTTTAACTGAACAGTGAGGAAGAAGAGCTTTCAGAGCTAACCAAGAGTTAACTGGCTACATTTCAACTGTCACCATTGTCTTACATCTACATAGAGAGCGGGAGAGAGCCAGAGAGATGTAAGTACAACAGGCCACTGGGAAAAAAACGTTTATAAGTAGAAATTTCTCCTCAGAAGCCTCAGAGCAAATCTTTCCAGTTTGTCTTGATTTTTTTCTTTCCCTATTTTTTAAACACAATGTGTGGTGGAAACGATTGTTATTATCCAAAGGACCTTACTTGCTGGCTCGCTGCATCTCTGTTTATGAAATGCCATAACAAAAGTGAGCTCACGCTTGTGTGCTTCCAATGCGTGATGTTCCTGTGTGCCAGATGGGCACTTTCATGACTGTATGAGCGTGGATTATTTCATTTCCTACATCTGGGACTCCAAATGGCTGCACAGAATGCCACAGGAGAGAGGCACAGATCTTCAGCTGGGGACACCTATCTTCACAGGGGAACCAGCTACATCAGAGGGGATGAGGCAGAGAAGCCCCGAGTGATATCTGAAAGTTCACATAAACCAGGGCCATAAGGGAAACCTTTAGAACCAGAAACAAGACAAAAATAAACAATAACTAATGCTGGATGTCAGCTGCAGAGAGGGGGGAGGGAAAATAAACCATAAGCAGTTTCTTGTCTGGCCACAGAAGATGTGTTTGGAATGCTGTTTTGTATTTCAGCTCAGAAACTCTGCTGTGACCTTCAGATATTGCTGGGTATTACAAGTTCTACAGATAGTCAGAGAGAAATATCCCAAGGAGAGTTGGCATATACCATGCCATCTTAGTTAATGTTGACTGTGTATTGCTTTCAGCCCATTCCAGAACTGTGACTAGGCAGCCTTGTAAAAACACTGCAGAATCCTACAGTAACAGTCAGGAATGCTACAGTTTGTCATAAAGCTATTGCAGCATTTGGGATAATTACTTGTTTGTTTGTAGGCTAAAAGGGTGCTTTCCTGTTTTTTTAAAGCCCAAAACAATGAGAGCAGATCCTCAGTAGAGGGAGGACCCAGCTCACAACACTTTTGCAGTATATGTTGCATTTCAGAGCCAGGAAACAGGAGGAGATGGTAAAAAGAGATGGACTAGCCTGTCCTATATTTTTGATTGAATTAGCTGTAGCAGAAAAAAAATATAGTTAAGCCAGTGGCTTCCTTAAGATGAAAGAGAGCAAGCCCCCAAAAGAGAACAAATGGAAAAAGTAATGAAGAAAAGAAAGTAAGAGCTTGTGACACAAAGTAAGAAAAATAAACAGCAGTTGACTTAACTATTTTGCATAAGATATTTACAAACCACAGCATATTACTGTTTGCTTTATGCATTTTCACATCCTGCTCAGTTTAAAGCAGTAATTTTCTGCAAGGACAACAGAGGGAAAAAAATGCTTTACACTGCTTATATTAATTACATTTTTTCATTACCCGTCATGTTTTCTACAGGCTTGTGTATTATTACTGTAAAATGTAATGAAACAGAAAAAGAAAAAAAGAATGGACTTCTGGGAAATTTTCCAATTCTTGAAATGCAATGTTAATTGAGTGCTATTTTTAGGTCATCACAGATAGAGCTGAACCCATTGCCATCAGCGCACAGAATGGGGACAGCCCAGGTGCAACACAAACTGGGTGAGGGTATCAGTTTCTACTGATGGACAAAAAGGGAAAGAAACTAAGTCCCCAGAGGGGTAGTTCTTGTTGGGTTTGGGGTAGTTTCTATTTCTCAATGTAAAGTTCTCAAAGCAAAAATGAAAGGGAAGGGTGCAGAGCTGGACTGCATCCAGGACCCACCATGACCACAGGCACTCCTGAAGGAGCCCCAGTGACTCCTGTCACAGGAGGGCACAGCAAATGAAAGTGAGAAGCTCTATCTGGTTTGGTGGCTGACTTCCAGCTCTGTGAGGGAGGGCACTCTGAAAGTCAGCATAAAATAAGGTCCCCCAAAATGTATCAGAAACGTGATCCCTTTAATTTATAGATCTCCTAAAAGGCTGCCAAAAATCAATTATTTTAATTTGTATATAGTGAGGCCATGGACTGATTCAAGTTCTTTTGAAGTATTTTTAAACAGCCATTGCATAAAGCCATCCTCTTTCCCATATGCAAAAAATGAATTGAAAACCACAGTTTCTCACAGTCGCTTTGATCACAAGAGAAGACACACAAGACTGCAAGCCAATCTGAGGCCCCCTGCTAAGTCCTTTAACTGGGTACCTTTACTGTTAGTCCCAAGAATCAGTGTAGCTCTATCGCTACCTATATTATCTGCCTTTTCTCCCAGAGAGTGCAGGAAAGATGTTTGAGCCTGTAATAGCTTGTGAAGACCAGAAGAAATAGTTATTGGTACTTGTGGGTGGGTGTAGGTTCCCTCTGAAACAGGAGAAGTGGAAAATCTTCGGTGTGCACTTACCAAGGCCGCAATGAAATGGGAGAGAGCATCCCACATGAGGGAAGCCAACGTTATCTCCACAAAGCTGTTCGCTCTCTGTATTGCACAAGCAAGAGCCTAACACAAACATTTCAGCAGTCATTCTAAATCACCATGTAGTATGTTTTGGAACAACTGAGATTAACCCAAACAGTCTTCTACCCACTTCGGCCCCATGCATGTAACAATCTCAAAAAGCAGTCATGACCAGATGGTGGAATTACCAAGATGATGTATCCGGTTCTTCTGTTTGTTTTGGTGCTACTGGAGACTTGGTAATCAACATGTAGGTATAAGAGATGCCTTTCCACCCATATTGGCCCAGTTCATCAAAGGCATTTTGGACAGGATCCCAAACAAAGACACATAAGCACCCAAATTCCTGAGATTATATGGGCCCTTTTACCTTGGAACAAATAGCTTGCATCCTAGCCTTTTCTTTATTCACTACAAGTTTCTTTGCTTTTCTGTGGTTCTGTTAGTCACTTGAGGGGCCAGACTCATCCTTTCCCAATCTTGGCTCAAGAATCCTGAATATGCCCAAGGGCCGCATGAAATAGCAGGCATCAGTGCTTCCATGGGTGTGGCAGGGTGGCTCTCCTTGACCTATGCAGTAGGTAGCTATCCATCATGGACTTGTCTTCACTTCTTGCCTATCTTCAAATCTCTGCCCTCCCCTTAAGTCATATAAGCTGTGGCTTATCAAAAATACCACCTCAGTGCATTCCAGATGTGTCTGCCCACCCAATCCCCAGCAGATTTGACACTGGTATAGAAGTGTTATGGATTTGCGTGGCAAGGCTTAGATGGATGAAAAAAAAAACAAAAAAAACCAAAGCAAAGCACAAACTGAAGAGTTAGTTTGCTCTCCAAACATCTCTAGTGCTAAGACAGAAGTGATAAATCATAAATATAAGCCAACATGATTTTCTCTTATCTGACACATTGAATTAAGACTGTTGTGCACAAACACTTATAGCAAAATTGACAAACACTTCCTTTTAGGAATGCTGCATCAAAGCTATTAACTTTTATAGTCAGAGACCATTTAAAGCCAAGGCAAGGCATCTGCATTAGCACGCACTGCCACGCACTCGCACACGAGGCGTACGAACTGTGATACTCTATTTGCAAATCAAGAAAGAAATCCTGTTCCTTTTGACTACGCTGGTCCTGCCTCCAGCAGTGGTGCCAGTATTTGGACTTCAGTTAGCCAAGCCAAATGGCTCCAGCTTGTTGCAGCCTCACCATGGGCCTTAGCTCATTATTGGCTTGTCAACACTGTACTTCATCAAGGCCAATCTCAAGCCTGACAGCTAACCCCATACTTTTGTTTCTTACCATGACAGACTCCTTTCTGTATTTAGATTAGTTATTCACCTTTGCTGGGAAAATTGGTCTGGATCCACAGCCCTCCAATCCAGAGTCACAACATTTTTCCACCAAGGACCCAATTTTGTTCTTTCATAAGGATTCAGTTTTCCTCAGCACCCCAAGTTGTTCTTGTAGGCTCCTTTGCAGAATAGAGCAGGTGAATTTTTTTGTAGTGGAGTGATAGGAGCAAGTGGTGGAAGGTATGGAAGGAGCAAAGGGAGCCATGAAACCACAAAGTCTCATGGAGCGTGGACAGTCTGACCCAAGCCAGCTAGACCCCACTGCACCACCCCTAGGGGAATGGCTCCCATGTGACCTAGCTCTTTCAATGCTCATGCTACTGGGGAAAGGGCAATCAATGATTTTATTCCAAGTCAAACCCACTGTGTGAATCAAGAAGTCAGTATTCAAATGACAATTCAGACTTGATATAATGTCCTAAGATACAGGTAGTCACTGATTTTCATGGGAATTTTGCCATAGCTTTCACCAGGACTAGGATTTAATCTCTGGGAGTTTTCATTTTTCCACTTCATTAGCTGGCACCTGTCCTCTATTGAAAGACGGTCACAGTGCACCTGAAGAATTGCAGTAATAAGCTGGTCAAGGAGGCTTTGCAGGATGGACCCATGGAGACTGCAGTCATTTGACTCGATCAATAGGTGGAATTTCACCAGAGAGAGGGGATTCAAATGTCACTTTGAAAATTTCACTTCAGTGTGTTCATTTTCTGTTTCAGCTGTGTTGGGAATGTCCTGTAGGTTTAAACTCTGACTCAGAGCAGGAGAAATGAGGATCCATTAATTCTTACGAAAAAAAATGCCATTCCAGGCCATAGCCCTAGCATAAATGAATTTGGCGTGTTCTGGAGTAAACTATCACTTCCACGGTGAAATCAATTGATATAATTTAAGCTTTGGTCAGATGAGGCCTCAAGCTTGCAGACCAAGCACCAAATATTTAGTAGTGTTTAGAAGGTCAGACAGGTACTGACTGCAGCCCAGTGCTTTTAAAGAGGTTTGATCCGAAGAAGAAATAGGCAACAGTGCTTAAATAGGTTTCAGGCTCTGGGATTTTCAAAAGCCCATGTGTTCCCAACTCCTAGTGGCAATAAGGAGCCTGAAAGCTTTAAAAATCCAGTGGTGCTCAAATATCTATGGAAATCTGTCTCTAATTTATCCAGCAGCCCTGTCTTTCTGGGTCACATTTGGAACCACAAGCACTTTACACGGCACTACTCTGCAAACTGCTCCTTTGCATAGCTGTGGGTAAAAAAGGAAGGAAAATGTATAATGGACCTCAACTGACAGGAAAATGCCATAAGCAGTGATGTGCTAGCCAGGATGTTAGAAGACGTTATTGTATATATCAGATGCAGAACCCAATCAAGCTGGGGTAATTACATTTTCTGATTTAAAGGTTTTGCAGATGCAAAGTTCCCACCCTGCCTCCCAGCCTCCATGTATCCCCTGTCAAGGATCTGCACTGCTGCAGGTGAAGAAGCCTTGCTAAGCAACACGGCCTGTATGGGTGGGCTCAAAGGCTTTCGCTGCTACAGTGTTGGCACCCAATTCACATTACACCCAGGAGGACCCAGATGCCGAACCAGGTTTCCATGCTCACACATGAGCCTTTGAAACAGAAAATGTAAGTGGGCCAACTCCTGAATTCTTTTGTAGATGTGCCAGCATGTGACCTCTGTGGTCCCCTTGCAGTCCTACCCAGGCTAGATTTGAGAGGAGGCAGTGTTCTCACCCAAGAGGACGGACATTTGTGATCTAGCCAATTAGCTCTGTTTTGTCCAGGAGGGTGGTCACAGCCAGACTGTGAAATGCTTCTAAAGAACAAATCCCAGAATGACCTGTGCTGCATGTACACCGATGCTGCCTCTGATGCTGCACTCCTGCCACCCCAGGCAGGAGGGTAGGCTTCGGACCCATCAGCTCTGGGCATCAGGGTTTTTGAAGTAATACTAGAAAAAGGTGGCTGATTCTCCACTCTGCTTTACTGGTTGCATGCCAGTGGAACACTGTTGGTCAGCCGAGTTGCTCTGCCATGAAACCCAATACAACAGAACAAGTATCCAGCTCAATATATTTAATGTCGATAAAGTTAATAATGTCAACAGAGTTCAGAGCAGCAGGCAGGACTGACCCCTGGCCTCTCTGATTTGCCTCAGTAGATCGCACCTTAACCCTATTATTTTCTTCAAGGTTTTTTACCTTGTAATCTTCTTGAGTATCATCAGAATAAAGTTCACCTCCCAGGTAACTCCTCAAACCCACGTATATCCCTGTTTAAATATTGGAATTGGGATAAAGAATACCATGCTTAAATGGTGGTATTTGAAACGGGGCACTGTGCATAAAAAGGCCTGCCAGGTTCCTGTCAGAAGGGTTAGCTGAAGTCTGGGGGACTGGAAACACTGAACACAGCCAATTTCCTTTCTTCTATTTGTTAATCCACTTTGTCCAAACAATATGAACATTTGGTGCATTTAGCTCTCAATATGTCAAATGCTCCTTTAGAAAAGAACTTCCAAAACCTAAAATCATCTCTTAAGATCAAATTCATTGCCTGAGCTCAAAATTATTCTCCTCTACACAAATAAACACACACACTTGCATACTTTGTCTGCACGGCAGGAATTGTCCCAGGGTAGCACTGTGGTGTCTGTGGAGCCCTGCTAAAAAGCCTGGCTTTCTGATACAGAAAGAGTGCTGCAAATATTAACACATTGTTGAGAATGAGGCGAAAAAAGCAAGAATTATTATCCCAGAATGTTACAAATCTAAAAATAAATTGGCGTCATTTTCACCTATTGCAGACCAATGAGGGTAAAACAACTTTAATTAGTGTAACAGGACGATAGGAATGAAATTGGCTTGGTCACAAGATTTTTGCAGGATGACACTGATGGTATTACTATCCAACTTCAAAGATTTGGAAAGATGTGGCTGCTAACACTGGAGAATAGAAACCTGTTTTTCATCAACTAGGCTGGCCTGACAAATTAAGTCTGTGGAGTCATTAGATTAAGATAAGAGCTTATCTCCTAGACTGACATTTATTCAGAGGTTTTTATGCTGCTCAGCTAGTAATTAGTGCAGTTGAATTTTTAACACTGCTTTGTCCAGTCATTTGACAAATTTGAAATAGATACAGTTTTGATTAAAAAAAACCAAACCCCACACACACCCACAAAAAATCCAAGAATACAAAATTATTAGCTTGGAAAGGTTTTAATTTCTGGAAGACTTGAGATGATGCTAAAAATCTTCAAGCAGATCAGAAGTGCTTCTGTTGTTGACTGATTTCCATACACAGATCGTGAGGCCCCTTAAACTAACTTTTTAGCCACTAAGCAGCAGATATCTGTAGCAAATCTGTAATTTCTTTCATGCCCATCCATTTTGTAATTTTGCTGCTTTACCAGGGGCAGGAATATGGTGAAGGCTGCACTCCTGCTCATTAATGCTTGTCTGCCTCCTTCGGTACTCAGCTTGGGATTTCTGGGGGGAGGAGTTTCAAAAGGATTCTTCTCTCATATGGCTGATTTCATGGGATAAGGTTTATTCTTTCTGTCCTAATTTTCTTGTAATAACAGATGGATTGTTCCACAGTAAACCAGTGCATTGCTTTTGGGCACATGTTTTAACATTGTTTTAGACTAACACACCTCACTTTTTTTTTAAAACAGCTTATTTTGAGTAACTGAAGATCAGAATTGGATTAATAATTAGTGATTAAATGGATGAGTGTTTGTTTATGCACTTTGACAGGTTTGTTACAGCTACATCCTGTTGTTGCTGTTACAGTGTTTATTTTGTCCAAAGTGCAGCCATCTCAGCATCTACGGTTGTTACCTTTAGAAATACACAGCCAAGGGGAGTTCATGGCAGTAAATTATGGTTCATCCAACTGCTTTAGTCCTACTTTATTCCTATGATTGCTGGCTTTCACAAAAAAAAAAACAAAAACAAAACCAAAAAGGCATGGACTCTGGAAAGACTCAGATGATCTCAGGCCTCCTCTCTGGAAAACAGACCATCCTTCTTTACATTTTATACCTCACTGCCAAGACCCCTGAAGTCCATGGAGGCACAGACTCAGGGCAGTGGGTTGCAGAAGGTTTGTGCATTGCTACATTGCTACAGAAGCATCAGCACCACCCAGGCAAGCTTCAGTCAGCCTGTTAGATAAAAGGGGAAAAGTTGCCATCACCCCGACACACAGAGGCACAAAGCCGAAGAAAGCCCAAACCTTTGGCACAAAAAACCAGCTAATATGAAATTATTAACATGTTCTTTTGATGGGCTGTGGAGATAATAGCATCCAGCTGTCTTGATGTTGTCTGTCACAGAAGTGCTGGCTCATGGGCAGTTCCCTGGTCCCAGAGCCATTTCGGAGATGTCCTATCCTGCTGCCCATCTGTTGGGTTTTGTCTTACAGACTGCCGCCATCCTCCTGTACTTCCATGAGAGATATCACCGACCTGCACCTTTGCCTTGGGTCAACAATTTAAAGACAACTGCTGCTTGATGGTGCACACAAAATGAATTATTAGTCTTGGTTCTGGACTAAGTGTCTGAAGACTGAGACCTTCACTGGCCCCACACAGAAGGCCAAGGACTGACAGAAACGCTAGCAAAAGAGAAGTCCCAACAGGTCAAGGGAAGGGGCATTGCAGACTAATAAACTCCATTACTACGAGGAGAACTTCGTTCAACTTCTGATGCCAGAAAGGACAGCCTGGACTGCCAGGTAAATCTCCCTGAAGATAGCGGAAATAGAGGTTAGAGCACCATATTTATCTGCACTTAGTAAATAGTGAGATACTGCAAAAAGAGAATTGGAGATTTAGCAGCAGGAAGGTGTCATTGAATGGCAATAACAGTACAACCATGTTTTACTCTGCCTTCCATTTGCAGTGTCCTACTCTCAGGTGGATGATTGCTCTTCAACATTTGGCCAAGGTCAGGCAGGTGAGAGAATTTTTTCACAAGTTCCTAGTGTTCCTAAGCAATTTTTAAAATGAGAGAAAAGGGCAATAACTTTTTTTAACTGGCAAATATGTTTTCAGTGTCACCAGAAAATGCTGCTTGTCAACTTAGACATTACTCTGTTTTTGTTTTGATAGCTTTTGGCTTCTAAGTTTGGTACAAGAGATGTTCATGTCCCAGAAAAAAATACGCTTGCCCTTTTTAACTGGATTCCATAGGCTGAAATTTATCCATGGTAAACATTTCACAGTACAGTAAATTATGCAGGAGGTTCCACACAGACATCCTTTACTTTCTGAAGTGAAGGTGAGCACTCAGTAGCACAAGTATGTGGTGTAGCGATCCAGCTGTTTGTGTTTCCCCCAGGCATTCAACACTTCTCACAAATAACTACACTTTGCACTTCTGTAACACGCATCCTGTGACCCCACAGGGCAACCGCAAAGGTAGGGTAAACACCTCTATTTCTATTTTATAGGTACTTAGCTCTTATGAAATGCAAGCTCAAGGCATGTTGTGTCAAACATCTAAGCTTGGAGAAGTCTTTCTGGAAAGCTGATGGAAATTATTTGCTCAAATATTACTGGTAAGTCAAGTGATCAATGAGACTGTTGGAAGGTGGGTTCCCTTGCACCCTGTGAAAGTCCCTCGCCAATAGCCCAAGCTTCTCCCCATTTTGTTTTTCTGTTGTACAGTATTTATTAAACCCTTTGCCATGACATGCGATTGCCAGTGTGCCAAATCCTGAGCAAATCATATCCTCTGTTCTTCTGTAGCAGATTTGTGAGATAATCTATTATAGATTAATCATCTCAGTCTTATGGTGCAATGTCAAAAATAAATTGGGGTTATGAAGCTGGAGGGGAGCCACTTGGGGGGTGGTGTGTTCTCATTGACGCTCCTTATTTGACTTTGAAAATAGTGTCACGATGAGATTTTCGAAGCTGATTGTAACCCCATGGAATCCAAATCTCAAGGTAAAAATGCTGTGGAGTAAGTTTTCATCTCCACAAATATCAGTTCAATGTTGAACTGCAGATGATTTTCAGGCTATTTCCTTCCCTCTACTCACAACATGAAAC
>VWZZ01000322.1:245911-251522 GCA_013399095.1 Psophia crepitans
TCGCTGGCCAGGACACCGAGGAGCCACGGTGTACAGGTGAGCTGCAGTGCCCTTCCTTCGGCACTTCTTCCCACCCCCTCCCTGCCAGCAAAGCTGTGCTGAAGGCAAGAGGATCTGTGATGTTTATAGCAGGGGGTGTTTGTGGTGTGAAGGAGATGCCAGTGACATCTCTGCTTTTCCAAGGTTATTCTCCAGCTGATTTAATTTCCACTTTACCAAAGTGGCGAGTTCTTGTGAAGCTCTGGATCGACGTGGCTGAAGGTAGTCTGACCCACTTCTGCTGAACTGGAACTGATTCAGTAAAAACAGGTCAGGCCACTACGAGCTGCCCCAAGCCCCACATGAGTGCCAGCTCCTAGCCACGTTAGCATTTCAGCTGAATCCGTTTGAACACGAGTCCTTGGAGCAGACTGACACGCAAGCAAGGCTGGGCTGGGCATCAGGCTGAAGGACAGCAGGAAAGAAAATTAACATTTAGAAAACTCAGAATTTTGGGGAGGTGGTTGAAACTGACACTAAACAAGAAATTAAAAAACTAAACCAGAAGGTATGCTTTCTACTCACTGGCCTTGGCTATAGCTCAGGGATAGTCATTGGAAAGACCTCAGAATGCAAGAAAGGAGATGTGGAGCCAGCCTGTTTTGTGCTTTAAACCACCATCTCCTAGAGATGTGGAGGGGTTCAGGCCGTGGCTAAGGAAAGAAGGCTTTTGCTACCCCAAAGTAATGTGCAGTGAAGCTGGGCAGGTGGGATTAAAATATGCCCTTGCTAAGCATTTGCCTTGAAGATTGGCAGAATAATAGGTACCTCCGATTTTTTCATATTGTTATAAACATCTTAGAAAGCAAAAATTATTTAAAAGCAAATGTTGGCAAAAAAGAGCTTGCCTCTCTTACCTCTAATACTGAAAAAGTATGTCTGTCTTCTTCTCCACAGCTCCCCCAGCAATCAGTGGAAATACTAATTAACCTGAGGGCAGTTCCTGGCCCACTGCAAGCACGGCAGGATCTATGGAAGGGGCAGGGGAGGAGCTGGTCAGAGGCTGATGAAGATTTGGACTTGCATTCCAGAAAAGATGTCCATGAAGGGACACGTTTACCCCTAAGGTGCCCTCAGGTCATAGACACCGGCTGCCTTCTAACAACGGATGTTTTTCAGCCTGTATCAATTATCCATATGATGCGGCTCTTTTCATACCATCTTCTCAACACAGGGCTGAGGTTCGTATAGAAATACCATCTGTCTGTGAGTGTTCCTAGCTGTGCCTGTGGTGGGTTCTCATTCTCATGTGATCTACAGACCACTGATTAAACGCTCTCCCATACTGCTGGTGAGCAATCACAGCACACCACTTTGGACAACAATGTGTTCTCACTGAGCCCTGTTGTACTGTGCAGTAATTAAAAAGTCATGAGTCCTATTTAAATATAGGGCATTCTGTCCTAAACCTCCGAGTGCCTGTGGGTGTGAGTAAGCTCACTCTCCAAGGATGTTCCAGCTTCCTCAAAAAGATGTAGGAAATGCCAGATCCAGATATATGAATTCCACTTGTGGTTTTTTGTTTGCTTGGGTTTTGGTTTTTTAAATACGTCACTGATCAGTCCAGGGATGGCAAAAATTAATAGTAATGAGCTAATTACTATACCAGCTGCTTACAAAGAGGGGTCCTGTAGGCAGACTCCTTCTGCCCATTTGCCTGCTGGTTAAACCACCACTCCAGAAATTATAAAACAAAACTTTTTTTCTCTTTATAAACATCTATCAGCGTCACCTTTATATGGCCCACAGCACCAACACTGCCTAGCTTTTAAGTTCTCAAAATCCAGCCAGAATCTCCCCTAGCACATTATAACACATTTTACTAGCTTGAACAGGGTGAAACACGGCCGTTCCCTCAAATGGATGGCTGCTGAGCTCCAGCAACCTCTGCACAAGGACAGGCGCACCATCTGCGTGCCTCCCAACGTCCGAAGCCCGTTCACAACTGCCAGCCCTTTGAAAAGCCAGCCTGTTTCTCTGATTGATTCACTTTTTAATGAACTGGGAAAGCCTGTGAACTTAAACCCTGACACCTCCACCTCCCTCCCTTCCTAGCCATCCCTGCAGCAATGTACTGATTATATTTCAAGTTATTATGGGATTAATACAGCTGCCCCCGGTGCCTCTTTCCCCTGAACTTCATCAATAAAAGTTGTGTACTACTCTTACTCCAGCTAGTTCAGTTTCTCCCTGAATCTCTCCATGTTACCTGTGACGTGTCGGCAAGGCTGTATCATATCAGCCCTTCAAAGCTGCCAACGCTGCTATCGTTTAAAACCTACTTGTGTCACAGCCTTGCATAAGCTTTGCGTATTTAAGAGGACATCTTGAGCTTTGCTATGCACTGCATCAGCTCTCTAAGTGGGTAGCACATACTTAGTGCTATTGAAAATAATGAAATAAGATAATCCACACCAAAAAAATTAAATAGATTGTGCCAATGTCATCTTTCTTTGAATTCACAGCAGAGCTATAAAAAAAATATTCTACACAGGCAAGTTCAGTAGGAGGAAAAAAAGGCGGGGGGAGCAAAAGATCTGGGCCCAGCACAATCCAGTTTTTCGCGCACATTTCTTTAAACAGTACAAGCCTTAGGTTCAATTTTTTTGCTGGTGTTATGGGGTTTTTTTTCCCCCCAAGAATCCTATTTTCTAAAAACATCATTAAAAATGTAATTAACTGGCTTATTCTTTGGAAAGTCTGCAATTGTTTACAAAAGAATTGCCACACAAGCTGCCACCTTCGACTGTGTTGAAGCAGGAAGTTATGTTCTTGTTTACAACTATGCATCAATTCCACAATATATTTAGTTTTGGTACAAGTTACATATAAAATTCTTACTGAGCTTAATGTTGCAGCAAATAACACATATAGTAAGCGAGCAGGATTTATCACTGGCTGTAATGTCGTAGTACATATTCTAAATATGTACGGTGAATGATATATACACAGGCACATGCAAACAAAATGGAAATATATTTAGTTTAAGAAGTGATGAATTGTGTTTGCTTTCATTATTCTCATTTTGTATGTAGGAGAACGGAGACCAAGCACATCCACGAAAAGGGTGGCTACTTGGGATGGCATCCGTGAAGCAACACACTCACCGACAAGCAGGTTAGAGAAGAAACAGCACTTTGCTACCCACGGCACGAGGTAGGGAACCCTCAGGAGGGACCCAGTGTGGTTGGTGGGATACAAACAAATCCCACAGAGTCCCACGACAGCATAAAACAGCTATCCAGGTAAAACATCTCCCCCAAGATATTTTATTTAAACTTCTTTCTTAAGGATGAAGTGGTAATTTTTCCCTTTAAATTCCTTTTTTTTTTCCCCTTTGGTGTCTCTCATAAACACAGAGGCCAGAAGGCTATGCTTAAATAATTCATCTACAAATTTGCAATATCTTTTTGAACTATAGCAATTAAACGGAAAATAGAAAAATCAGCTCAGCATCCTGTTTGGATGTAATTAAAGGTATAATCTGTTCCATTTGAATACTTCAGTGCTTACCCTTCTTAAAACAACAAATAAGAATAGTAGCTCATTTGCAATATGTTTTTTTTCAAGCCAGCTAAAAAGACTAACTGATGAAGCAAGAATAATAATTTTTAAATGTGGCATAAGCACAAAAATACCAACTACAGCTTTCGAATGATTGCTGCAGATCCCAAGTCTGATGAGAGTTCAGAAACAAGAGGTATAAGCTTTATGGCAAAACACTCAAGTCTTCCACTATTTGCTATCAGCATCTTGATGTGGCTGATGTAATTACCTATCAAAAACATCAGTGGAATGAATATCAGAGGATATCCAAAAATATGTAAGTGGGATGCGTATCAGCTCAGTCTTCTAGGGGCTGTTTGATCTTAAGGTTTTTTCCTAAGAATAAAAGACAAATAAAGCATTCTTTGCCCCTTTGTTTTCTATATGCAGCTGATGATTTTACAGCACAATAAAATTAGCTTATTAATGGCTGGCTTATGAATTTTAGCTGGATTCTTTTCCTCTTGCTGGACATTTCTTCACTGCTCAAAGAAATTGAAGTCAGGTGTAAAGTTAATATCTGCCTTGTTCATTTATTCTTCTGTAAGCAATCAAGATTTCCCCAAATCACAGGGCAATCTCTTGCCTTTCGAGAACGAATATAGGCCCTGTTCTCTCATTTTAGTTTAACAAAACAACTGGCATAAGTTCAATGGAACCAATGATTATTCTGAGAGGTTATGGCGAACCACAGAAGTTGTTAGTGAAAAGCTTGCTTGTAAGATCCCCTAAGAGGAAAAGTATATGGATATTTCAAAATGTAATTAACAGCCTATTCCAACAATGCAAGAAAGAAACATCGGCTGGTTTAGCTGCAGAGGAACCTGGCTGCACGTGGAGAGCTTCGGCTTGCCCAGCAGCCACCGCTTCCTTAAGGGCAAAGGAGCGATGAGCACCAGAGGGGACCACTCGCCTGAGAAAGGTACCCGGGCAGGCTCTGTCTGCGGGGGCTCCTTTCATGCTGCCAACCTCACCGTGCTCAGCAGAACGGCTCCCTCCCTCATGGGTATGTTCACTGGGGCCAGGACTCAACCAGGAGGAATAACTCTTTTCAAAATGGCCATTTGCTCTCTGCTATGGCTCACTTTCAAAAAAAAAGAAAAAAAAGAAAAAAGAAAATCTTTGGAGAAAAAACGTCTCAAGCTTAGTTTTGGGCAGAATGCCATGGTTTGTAGGCCTGTTTCAACAAAATTGTTGAGAGGTTTTTGTTTCTTGGGGGTTTTTTTTGGTTGTTGTTGGGGTTTTTTTGTTGTTTTTTTTTTTAAAGTTAAATATGTAGCAGTGAAAAAAGAAAAAATTCTAAAAAGCAAAATATATTTTTAATCATTAAAAAAAAATCTATTTTCAAGCTCAGCATTTATAAGCTGAAGTGAATGTCTAATGAGCAGGGCACAGTTTTAAATAGATAAAATGATGAGAAAAATGTAAGTGATATTAGACATGGGAACAAAATGGCATAATGGTCTATGAGGCCTGTATTAGAACAGCGAAGGTGAGAGAAGTTTAAGCTCCAATTTTTCAAAAGTTGCTCAGCACCTATGAACATTTCCAGCCTTCCTGGGTGTGTGTGCGCTTTGCTGCTTGAAAGCCCAGGCCCTTCTCAGGACCGGTCCTTCGAGGCCTGGGCCCCCACGTAGCACTCCTCAAGCATCACCCAATTGCAGGAACAGCTCGTCTTTAAGTCCCTAAACACATCATGCTGTGGCCTAAAATTCTGCAATTTATTGCTTTTAATAGAGGAGCACTGTGAGGCCTCATTAACAACTGCAGCCCTTGTGGTGCCAGGCCCTTCCATGCCCTTCAGTGGATGAGCAAGAGGCGAGCAGGGGCAAAAAAGCAGGATGAGCCACCAGGCAGACGGAGGCTTCCATCCCAGCTACGGTCTCAGATCCCATTGCCTCCCCCTTGAACTGTGTAGCCTCCCGCACGCCAAGTTCATTTCCGTGAACTTAATGCTAAAACTACTGTTAAAAGAAACACACCAGAATCCGACTGTTTAAAAAATACCCGCGGGGGGGGGGGGGGG
>VWZZ01000322.1:271295-283920 GCA_013399095.1 Psophia crepitans
AAGCCCGCTCCGCTCCGCCCCGGCGGCGGTGGCCGTCGGAGCGCTTCCCGGCTGCTGGACGCTTCCCCCGCCGCCTTGGCCCCGCCAAGCCGGGGCGGAGGCGCTGAGAGGAGGTGCGGCCCCGCGACTGCGGGCACCGGTCCTAGCCGCCCTCCTGGCGCCCCCCGCGGTGCCTGTGGCCTCGTCCTGCCCGGGGTGGGCTGGCACTCGAGTCCCGTGCTGGGGCGGGGAGGAGGCTGTGAGGGACGCACTCGGCTCGCCCCTCGGGCGGAGGGGCCGTGTCGAGCCGCCGACTTTTTACAATGCTCCCGGTGACCCCATGGGGGAGCGGTGCTTACGGATCCGCGTCCGGATACGGCCCGCTGTTACTAGCACCCTGTAAAGGTTTAAAAGGGTTAAAGTGCTGCAGTTGGCTGGCAGCAGCACGGCTTGTTATTTGAGAAGACCACGGCGTTTTTGAGGAAGAAGCCCAAGGATGACAGCAAATCAGAAGTGGTATTCAGCAGGGACCTTAAAATTGGGGGAAAAACCCACCCCGGTATTAACGGCGCATTTTTGAGGCCTAAGCACAGCACCAAATAGCTAAAAACGTCCCTCGAAATAATAAAAGTGCCTATGAATGTGCAATAGTTACCGCGCGAACAGTCCCTCCGCACGCGGCTGGAGCAGGCTCTTGCCTGGTGGTGTCTCGCACAGGGCACAGCGCGCCCGTCGCACGGCATGCTCAAACGCGCTTCACCAGGAGAAACCCGGCTAAACGGCCAGATGAATTATACATTTCCAGGGTCTGTGAAAGAACAGAAAAACTTCATACTAGGAGTTTCTCGATTCCAGACTGCTGACGTAAGTGGCAGCCAATGCAGTGAGGACAGTGGGGCTGGCTGGTCAGGCGCCGCGGCAAATGCAGCAAGGCACGGGCGGCGGGCCTGTGCGCGCGGCGGGTAACGCCGGCCTGCGCCGCAGGAGAGGGCAGGACAGGTCCTGGCACCGCCGGGGGAGTACAGTTAATTGCTGTTGTCAATTCAGTAATGGCGGTGTGACTGAACTACGAGTTTGCCTGCGTCCACCGTTTCTCCCTTGTCCTAGGCAACAGAGTATTTAAACTTGCTCCTGCTGGCTGCTAACGTGGAAGCGGGTACCGCAGGTACACGCACCTCCAGCCGGGAGTACTTACTCACCAGTAAGTGCACTGGTACAAAAACGCGGAGCGAGTTCCCTGTGACAGGCCGACCGGTAAGTCTGGTCTGGGGAATCCCGCACAGCCAGGTGTGCTTTAACCACATCGCCACCTGTGGGCCTGCGTCGTGCCTGCATCCGCGGCCTCGCCTGGGCCGCCCTGCGCCCCGCAGCCCCGGGAAAACTGGGGGAAAAATGCCTAGCTAGGAAAAATGTCCTCGGGAAAACATAGGATATCATACATACGTTTTGTTTTTAATTATATAGCAAATACTGAAATTTGAATGGCGTCACAGGTATGATTTAAATGCGGGAGAAAAGTCTATTTCTGTTTTTCTCTATAGACCAGGCTGTGTTCAGAGCCCGTGCGTAAAGTGAGTTGGGAGCTCGTGGAAAGCTGCTGTGGGGAAAGCGGGGAGAGCACCAGTGTTGTGGTGAAAAGTAATGTATTTTCTTAGCATAGGTCTATGAAATACATCATCTGTATGTAATCTCCATGTACATATTACATTTAAACATACTCAGCAGTTTTAGATTTGTTATTCAGGATCCGTACAATTTAAAATATGTAAAGTACCAAGGCATGCTACAGATAATCAACAGTCACTGTTATTCTAGCTCTCTGACAGCTAGGATCGCAAGAATAGAGCAAATGCCAGGCTAAAATAAAAATCTAAGTTGTCTAATTATCTAAGTCTGTAATGGCTGGAAGCTACTAGATTCAGACTCGGGAAGAGCCATCAGGACCTCTCCTGATTGGAAGACATATTCTATCAAGAAACTCTGCCATAGGCATTAAAATGTTTACTAGTCTTAAAACTGGTAGTGATACAAAAAATGGGAATTACCTTCTCAAGGAGCAGAGTTTTACATGGCTTAATGACCTCTTCCAAATACCATTACAGTGTTCATATCTTTTTGTGAAATCTGATCTTCACTAATTTTTGTGATTAATTTTAACAGAGGAAACCTTAACTGAGAGCATTTTGCAGAGCAATATTTTTCTAATTTTTCTTGTGCAGCATCTGCTGTTGCTGTGCTGTCATCTTCGTTATGTTTTTCATTGTCTATGTGCCATAATGTAATTAGTTAGTTCAACATCATCTGTGCTATTAGATGAGATGTTTCTATGGTAAGTTAACATAGTTCTGTGTAATTGGTGGATTTCAGCAGTAGGCATGAATGTATCCATCAACTTTAGGTCGATTTGAGTCCACAAGATTTAAATTCACTTGGCATACGTTATTCTCGAAGACTGTTAATTTTGGCTGAATGGATAAAAAAACACAATGCAGAAGAAAATCTGGCTGCTTGTATCGCGGTACTGTTGGAGTCAGGGAAAGGAAAGCATAAAATTGCTGGCTTAGTCGTTGCAATCTGAATGTCTGGCAAATGTTACAGTTTGTGATCCAAATCATTCTTAAACCTAGACATGCCCCTAAGATAGCAGGTAGGCCAGAATTCATCAGGGTTATCTCTCCATTGATGAAAGGAGTCTTGGTTCTCTCCCTAAATACTGCATTCCTATGTGACCTCGACTGTCTTTTCCTTTTCTCATTAGAGAGAAATTTTGAGGCTGCCTCTGTCTTGAGATCTTCCATGCTGCACTTAGGTAGTCTTTGTGTCTTGTGAGCTACACCTTCTGAACAAACTATTAGACTTTTAAAACAAACCCTCTGACCCCAGTCTCTTTGGAAACAGTGATGAAAAATCAACTTTAAAGTAATGCATCCTTTTACTGGCATGATATCTTCTGTTTTAGGGCCTCAAACAATTTAAAAATGTGACTGGATTAAGTGTTTAAGTCAGATGTCCAAAGATACGGGAGAGTATGCGTCCTGGCAGAAGCTGGGAAGAATCCTGGATGGCTTTACTCTCAGCATTCTTTTCCAAGCAGTAGACTGTACTGTTTACCCCAAAGAGCAAGATAATTCACTTTTAGAACTATGTGTATAGATTTTGACTTGCTTATAAATACATGAGTAACTTTATTTACAGGAACCCAGAACCATGGAAAGTAATTAGTAAGCATGGTTCGCTTAGGTAAGGGCTTGCAAGACCCTTTTATCATCACTGTATCCATAACTTAGGACAAGAGCCAAATAATATAAATGTCAGTAATTATAGATATATATTTATATTAACAATGAAGTCCACTTTAGGAAGAACTAAGGCTGTATTTGTAATGACCTCATATAGCTAAAATTACGTTCACTAATTTGTTCTGCACACATTCCTGTTGGGAGAATTGATGTATTACCACAAACCATCAGTAGCAGAAAGTCCTGGAAGTGAGTTCTGTGCCTGAAGTCAAAGATATCAGAGTTTGAAATTATATGTAATTTATGTTTTAAATTAAAAGTCTCTAAAGGCCACTAGAATCCGCATATGCAATAATAAGTTCACAGCATAAAACAATCTTGTAAGTCTAATAAAACAAGGAACTTGTTAAGCAAATCACTTAAAAATCTTTTGATATTCTTAAAAATATACTGACAATTGATTTTTGTGATGACATCTGTAGAGTGATATTTTGTCACAAATATAAACATGAATAGAGTATTTTTATGATTCAGATGTCACCATCTTTAACAAGAAAAAAAATCCCTTTGACAAATACTTAAAATATAAACTCATATGGAACTTACCCTTTAAAGTAAAAATGTTTTCTTCACAGATGCTTTTATAGAACTTGCATTAACATGTTCCCTCTCTTCACATAACAAATGGTCAGATTAGAGGACAGGACAGCACAATTTGGTGCTGTTTGAAGGCCCAAATTATAGATCAAAGCAGCCACTGAGCTACTTTAAATTTACAGAACAGAAAAGATCAACTGGAAAGGAATTAAAAAAAAACCCAAACAACTAAACCTGTGTAATTCAACTGATTAAAATGCTCTTACTTAATGCAGAGGTCCATGGTCATAACACCATCATTTATGCTCTGAACAAACATCATATTTTAAACCAGTATGGTTTGTTAGATCACTTCAGTCAGAATTCAGTTCAAAAACTTTCAGCAGAGCAAGTCAGTTTGTCTTCTTTTCCCTCTGAGATGACAAATCATTGAAACTTATTAAATGTTTTCTACTCAGAGCTGCCTGTTTTTTTTTCTTGTAGCCATTTTTAAAAATTTCCTTTGTCAAAGGAACATTTTTGGAAGAACATAGCTGCACTTTGGTATCATTTCTGAGAACAGTCCTGTGCAGAATTTAGTAAAAACAATGATCTGAAATAATGTGTTACAATGAAAAATGAAAACTGTAGCCTGTAGTATTTAATTAATCAGCTAAGTAAGTTTAAATATGCAGAAGAAATTAGTATTTTTGCCTGAGTGAATAAACAGCGTGTTTAATATTTTTTGATAGTGTTGTCCACACATAATATCTTTATAATTGCATTGAAATTATTTTCAAAGGTGTGTGTCCAGAAGCAAATCCTATGTCATTAGAATATCTGCCTGCTATGAGTGTATCCAGGAAATGAGTTATTTACTGTAGCTCATTGCCATGGAGGAGTACGTCTGGTATCCTTGTGAAGTTCCCATAACCTCTGAAGGTCCATGACGGATCTTTTCCACCTGTTTTGGACCTATCCACAGAGAAGACCCTCGTGATATCTCGCTTGGGCTATAGTAAACCAATGGAGGAACATTTGCTCAAGCCGTTTTCTCTGTAGGTCTTCAGGGGAAGTCCACAACTTAGTGTTTCAGAGGCTTTTGCTGTATGATACAGCATCGATGGGAAGGCTTAGTTTTAGCTAATACGTCTAGATGTTTGTGGTGACTGTTTCTGATGGAAATCTGACATTAGCCATTGTTTCAGAAAGCAGGGAGAAAACAAGGTATGGCCTGAGAACTGAAGCATACACATTACAGGGATCTCCTGTTGAAGTTGTCTTTTTAATTTAAGGGCTAGCAGCACAGTATGAGAAAATGGAGGGTTTCAAAAATAAAGAGGAAGAGCAGCCTGGTGACTTGTGTCTGGCAGAAATGCCTCTATCATATTTGATTTGAAATTTACATAGATGCCAGTAGTTATGACACGACTGTCACTCTAAGTTCACTTAACTGGACATGAAACAATAATGACAAACAATCAGGATGACAGTTCTCCTTCTATTCCGCAGTGAGGTTCTTCATATCTCACTTCTGTAGCATTCCTTCTGTTCACTCCACCAAACAAATGTGCTTCTGTTATTATGATTTCTCTGTTTCACTCAGCACAGCCTTGCTTTCAGGAAGAGTTTCTAAGCTTTCTATTCGGTTTTTCAGTCATACCATTTATCAAAGCAAGAGTTTCTTGGTAACAATTTTTAACATTAACTCTTTAATAGTTACTTTGCTGATGTAATCCATTATTTAAAAACATTTTCTTGCATAAGAATATTACATTATTTTTCATATAAAAATATAGCCCTCTACTTTTCTTAAGTTGTTTTTCAGAATTGGAGCGACTACTATACTCCATGACCATAATTCTTTTTATCATTCTACTATGATTCAGTAGCTTTTGCTGTCTTATAAACAATCTTACAATTAAGAGCTAATGTTAATGGAATAGATTGTTGTCATAGGATAATGGTTTCCTGCTGCTAGATAAATGCTGTGGCAATGCTAGGACATTTATTGAAAGTAATAGTGAAGACAAAGCTAAGAGATTTATTTTTAAAGCAGGTGCCACGGATCCAGTGACACCATTCTGTTACAATTGTTTTATTTCTATTTCACTAAAAGACTGATGAAGATGGAAGCATTTTGCCTGATGTATGCAAGTGCAGCAAAGTGACAGTGGCTCATTTCACCGTTACTGAATAAGCTGCATTGCACTTGGCTCAGGAAGAGATTTAT
The DNA here is from genome assembly GCA_013399095.1 of Psophia crepitans. Taxonomy (NCBI): domain Eukaryota; kingdom Metazoa; phylum Chordata; class Aves; order Gruiformes; family Psophiidae; genus Psophia; species Psophia crepitans. The sequence continues at coordinate 277,323 of VWZZ01000322.1, forward strand.
TGTGCGGCTCATCCAATCAGAAAACAGTTTATCCATTAACTACAGCTTTAAAATATGTTGTATTTCTATGAACAAGATGGGGCTTGATGCTTTCTTTCACAGAAGCAGTTAAGCATAGTTCACAGAAAAGGAGGAAAGCGAGGCCCTACAGCGCTTGTTCTGTCAGTCCACGCAGAAGTCCCCTTCTACTCTGTGGACAGGGATTACAGGCTGGGGAGGGCGAACCTGTCTGTAGGGTGTGTCCCTCCTCCCGAATCAATGGTTCCTTGTCTTCCTTCTTCTGCATTGGGGGGTGTTGCCTCAGCATTAGCAGAGAAGAAATGGTGACGTTGTTCTTAACAGCACTGCTGTGCAGGGGGTGAAGAGGAAAGTTTTGGACTAGTTTAGTGTTTCTTGTCTTTGAGTTCACAGCATCTTGAGGTTTTGGAAAATCTGCCTTCTTCCTTTTCCATGACTTTTAAAATGGCTCACCCCTGAACCCTCCAACAGAGAGCTGTGAAAAGCAAAGCTTGTAAAGCTTCCTAGGCTCTCTATCTGCTCTTGTGGAATTGCAATAAAACACCTTGATTACCCCAGGTATCCAGCTCCTACAGAACTGGAGCTGATTGTCAGGAAGTGCATGGGATCCATTCAATTCCAGAAGGGTATGCCCCAGTTGCCTGACTTAGGCCTCAACAGATCTTTTGTCTTTTCTTTTGAACTGTAGAGCAGCTCTTCCAAGTGGCAGTGCTGTAGCTATGACAGCTTAGGGATATCCCACAAATAACAAAAAATATGATCCCTTCCCACAAACTCTGATCATTCCAAAGCATCTTTAACGTTATGTTGTAAAACAGCATAATGACTTTATATGACCATAAAGTCCCTGCTAGGATTTCCTTAAGAAATGAACTAATTTTATTATTAAGGCTCAAAGACCTTGGCATGAAACCAGCAATTCACTGTCCCAAGGACTTACTCCCTGTAGCTGTTCACAGCGCAGCTCTGAATTAACTTCCAAGACCAGAGCTTGAAGGCAGTAAACAACGTCAACCTTTTCTTGACCTCAGACACATCTCACAAACAGGAGTTCAGTAAATGCATGAGTTTCACTTTAACTCACATGAGATGTTCTAAGAATTAATTCATCTTCTGAGTTTTAAGAAAAATTTTATGCTAATAAACAGGCAAGTGGTACAGCACTTGTGCCAAAGAGCCATCAGCCAGCAGGTCCTCTGCTGAGCCTAGCGCTTTATGCCAGGCAAGCATCACAGAGAACTTCATAGAGAAAAGCAGAAATGGAAAACACCTGTAATCCCGACAGAATGAATCCTGGCAGCTGTGAGGTCCATCAGGTCATCTGAAGAGCGCACAGGCTGCACAGCTCCAGCAAATACATACTGTTCCAACTAGATCTCCATAGCAGCAGTGTATCAAACTTGATCTTTTACTGCTTGTGCCTTCCAGCATGAGTCTCCTATCTGAAGTTCAGGATTCACAGGGAAGATCTAGGAGATAGAGAATTTTCACATCTTTAAAACATTTGAGTCACTTACCTAAGTACCTTTCAGGATGTGACTGTAAGTATTGTAAAGTCCTATGATTTTATCAAATTATTTGGGTATCTATGTAAAGTTCCAACTCTGGAATCATGATCTTTATGCAAATCCGCTTTCAACATTTTTAGTAGGAATTTTGAGTCTTCCTGGTTATGTAAAAACATTAAGGCTTGAAGATCAACTAGAAACAAATAAAAATAATTTCTTCCCATTTAATATTTTATTTAAAATTGATTTTTTCATTTGATCTATAAATAGTGAGGAGTAGTGATTTCTGAATTTTGGGCATTGCCAGCACGGTAGCCAAATGTCCTATCACCACATACTGAATGTGCTCAAAGAATCCTCCTCAATTCAAGGAATTATTCAAGTTATTTTGTCGATAGGCTTCTCCATATCGCACAGGACTGCACACAATCAATCAATGTTTAACTTCCATACCGCATATTGCTCCCACAGAGGGACAGAATTCCCCGTGTCAGATATCCTACCTTAACGGGAATCCCCAGCCTCTTGCAGCTCTTTTGACTTAGGCAGCTATGGATATCCCGCCTGGATCCGGCCCAGATGCTTTATTTCTATTGCATGAGATGATTAATTATGTGGTTTCTTTCCGTTTGTCTGATAGACAGTGAGGTAAGAGACTGGTGGTTGCTTGGTGTGCTATTACTAAAAAGCTGCTTTTGATGGCCCTGAACAGGCTTGAATTGTGTGCTACAACTAATCACAAAGCTGCTTACTTGGAAATGTAATGCTTGTTAATATTACACTGTACTTTTATAAGTAAACTTATTTTTGATTGGCTAGAGTTTAACTATAATCAGTAATTAAGGGTCAGCCATCCAGTAAACTCATTAGTTTACACCAATTACATTTGGTATAGTAACTAATGATTTCAAGGATCAAGCCATTTATTTCTAAGCTTTCAAAGTATAATTATTGTGTAAATCAGATAGAGTGTAAATCTTTTCCATACGTTTTGGTTGGTAATTGAGAAATAAAATGGTTTCCAAATGTATTCTCTGTCCAGTTTTTGTTCTGCAGTAGAGCTCTCTGGGGACTCTTTAAAATATATGGAAAAGGTGATGTCAACAGAAGTGTACGCTAGGCAAACTGAGAGAGGATTAATTAATAGAGATGAAAGGGAAAAGCCAGTTCCTTGCAAATCATGGTCCAGGCCTCTACTTGGACATCACACCTTAAATGACAGTTTACAGTCCTAAGCATGAGTCACACAGATTGACAAGTATTCAAAATAGAAGAGAATTAAAAAGCCTTTATGTTTAATGTATAAAGGCCTTTCCAATATGCAGTCTTTAAGATGGTGTAATCTCTGGAGCATTTTACTTTGAAGTTTAATATGTAGTTCCTCACATCCACATAACATTTTCAACACGTTAAACAAATTAGTCTCTGGTTACAGAGTTTGTAGACATTTACAAGTTGCCGTTTAACTAAATTTAATATGTGCCAGCGAAGTTGCTCATGCACTTGTTCATTTAGAAAAATGCACTTTTGGAAAGATTAATAAATAAACCAGCCTTTCCTATCCCTTCAACTTTGGTGTTTATTTGAAAGCAATCTACTTTAAAAAGACATTAATATCCCTAGAATTATTATTAGAATAATTGCTTTTACTCTTCTCGGAACACACATTTTTTCTCATTTCCCTTCAGCACAGACAGCTTTCGACTCAGATATAAACTTCTTATTATTATTCCCCACTCCCCACCCCAAAAATGAAGAATAGGAATTATACACTTTTCACTAAGGAATAATTAATTTGTCTCAAGTATTAGAACAGAGAATTGTAGAATGACTTTGAATGGTAGTCTCTAAGGAGTAGCATTGTTTGTTCTCTTCGGTCTTTAATGAGCTTTAGTAAATGGCCAGGAAAAATTACCTTCTTTCTGTAATATGAGAGAAGCGAAGAATGAAGGAAGCGATAGAATCCCTAGGAGAAAAGGGAGCAGCCACACACAGACACACACACAGAGCCCCCCGTACCACATCGCTTCCAATGGTTAGTGTTCTCCTTTGGAAATGAGCACTAGCACTACAGTTTTTCCATTACAGTTAAAATATATAATGTCTTTAATATTTTTGTAGGAGAGAAAATTCCTGGATGTCTCCCACATACTGACAGTTTCTGGCTTATGTTGGGGGACAACTGCCTATAGCTGAGCTCTGGAACATTCTGGCTTCCTCTGCTTTGGCATTGATTTTGTCTTTTAAGATTCTTTGGTCTATTTTTGTTGTATTTCCACCTTTAAAAGCAATTTCCCTTATAGTGCCCCAGCCTGCTGCCCTGTCTTTTAACAGACTTCTTTTCCCTCCACCCCATATTCATTATCTCTCCTGTGCTGAATGGTAACTGAGGCAGCAATGGCAGGTGCTTGTTTCAGCTCAGGATACAAATCTGTCACCATGGATAACAGAGTATGTTCAGGAGCACCTTTTCTTTTCCTTCCCTTCCCTCCAGCCTCCACATATGTCCTCACCACCTATTCCCATAACGTGTCAGTGGTGCTGAGGCAGCTGCCATTGCTGCTCTGGGGTATGAGGGGAGCTGAGCAGCAGCCAAGTGAGGACAGCACAGTCTAAAAGGATCTTGTGGGACAGGGGCTCCCTCGAATTCATCCCACTGGAGCTGTTCCAGCTTGTATGGAATAATTAAATATTAACTGGATTGCCATGTGTGCTTGCTCTCAAACCATTACTGAGAGCAAGAAACCTGGGTTCTGTTACCCCCTTCCAGAGAATACTTCCATACTTTGCATTAAGAATTTATTGGGGCAGGCCCTGGCATACATGGTTTCCCCACCCAGGTGAGTGTCTCCCACTACAAGGCTGACAAGTCAAGCCCAAGCTTCCCACTCAAAGAAAGGGCTTGGGTCATGTTCCTTACAGAACAGCGATAATCTCTTGGGTAGGGTGCTAATTCAGGGGGCAAGAGATTCAAGTTCAAATTGCCTCAGGCAGAGGCTAAATACAAGTCTCCTGTATCTTGGCTAAATTGCACCAGCCAGGAGACTGAACCACAAAAGCTTGGGAGAGGAAGGGCACAGGAGCAAGAGGGAAGACGCGCAGAAGGCAGCAGCGCTATCTGACATTATTCTATGAGAAAAACCTGGCACAGGTGTCCAGTTCCTAGAAAGCTGCAGAGCAAGCATGGTAAGTAGGGAAAGTAATGCGCGGTGTTACAACACCTTAGTCTGATCGTGGTTGTGGATCATGGGAGATGCTCTCATGGCAGACATCAGATTGCTGAGTTCAGGGTCACGAGGGATGTGAAGAGAGATTATGAAAGTGGGGAGAGCTGCCTGGACCCATCCCAGACATTTAGGGAAAAGATAAAAGTAAAAAGCTGCTGCCAAGGTAAAAATAATTTCTCTCTATCGGGGGCCCTCTTCAGTGCAATTGTTAAAGAATAAATGGAGAAAGATGGTTGAAAGACAGATAGGAGACAGCAAGGACAGGACTAGTAAGTGAGGCAGCAATGTTGGAAAGATGACAAAGAGGAAGAAACATAAAAAAGCAACAGGAGGATTAGAGAAAGGAAAAGGAAAAACCATGACTGACCAATTTACCTCTCGTTGCCTCAATCTTCTGGCAATAAAATAACAACAGAGAATCACAGAGCATTTTGATGACTTTGAATCCATAAATATTTAGGAGACATTTAAGTGTCCTGTTGATCAGGATTGTGTTAAAAAGAAAGCAGGAAAATTTAAGAAAATGTTCTGAGAAGTCTGAAGCACTGCTATCAGGAAGAAAAAAAAGGAACAGGACATACATGCTTAATTTCATATGTGTAACTGAGTATTAAAATCCACACTGAAGCACACTTACGCTTTTTAATAGTAGAAAAGATTGGGCCTATTTCAGACCAGTAAGAACACATGGTTTAAGGCACTCAGCTGCTCTTTCTTCAGTAATAGCCTACTGTGAGTCTTGTAATTTATTCCTCCCAAGATTCATTTGAACATCTGCAGTATCATTATTTGAGTTTGTTATACTATTAGCTTTAAAATTTTATAAGCCATACAGTAGGATAGGTGACAAGTTGAAAAGTTAAGGAGGGTTAATTTAGAAGTTTTAAAGCAAAGCTATTTTTGAGTTATACAAGTGCAAAAAAGCATCTGAATCCAAACCTCCATGGTTACATTTAAATAACTCGGAAACTGTTGAAAGGATTTTCTTCGAATTTCACTCAAGACAAATCCCTCTGGGCTAAGACCAAGCATGAGAATTTAACTCAAAAGGTGATTGTTGTCTGAAGGGAGTTTTCTTTTTCCCTCCTCCCTCTCCCCCTCGTTTTTGCTTGTTTTGTTTCCAATGTTCTGAAAAAAAAAACCCAGATAGCACTGAAAAATAAGGGTCTGGAGTGTAACTGCTTCATATCCATTTTATCATTATAAGTTTGGTGGTGTTCTTTTTTCTTAAATTAAAAACAGACCCCCTGCTTTGCCTTCAGCCGCTACCAGCAGTCTTAGCACCCACCTCTAGTAGGCATTTGAAGAGGCTGTAACTGGGTGGCTCAACAGAGAAGTATCAAGCTGTACTCTCAGCCCTATCTGCAGCTTCTTTGCATGCCGTGGCAGCTCACTGCAGCTATAATACTACCCTAAATGGACAACTGAGGATTCCCCTTAACAGGAAGTCTTCAGAGAGCGGACAATCTGCAGCACCCTTTCCCTTGCTTCCCATCCCCAGCTCATGGGAGGTGAAGCATACTCTATACCTGTAGGCTGACCTAAACTATGTTTTGATTTCTCACTGGTCCAGGATTTAGAAAGCAGAAAGCTAGCTGTAGTCATGCTTTTCTCAGCTCAATGACTGTTAACTCAGTGCATCTGGCAACCTCATTCATTCTTCCCCTTTACAGCTGAGACCAAGGGACTCACCTCCTGGTCATGTAGCTGTAGGAACCCCTGTAAAGGAAGAACCTGAAAAAAGAAGGTGGAAATTTCTATTTTCTTTCTCAAAGTCAGTCCTCTTTAATAGCAACATCATGGGTCCCGGTAGCCTGATTGTCTGGATTTCTAAAAAAAAAAAAA